>JAWWTY010000022.1:1326252-1342128 GCA_035222235.1 Margarornis squamiger
TCCAGGCTGAGCCCCCCCAGCTCCCTCAGCCCCTCCTGCTGCTCCAGCCCCTTCCCAGCTCCATTCCCTTCCCTGGAGATGCTCCAGCCCCTCAGTGTCTCTTGTAGCCATCTAATCCCCTAAACCCATTATGACGTTTTACTCCCAATGTGGACAAATAGTCTTTGAGATGTGGTTTAAGACAGCAAGTCCATGCCCTGCAGCAAGTCTGCAGTAGGCTCAAAATCATGGCCAGGAAGATTTTGTCTCTGTTTTAATCTCAGACACTTTTTAAATGAA
Organism: Margarornis squamiger; assembly: GCA_035222235.1. Taxonomy (NCBI): domain Eukaryota; kingdom Metazoa; phylum Chordata; class Aves; order Passeriformes; family Furnariidae; genus Margarornis; species Margarornis squamiger. The sequence continues at coordinate 1,326,532 of JAWWTY010000022.1, forward strand.
CCTCACTCATCAAAAAAGGAGTTGAAAAGGCTTCCTTTTCTTCTTTTTTAGGCATGAGAAATAAAGCACATTAAAAGCTGCAGAAATTCCCTCGTACTATGGACAGAGATCAAAGGCAGAATATTTCTTTAGACAGGTCCTGGAAGGTCAGATGTCTGGAAAGTCTGGAAAACACCACGTCCCCTGTAGTCATCCGGAATCATGGAATTCTACAATGGTTTGGGTTGGAAGGGACCTTAAAACCCATCCATCCCACTCCCTGCCATGGGCAGGGACACCTTCCACCAGCCCAGGGTGCTCCAAGCCACATCCAACCTGGCCTTGGACACTCCCAGGGCTGGGGCAGCCACAGCTTCTCTGGGCACCCTGTGCCAGGGCCTGCCCACCCTCCCAGCCAGGAATTCCTTCCCAATATCCCATCCATCCCTGCCCTCTGGCAGTGGGAAACCATTCCCTGTGTCCTGTCCCTCCAGGCCTTGTCCCCAGTCCCTCTCCAGCTCTCCTGGAGTCCCTTTAGGCTCTGGAAGGGGCTCTCAGGTGTCCCTGGAGCCTTCTCTTCTCCAGGTGAACAGCCCAGCTCTCCCAGCCTGGCACACCCAGTGTGGTGTGACCCATTGCTCTTTCTCCTGTAAGTGACCCCACAACATCTCACACCCAAATGATGAATTAACCAACTGTTCCCTCCCTCTCCACGGAGGAGACACACGAGGGGAGCCCGTGCTCAGCTCTGCTCCAGCTGTTCAGGGAGGGGGAGGACGTAGGCAGCCCTTATGTAAGGGCCTAAAATACAGAACAGAATTAATGAAGTCATCCCATTCGCTTCTGTAGGTTCTAGATGAGGCTTTTTCCCACGGACTTTAAAATAGCAAAAGGAATGAATGACACTGCCTTCGTTGTTTCTTTGAAGGCTGTGCACAGTGAGTCTTGCCAAAGCTCCTCAAAGCCAGCTCTAAGGCCATTTATTATCATGAAATTCAAACTCTCTGCTTCACCCATTTGCAGTGGGCTAATGAAAGCAAAGTGTAACTGCACATGCACACCCTCCTCCCCACTGCACCTCGGTCTCACCTCACCTCGTGGACACCGACACAAACACACCAGGGTCTGTGGTTTGCTGGGCATGGGGATGTCAGCTCAGAGGTTGGACTTGATGATCTTGGGGGTCTTTCCAACCTTAATGATTCTGTGGAGAGCAGGAGAAGGTCTCTGTGATCAGTAGAAAATCCTACAGGAGTTTTGCCCTGTGTGCTCCTGTTTCCATCCTGATCCACATTGTGTGTCACATCACTGAGAGAAAACTCCCTTCTGCACATACCCACTGTGCAGAGATTGGTGGTGAGGGCCAGAGCCTGCCTTGGGCCATTTGCCCACTCCATTCTTTACACCAACCACGGCCTTTCCGTAAAACAGAAAGCTCCAGACACACCCTCTGATATTCCTGCTGAACTTGCAGGCTCCTGTCCTTCTAAGGAGTTCATAATAACGTGGACACAGTTCATAATAACTGTTCATGCCAACAGAGATATTCAATTCTATGCACAGCTTTCACATTACAACAATTTGCAGGGCAAGACCTAACCCAGCCAGTTTTCCAGACTGGAAAAAGGAGCACAGTTCCACCAGGAGGTGTCAGTTCTCTTGTCTAAATCAGGACTGCACTCAAACCATACCAGTGTGGGAGGTCATCTCACTTTATGACTTACTAAATTAAAGGTCTACCTTTGCCTGATCAAGCTGGAGTGCTACATAACCTGCAGTGCCCCCAGGGACAGGCTTCTCTAACAAATTCTGCATAAATATTTGATACAGTTTTTATATAAATCCACAACATGTATCTGATCACAGGAATGGGCAAATCAGCACTGTCATATGCTCTGGGCATTTCCAAAACCTCAGTCTGACACCTGTACATACATACATACATATATATATATTCAAGATGATGGCTGGGGAGCTATGAATTTCTGTAGCAGTGAAAAAGGATATTATAGCAGTTTTCCTCAAGGCCTAAACATGTTTTACCCAGAGCCATTACCCAGCCTCCGTCGTAGGAAAACAAAATCCAGCTGAATTTCTTACAGCAGAGTGTTGATGCAGCAAGTCTAAGTGACTATCAGCTCCAGAGATTTCCCAGTGCAGTGGCTGGCAGTGATGAAAAATGATCTGTAAGAAACGTCAAAACCAAGGCAGCTCGAGCAGCCTGTGCAACCCCCAGCACTGATGGCACCGAGCGAGGGGCTGCGGCCACCGCGCTCTTCCCAGACACTGAACGGGACAAAGGCATTCACTGACACCAGACCAGTCTGTTTGCCTCCACTGCAAACAAATGGTTGGCATGTCCTGAAAACAAGCTTGACAGGACCGGGTGATTCCGTGCAGAGGAGCTTCCCTGCTCTCTCAGGAGGGGTTTGCTCAGAGCACGTGTCTGACGGCACAGCCAGCCCAGCTGGCAGGATCAGACCATCCCCGAGTGCTGGTGTTCCCTCAGCAAACATTCCCAGTGAGGAACACACGTCTGCTGCTCTGAGAAGGTCCCCTCAGGGGCTGCTGAACTACAGCTCTGCTGCTGCTGTCCTTGGGAGCAGTGGAGGCACCTGCCATGGGAGGGGTCACCATGCCTGGAAGTGCTCAAAAAGAGAGCAGATGTGGCACTTCAGGAGATGGTCCAGTGGGCATGGGGCATTCAGTATATCTTTAGGGTCTTTTCCACCCTTAATGGCTCTATCCCAACCAGAGGAACAGTGGCTGTTCATCTGTCAGGAAGAGTTCTTTACCCGCTCCTTGCAGCCCAGGCAGGTGGCAGAGCCCCTTTTTTCTGTAATGACACATGGAGGAAGTGTTTGTGACTGCTAAGGGAGCGGAGCAGCTGCACTGACCATGTCCTGGGTGCTCTGCTCCAAACCTCACCCCGTCACCTTCGGGGCTTTGTTGTACATTCAGTGTTTGGTCACTGACACACACACAAACTCTCTTTCTGACCTGTTTCCACGTGCTCTTGCTATTCCAAAGCTCGGTGTTTCTAAACAAGCACTGGCCTCCAGGGAACACAAATTAAGCTGAAAATCCTGTTTCCCAGTCCTCAAGAAACAACTGGACCAACCAGGCTCCTTATCCTTGCTTCAGCAGCTCTCCTCTCACCTAACATGTCTCAGCCCTCACTTCAGCACACTTACATGAACTTCAGAATGCATCAGTGAGGACATTTTCCTCATTTTATCCAAACAGGGCAGGACAACAGTGTTTTCCAGAGATTTCAGAAGAGCTGCTGCACTCAGGCTGTTGGGGATGTAGTGCAGAAATACTTGGATTCAGCCCTCCTCTTCACCACAGCCTTCGCCCCTCTGGCTTTATATATATGTAAATATACTTTTTATATACTGCCAGAAGGCACACACAGGTTTCCTCCACCTTGCCCTTCAGTGAACACCCACCTTGCCCCGCCCCGCAGAGAACCCAGCCCCTCCGCTGTGAGCCCCTGCGCTCTTCCATCAGCATCTTCTGCTGCCACCTTCAGGCACCACATCCACCTCTGCAGGATTTCTGTTCCCCTGCTCCACTCCAGGTCCGAGGGAGGCACAATCCCACATGTGCTCCCTGGGCTTCTCTGGCCACCGGTGACCCCACTGAGAAGAGCCCCCTTGGCTCCTGGTGGCAGCAAACACCCTCCCGCAGCTGTGCCTTAACTGATGGCATTTCGTCATTCCCACAAGCATTCTGGCAAACTGTGCCTTTAGTCGTGAATCATATGACACAGTTCAAACTTTGATTTCAAATTAATGGCTGCAGCAGGTACGGCTCAGCAGAGCAGCCGGGCCAGCAGCTGGGCCAGCAGTGCCGGCAGCATTCCTGATCCGAGGGACTTCTGCAGGGAACGCTAAGGATGCAGCAGCTGACTCCTCCTGGGAAGAAAACTCCCCATTTTCACAGTGTCCACTGTGCTCTGCAGTTAATAATTCATCGGAGGCTTAGACAGCATTATTTGGGAAGGAGCAAACCTGCATAAATGGCACCGGAGCCAGCCTTGGGAAGGGGCAGAGCCCCCGAGGCCGGGAGGAAGAGCTGCACTCCTGTGCTGAGACACATTCCACCCTCCAGAGCTGCTCCCCAAGCACGGGCTGACTGCAGACTAATAAATTATTAACCTCCTACATTTAGGAGATCCCAGTGACATTAATCCCAGAGTGCATTTGCACTGCCTTTGGCACAACACATCCAGGAGCATCAGTCAAAGGGGGCTCGGCCGGTCACTTTTAGAACCCAGCCAGTGCCTGGCAGCCACTGGTCCCTGGGCACCGAGGCACAAAGCTGAGCATCCCTGTGTGCTGGGAGCTGGAGAGCCCCTCCTGCAGCCCCGGGCCCTGGAGATGTGACCCCCCTCCCTGGATAACCCATGGCACAGCAAATCCCTCATTTGGGACACACGTTTTTTTCTTTCTTAATACTTTCCATCTCCATAAGTCAGGATTTTTCTGAATTCTCAAATTCTCATTAACACAAAAAAAATAATTTCCATTTGGCAGCATTACCATGAATAAAACATCCCTGGGATAATAATCTGCTTGGGGCTAGAGGTGCCGACCTTCAGAAATGAGGACAGACCTTGAGTTGTATTCAGAGTGAAAAAATCCAGTGACTTCCAATGTTCTTCAGCTTGGAGGAGACCAGGGAAAATTTTCCATTGCTGAATATTCAGATTACAGGCATTTTTGAGCGGATCATTTGGGTTCAGAATTTTTGCACGCTGACTGCCAAAAATAAATTACTATGAAAATGGGATGCTGTGTGTGGATGAGCTGGGGGAGCGCTGCACATTTTGGAGGTCACTGCGAGAAAAGGAAAACACGAGCGGCCAGCCCAGACAAGGCATGGCCCGATGTCAACCTCTGCTCCTGGGAAGAATCCAGCACGAGGAGAGGAGGTGCAGAATCTCCCGGTGGACGAGGAGAGCAGCGGGTCAGCCAACCATTTGAAGAGGTCTCACCTTGATGTTTGGCAGACTGGTTGAACTACGGAGCTCGATCTCCTTTCTGAAATATTTATCACTCGAGGTTTTCACACCACGGCGTTGCAATCCTGGTTTTGAGACCTCAGTGCAGTGGGAGACTCAGCTATTGATCACGGGCTGTTTCTAATTAACGTGGCACTCTGATATTCTCCGTGCAATCAGGGCCCATATCGGAAAAAGCTCAATTGCTTCCCTTTAAATATGGCTTTGGTGGTGACTTTCCGGCCACTGATGGCAACGGGCAACACGCGACTGCTTTTGCAATTCACGGCAACGTACAGGGAGGTTCACGCTCTGCTCCTGGCCCCGTGCCACGTCTCCCTCCAGCTAATAACATTCTGTCTAGAAACAACCAAGCCGATAATTTGCACCCATCAACCTCGTGTAACATAATGTGCCAGCTATTTAGTGCTGGAAAATTTATCACTCAACAAGAGTCAAGGATCTTGTACCAAGCAATACTCCCACTTCCCCATTGCTGTCACTTCACTTGCTCGACGCAATTTGCCAAAACATCTCACTCCCTCGTCTCCCCGCAGATTTAAGGCCAGTGTTTTCATATGTATTCAGCTGGTCATAGAAAGCTCAGAATAAATTTATCTCTAAAAGCCAGCAATGCAGTGTGTCACAGAAAACTCAGATGTGAGTAATATGTACAAATGGATATAAATATTGAACCTGGACACCAGAGCAATTAGACACTGCCACATTAACAACACCATCTCCTCCACGTATGGGAGGGAAGGAAAGGGGAGGGATTTCCTTCTGTATGGGATTCTGGCCGTTTGTCATGCAAGTGATGCAGATGACCAGTAACCAAATGTTGGAAATTCATCATCATAATGAATGACCATGAGTGCAATTCCTTTTCATAACATGTTATCATTGCAGTAATTAACTACCTGGCTGTTCAGTTGTGTACCCGTGCTGTTGCACATAATCCATCACAGTTTCCAGTGGTAACAGCACATTAAACCCATCCTCAGCTATGAAATTCCAGAGCCTCAGCACACAGGAAGTTCTTGAATGCCCTGGCATCCCTCACAGCCCACATTTAGTCCCTCACAGATGCTCCAAAAGCCCCACTGCTCGTGGCATGTACAGAGCTGCCTCAGGATGTGGCAGCAGGAGCTGAAGAGTTCCCTGCCTTGTATGATCACAAATATACTCTAAATATCAAATAACAAACCTTTCCATTACAGTCAAGGGCTAACAGGTTTGCTCTGAGGGGCAGCCCATTCCTGTGCTCTATCAATACAGATGTATTGCTCCAGGCAACCCCAGCAATTAAACTCTAATGAGGCACAAACCTGATTCTGAATTTCCTAAATAAAATTGTAATGAATTTTCCAAAGTGAGATGGGTCAACATGGGACAGTACAGGGGTCTGTTGGGCATAAATCCACTGGTGCTTTCCCCTTTATTTCTGAGGGACCCAGGGATGGGCAGAGGGGCTTTGGGCAGGAGAGGAGGAGGGCTGGGTGTTATTGTGTGAGCAGAGCTCATCCCTGTCCCCTCACACAGTGCTAGGGATGCTCACAGCCCCAGCCTTCCCGTTCCTGCATCCCCATCTGCACAGCTGCAGCATTCCACAGCCTGGGAAAGCACCTGAGAGTTCAGCAAAAGTTTTTTCCTTCAGGTAATGACTAGAAGGTCAATGACTTTTCTCTCTGACAGAGCTGCTTTTTTTATATTTCTGCAAATATTTGAATTCTCTGTTTTCCCTCCTTCCAGGACAGGGGGACCTGGTGATGCATCAGCTGCTGCTCTAGCTCCCATTGCCTCCTCAGCCATGAGCTTCCCAGCTCCCTCTTTGCCCTAATCTTCTCTACTACTTCCATCTCTAAGACAATCCTGCATTTATTCTGATGAAAGGATTAACTTGGGAGAAAGGGTTTAAATAACCCAGGCTCCTACACAGATGGTTTATTTTCCATAGTACTTCATGCCACCTCAACAGGAGAACTTCAAGCCAAAGAAATTCCAGAGGGGCAGACAATAAAAAAATTGGGATGAGAAGGTGGTTGTGTGAAAGCCCACAGGACAGAGCTACCTGAGTGCCAGGGATAAGAAAGGAGCTGGTCATTGCAGACAAATAAGATTAGCGCAGCAAGACACTGGATGATTAAAACACTTGTCCTTATGCAAAATTCAGCAGATATTCCCAAATGTCAGTGCCAGACAAATTGCACCATCTGGTCAGTGAGATAAAGTCTTTAAACAAGAACTTTGTAGGCCGAAGGTTCTCACACAAAAACAGGTCATGTGGTACACTCTGATTTTCCAAATCGAGGGCAATCTCCTCTTCCTCTGCTCTCCTACTTCATTCCAACATTAAAAAGCACATATGGTGCATTCCCAAAGGGATACTGTCCAAAAGAATAAAGGATCTAATCTCAATCCTCTCCTCTCTTACAGTGAAAATTCCTTATTTTGCTGATTCCAGATGCCAAACATTACTGTTAAAACACCATTTCTCCTATTAGGAAGCTACCTATTTAATAAATACATAAAAGTATGTTGGATAATAAATATGTATGGTGTATCTTAATACATTTACCATATATTCAGCAGGGTCTGAAGCCCTTTTAGCACTGCCTGTGTAACTACACAGGAATCTCTCACATCACCTCTGAAGCGAGCCCAGCACCCACAGGGATCCCCCAAGAGACCCCATAAATGAGCCATTGCAGGCAAAGGCAGGAGCAATCCCTCCATTTACCTCAACCCAGCTGGGTCAGCCCTTGATGCAAGAGCCCCCTGGCCTCCCCACATCAAACATCTGGAAAGTGGGCATTATTTGGGCACGTCTAGACACAGCTCTCACAAGGCAGGTAATTAGGGTGAAGCTGAAGCCTTCCCCTGCGGCTGGGAAGGCCAGAGGAGCTGGAGGCAGTGCAGCAGTGGTTAAATCTGCAAAATTCACTCTGAAGAGACATGAGCTGACATTACATAATAATCTCAGCAGCTGAATGCCAGGAGCACTGCAAGAAAAAGAACCGGCTTTGTATGTGGGGAAGATCTCCTGTGTCAGGATGGGCTCCGAAATCTAATGGCTTTAATTACTGGTTCATACATTGTATTAATTTCCTTGATTGTGCTGCAAAATCAAACCACACAACAAAGCCCTTTTCCCCCTCTAATAAAAGCCCTCAAAGTAAATAAATATTCATACCCATCTGCCCCTTTGAAAGGAAAGAATGAATCCCTTATTTTCAGAGCTTTGTTACCTCACACCCTGTGCCCTGTTAGCTGAGATTTTTATGTGGAGTTTGCCTTTATGAAATCCAGTTTAATACAAGTTTAAAAGTCAGACAAGCATGGTGCACTAAATCAAATCTGTTTTCTAGGCTGCATCACATGGCAAAATATCCATCTGTTCCCCTAAGAGCACGTTGCAAGCTGGTGTTTTAACATTCATGGCAGAAAGCTGTTCTCAGATAACAGAGTACAGCTACAGCAGTGCTGTATCCCTTGAGACACCTGTACATATCCCCGTTTCATGGGCTGAGTAAGTTACTCCAGGGTGGAGAGCAGCCCTGTGCACCACTCTGGGTTTGCTACCCCAGCGGGGGAACAGCCGCACGGTGGATGTGGAGATCTGCACCAGGAGGCCCTGCTGATGCTCCTCGAGACTCGGGGTGCAGGGAAGTGATCTCTGAGGAGGCATTTGAGAAGAGCAGAGAGGCTGCAGGTGGTGCCCGTGTTCCCAGGCGATGCAGGGATGGCAGGCACGGAGCGCCGGGAGCGTCTCTGCTCCTGGAGAGGCTCCGGGAGGATTGGAGGGTATTTAAAAATTCATTTGCAGTGCAAATCTAACTCCTCTTTGTCACACACAATCCTGGAATGGAAATGTACACCCGGTCCTGGGGACAAGAGGGAATAATCAGAAAGGTAAATGCCACTTGTGGGTTTTTTTCTTCTCGTGACATTTGCAGTAGCTCGTTCTTTCTCCAGCTCACACGCCCCATTAAGGCAGGAGCAGTGACTGGATATTCTGCATATCCAAACTGCTAAAGCCTTCCAGGAATTCAGGGGAAACGGAGGGAGGGGGTCACTGCAGATGAACAAAATATTAACAAAGCAAAGCACAAAGCCCACAGGACAGGTAGGACCTGCAGATTCCCAGGGGAAGCCAATCCCATGTCACCCCGTGTGTCAGATGTGCCAGGCACACATCACTGCCCAACCCTGCTGCAAACCAGTGACTGCAGCGGCCCCTCCAGTTCTGAGACAGGGTGTGTTTCCAGGGGTCATCAGTGAGCAAAATAATCCATGCAAAACCCAGGAAAAAACTCCATCTTGATCCCAAGTTTGCAACCAGATACACTGGCAAAAGTCAGGAGTTTCAGGTTTATTAAAGCAGTTGTGTGGGGGATAGATATATATCTATATTTTATATATCTATATTCTCACACATATAGACCCTCAGAAAAGAAAAGTGATCTCATTCAGAACCAGATGCTGGACATAAATTTATTAAGATGAATGAAGCTACTTCATTCCCCTTTAATGCCTGGGGGTTGAAAACTCAGGCAATATTCCCTCTCCTCGGCATCAAAGCACTCTATTTCTCCCCCCTAAGTTCTCAACAATAATTCATGTCTCTGTGTGGCATTGATCAACCAGTCTTTGAGATCCTGTTCTTTTGTCTACATCATCTCTTCTATTCAGCCCCAAAGACCACAGGGAAGAAAGGTTTCTGGCAGAAAAGATAAAAACTATTTACTGTACTGACCTTTTTGATTAATAGGTGGAGTGAGGTATAAAATCATTTCTATCAGGTGAACATAATGACTCGCAAGACAACAAAAGGGCATTTCAATTTTTTATCAAAACCTTCAGTGAGAGCACAATCCCCCAAGGTGAACTTGGGGCACAACCCAAGTAGCCAGGAGTGAATAAATATCTCATAACTTTAGTATTAACAGAGAATTGATTCATGGCTCAGCTGGGACCATTGGAAGGAGCCAGTCATTTCTTATCCCTGGAGAGCAGTGAGTGGCTGGAGCTGTGCTGTGAGTGAATAGGGTCAGGTTTGGGAGCAGCTCAGACCGAGGGGTGCACAGAGAGCCCCCCCAAGCCATCAGCCCCCTCCAACATCTCCATCCTCCCTCAAAAAAGCAGCCCTGGGAGCTGTTTGGGCCTGATGGGATGGGCATCTGTGCAGGCAGTGCTTCAGTTTCCATGCAAAACCTTCTGAGTAAACTCACACTGGACTTTCTCAATAACACTGTTATCAACTCCACCTCCACTGGACTTCATGGTCTGAAATCATTCACTTGAGCCTAATTAAGCAGACATTAATTAGATCACAGTAGTATCTGACTGTGTATTAGTCTCTGAAAATATGATAGCAAGCTTCCATTTTCCCCCCAGTGCTCCAGGAAAGCTGTTTCCACAATGTTTATCAGCCACACAAAGTCCCAGTGAAATCACAGAGCTGCTTCCATGGCCCTGAGGGTCCCTTTGAGCTCAGGATAGTCTACGATTCTACAGAAACCAGACTAAACGTGTACACACACAGTCCCACCAGCAGTTACCCACCTGCTGCACAGAGGGTTTGTACACATGTAAAAGGACCTTTTAAATCACTCACTGAATTAATGAGCTGTTATGTGTTCCCAGTTCCCCAATGCCTTAGGGAGAGGGAGCAGGTCATCCAGGGAAGGGTGACCCCTACATTATGACCCAAACACAACATCAAACTCTGTAGCAGCACAGGTAAGACACAGGTACGGGGAAGGTTGGGGTTGCATTAGCAAGGTACAATCCCTTTGCCCACCCAAGTACATGTTTCACAGCATTTCCCTTCCACGGGGAGATTGCACAGGCTGGGCTGGACCAAAACACCCAGAAAGGGCCGGTCTCTGATGCTTTCTTATCTGCAAGATTTTGGGCAGTTTTTCAGAGGTGAGCACAGTCACGGTCCCCAAACACAGGGCTGTTCTGGGCAGCAATAATGACTCTTTTAAAAAATGGGACAGCCTTGAAAGTACCCACAGCTGCACATCTCCTCTGCCGGCAGCTGCTGGTACAGCAAAGGGAAAAGGGCAAAAGAAGCATCCAAAGCACTTCAGCTGCCAACTGTCCCCTGGTACCACCAGCCCCGAGCGAGGGAGCTGAAGATCAATTCCCCAACAACAAAACCTGGAGCTGTTTTTCTGCAGAGCTTCCCAGGATCCTCAACAGGGAGAGGAACCCATGTGTGCCTTTATCCACACGCCTGTCTCTGAGCTCCCCCCGAGCCACGTGAAGTCTCTCCTTCATACCCAGTGGCCCAACAGGCTCCACCAACAAATGCCACAGTTAGCAGGAATATCTCATCACAAACACCCCAAAAGGCACAGCAGGACCAGCTCCTGGCAGCAGAGCCCCATCATTCCAGAGAACAAGTCTTTCCTTTGCTGTCTGTAGCACTCAGCAGATGCTTCCCCGATACTTAAAACTTGCTCAGAATTAACACTCTTGACCCAAGACCCACCTCATGGGGCTTTTAGCTGTGTGCACTGAGGCACTGAATACTCACAGACTGGAAAACTCTCTGTCTGAACCTGAATTACCTTCCATTTCGATGCACCGTGATTTTATATGAACCGAAACGCACAGAGCTGGAATTGTAAGGCTTTAAAAAGTGACAAGTTTTTAAGGCAAAATGGCCTTTTTCAGTATTTTTAAGCACAGCATGGCTGAGATTCCAGGCTGTAGTAACAGAGCAGGGATCTTTTTTGGCAGAGGGCTGCAAAGGCCACTACGTCAGACAGTATTTTGTCATCTTTGTACCCACCAGACTTCTGCAATGAGCAAGAGAGATGTTACCAGGAGTGGATATAAAACGGGGGCTTGCTGGCTGCTCTGGAGGCAGAGGGGGTGGGAAGTGCCCACACAGGGTCTGGCCCATCCCTGGGGTTGGGGCTTCTCTGGGGCTGTTTGGTGCTCTCTGGTTAGAGGTGCTGGGTGTGCTGGAGGGGCAGGGCTGCAGCTGCCTCTCCTCCTGCTGCCTCCTGCACCCCGAGCCACTTCCAAGTCTCGCCCACTTCAGGGCATAATTATGACGACTTTGGAACTCATTCCTCTCTGCCCGTCTCCATGCATAATTTCAAATCAGCCTCCCAGGCAACCAGCAAGAAGAGCTCCACAGAAAACAGTGGTAAGCTTTGAAGTTCGAGTCTCTGTTCTGTTTCCAGACAGATTTTGATTTAATGATAGATGCATACCCTGCCAGGAAAGGAATTTCGTAATGAAGCAAGTTATCTGGGTATAAATACAGCGCAGGTGCCGAGCCTCGCTGGGGAGCAAGGAGAGCAGGGGGAGGACAGGCAGGACTTTGGGTCGAGCTCAGGTGGGCTCAAGTCTGGGCTCAGCCTCTCCCTCAGGCTTTGTCCTGGGGCTAGAACTCTACTTCTGGCTCATTTTCCACACTGCCAGGGTGGTGAAGACAGCAATGACCTGAGCAGAGTCGTGAGCGAAGGGGTTTGTCCAAGTTGTGTGATCCACAGCTCGATGCCAGCAGCCAGCCTGCCCAGGACCATCAACTTCCACTGGGTTTATTCCTTTCCAGGGTCTGCACACGCACACCTCATTACTCGGGGGGGTGCCTGTAAAATGTCAGCACATCATTTAATGGCTATAGGATCATAGAATGGCTTGGGTTGGAAGGGACCTTAAAGATCATCTAATATCATCTTAAAGTTCATACACTATCATCTAGTTATTATAAGCTACTTTTTATTACTGCCTCAGCAACTATAAATTCCATTTGGTGACATCAATTATAATAATAGAAGCACCCTCCGTTTACTCATTATAATTAAAGCAATGCCTAAACAACTCAGTTAAGAAGAAAATGTCTTTCTTATCCCAAGTAAAGCAGGGCTTTTTTTGTGCCTCTCCCTGGGCATTCGGTCACGTTGTTAAGCCACAGGAAAGCACACAAGGCTCATCACCAAAGCAGTTGTTGTGAGAGCCACAGTTTTCCACTAATATAAAACACACTGGGCAATTGGAGTCAACAAAGGCTTTGCCTTTCCAAAGGCATTTTGCAGGAGATCACAATAAAAAGGGTTAAACAGACCACTGATGGCTTTAACTGAGAATTTGGGGGTTCCCTGTTATTAGATCGGTTTATGTTAAGGGAGCCTTTCTATTCTCTTCCTGGGGACAGCTTAGGATGATTATCTTATTTTAAAGAACTGTTATGAAGGAAACAAGAAGTGCTGATGGAAGTTGCAATGACCAAACCAAGCCAGAGTTATCCAGGCTTTGGGGTTTTCACATCTGTCATTAATTCTTCAGCTGCTCTCAGCTCAGCTTCACCGTACCCTGGGGCAGCAATTTGGCTTATTGACTCTTTTAAACTGTTAGCAGAGGTGAGACCAGCAGTTCATTTTGCCTCTGAAGCCAGATTTGAATTGCAGAACGCGGAGACAAATGGCTGGTGCTCCACACTCTGGGCATGGTTTGCTCTCAAAAAGATTTGTACTCCCTTCTCCCAAACACAAAACCAATTTTTCCCTCTCTATGACTTTCTAGTCAAGCTATTCTCACTTTTTCTCTAAGTTTCCAAACCCTTCCCTCTTCCCAAGTGCCGGGAACCACAGCCTTGCTGAGGAGCTGTGCCCAGGTTACAGGGCAATTGAACATGAACAAAGCCAAGAAAACGGAGGCAGATCTTTCCTTCCACTTGTATGGATTTTGACATTATTAGAGCAAATCCCCAGATGATGCAAGGAAAAAGAAATCAGTATCAGTATTCTTCACCTGAGCATCAGTATCTTTAAATTGTAACAGTAATTAAAGGCAAAGCTGTCTGTGAGGTCATTCCTTTATAAAGGAATTTTTAATGTGTGGTCTCATAGTGCTTGTGCAGAGCTGGGACAGCCAGGGATGTGGCCATGCAGGGACAAACCCCTCTGCATGGGGACCTACCCAGGGGCAGAGACAGCACCCCCAGTGTCCCTGGGCCCCCCACACCCATGACATTGCCTCCCTCCCCATCAGCCCCACAGGCTCTTCTTGAAGGCTTTAAGAAACAGAGAACCCACTGGGGTGATGGTGCCAGTGAGTCCCACGGCCATGTGGGCTCTGTCCCTGCTTCCCATTCCCATCACAGGGTTGGTTTCTGCAGAGGGATGGGCCAGCACCACATCTTCCACCTTCAGCTTTAATCATCTTTGATCACCTGAGATTAGAATGCTCCTTTAACCTGTTTTGGGGGCAATAGCCCAAGAAACTGAGGAATTGCTGCACATGGGCACCCACCAGACAGTTACATCAGCTGCCAGAAACTGGCTGGAAAGGAAACTACTCTCCCAGTTCCCCACTTTTCCTCATTCCCATTTGTGTGCAGCTGTAATTCCATTTGAACTGTGCCAGTGCAAAACCCACCTCCTTTATCTTTAACGACATATCTTCCAGTTCATGCTGATATACATCTTAAACAGCATCAGCAAGGTGAACCCACCATGACTTGCCTTTCTCAGATACAATATTCTTGTCAGCAGTAGAAAGCTTAAGTGTTCTTTCTTTCACACCTATTAGGCTGGAACCAGCTTTAAAAGCATAAACAACCTTCCCCATAGCAAAATGAAAGACCTTATTACAGCCTGGGATTAATTTTTTCTAATCTATTTACAAGCAAAAAGGTCGAACTCAAATTTGACAGTGAGGAAGGGAGGCAGGACTCATTATCTCCAGAAAGACTCAAGAAAATGGATGAGCATAAACATACGATAGTTTTGGAGCTTGAAACCCTGTCCTGACTTCTAATTAAAAATTATCCAGCAAAGCACTGCATTGGAAACACCATTAGCTACAGGAAAAAAATGAAATTCCTAAGTACTAAGCAAAAATGTTTTGATCTCAACAATTCATTCATTTTAAAGTCATCTTAACTGCTCAAAATTGCATTCCCTTCCTTTTCTTTCTCCATGTAAAAACTCTGTGTTATCCTTTCATTATGAAAGGAGCAGCAGGACACATAGAGCACAGTTTTTTTCCATCAAGGTGCCCTCACAAACCTCATCTTGCTGCCCCATGAATCCCATCTAATTCCCTCTTGCTGCAGTGCAGCTGTGGACATGGGAGAGCAAGCGGGAGTGAGAACATTCCTTAGTCAGCCTTGCTGTTACAGTTCTGGAGGAAAACCTTACAGTGGTTGAACTGCTTTTAATTGTCACCATGAAGAAGAGGGGGACATCTCTACAAGTCTAGTAGCTGGTTTAGCAGGACAGAGGGGAACTTGCTGGTACCAGCCTGGATGATGTGGAGTCCCTGCGGTGGCACAGAGGGAGGGGATGCTGCAACACACACTGCCTTAGGTGGGTACCCAGAACGGGCACTTTTTGCCAAACAAATCTCATCCCAGAGCTCTGAGGGCACTTGATGTGTTCTGGAGAAGACAGAGGGGAGACCTCATTGCAGGGACAGCTCCCTTGGGAGGGGCAGAGGAGGGGCAGGCACTGATCTCTGCTCTGGGGGGACCAGGGACAGCACCCCGGGAGTGGCTGGGGCTGTGCCAGGGAGGGTCAGGTTGGATCTCAGGGAAAGGCTCTTCCCCCAGAGGGTGGTGGGCACTGAGCAGGCTCCCCAGG
>JAWWTY010000022.1:1342228-1419769 GCA_035222235.1 Margarornis squamiger
GCTCCCCAGGGCAGTGGGCACAGCCCCAAGGCTGCCAGAGCTCCAGGAGGGTTTGGATGGTGCTCTGGGGCACAGGGGGTGACTCCTGGGGATGGGGCTGTGCAGGGCTGAGGGTTGGACTGGGTGATCCCAGCGGGTCCCTCCAGCTCCGGGTACGGTGTGGCTGTGTGATGCGGGCAGGGCTGCGCTGCCGCCTCCGCCCCGGTTCCTGGGGCTGTGCCTCCCTCTCCAGGCAGCTGCAGCGCTGCAGGCTCTTCTCTCTCCGCGCTCCGAGCCGGTCACTGTCATTGTCATTGGCATTGGCATTGTCACTGCCCGGGAGGGACCGGCTCCCTGTGCCGGGGGTGCCGCTGCGCACGGGATGCTCCCGTGGGATGCGCTCCTGGGGCAGGGCCGGGGCTGTGCTGAGCCCCAGCTCAGTCGGCAGCCCACAGGGCACCGATTCCCATTACGAGGCCGCTCAGCACCACTGGCTGGGAACTGGGTGCTTTTGTCCTGTGGTCATGACAGCTTTGCTGGAGTCTTCAGGATTTTACCTGGCGATGTCTCAGCCCGCGGTGTCCCCCCACGGTGCAGAGCAAGGCACAGCACCCTCCCTCGCCCTCCTGAGGTCAGGGCACGAATCCTGCCAGCTCAACCACCTCTGCACCAGAAACCAGAATTCTTTCTAAGTTTGCCATCCCAAGGAATTCCTCCCCGTGCCAGGGATGTCCTGGATGTCCTAGTTGGAAAGGAACTTAAAGCCCATCCAGCCCCACCCCTGCCATGGGCAGGGACACCTTCCACTGTCCCAGGTCACTCCAAGCCCCATCCAACCTGGCCTTGGACACTCCCAGGGCTGGGGCAGCCCCAGCTTCTCTGGGCACCCTGTGCCAGGGCCTGCCCACCCTCCCAGGGGACAATTCCTTCCCAATATCCCATCTAAAGCTACTCTCAGTTTGAAGCCATTCCCCCTTTTCCTGTCACTGCATGCCCTTGTAATTATTGGCACTAACAATACTTGTATTATTTGCACTAATGCTGCTTGAGTAGCAAATTGCACTCCCTGGACATTGTAAGGAGCCCATGTCCAGAGATAATATGTATCTATTCAGTGTGTTAACCGTATTTGTACGTGTTTATTGCATTTAGGTGTGCACTTAATGTATTTATTTAACTCTATGAAAAACAAGCTAGGAGATTTCTCAGTTTGTTTCCATCTCCACCAACTGTAAATGAACCCAGTCTCATTAGGAACCCTGCACAGAGCATCCCTCCCATTAGCACTGAAACTGATGCTGCCAAAATTGATATTATCTTATTCCTGCCACAGGAATCACATGAAATTACGTTGCCTAACAAAGCAAGAAATAAATGTAGTAGGAAACCAGTGTCCAGCTCTCCTGGAGTTATCAGTGCAACCTGTGCAGAGCCAAACACACCATTCTGTACAATTCTCACTGTAAGAAACATGCAATATGCCACTTATTTTTAGGAGGTGTTTCTTAGCCGTGTCAGGATGTGGGCACTGGGAGCGGGGAGGATGCACGTGCACCTCATAGTAAGCTGCATTCTGTGAGCAGTGCAGGGAATATATTCATATAAACCACCTGCTTTTAATATTCTTTTTAACACAAAGAAAGAACGCTTCGTGTGCTTGAGCAGCTGATCTTTGAAAAGGATGGGAGAGGATGGCTGGGTCTCAACTGAGTTTTGCCTGAGAAGTGGAAATAAGGACCATGAAGCAAGAAATCCAACAGCTCCAGGGAAGAGCTCAGGGAAATCAATCCCCCCTCAGCTGCCCGAGCACAGCAAATCTCTCAGCTCCCCCTTCCTTCCAAAATCCACACTGCTGCGAACACGGAGCATCGGGGGCAGCTGAAGCACACAGAGCACACTGCAGTGCACTGATCAAACCCACAGACACCCCTCTTACAGACTGGGGGGATGTGCTTCCATGGGATGTCTCCCTCCTCCTGCGTTCCTCGGGCTCCTATTCCCAGAGAATTCAAGTACCTGGAGAAAGACATGAGCAGCTCAGGACCTAGTCCTCTGGCACAAATGTTGTGATTTATTCTAAATAGCTCTTGCACTTCCTGAATGCTGAAGGGGGAGCAGGAGGGGGGCGGGAGAAAAATAGGGATCGTGAGGATTTTTTTATCCCAGACTAAATAAACATGCAGGATTGCAGACACTGCCTGCACTGAACAGGTTTGCTGCCTTGGGCAGGGAAGCAAAGGCACGTGAAAAAACATCCTTACAGCACATGGAACAGCATAAATCCGAGCAGATTTTAGGTACAATCTGGTTTTCAGGCATCACACATCTCTGGAGTGTTGAGTGTGGCCCCACGGCCACTTGGCTGGGCATGGAAACAGGACTGGAACTACAGCCAGATGTCTGGATTTACTGCAGAAACTGTACTTTTGAAAACTTCATCCCTGCTGTGGGCATAATCAAGGGATAATTAGGATCTAGTGAAGCCTGCAACCTTTCTGCTCTGCTCTTCCTCTGCTTTCCATGAAAAGGAGAAGATAAGAGCCTGCACAGCATGCAAACCCTTTTCCTTTGTTTTTGTTATCACCTTGCCGTGGTTTCCCAATCAGGCTACACACAAGGCTCCCTTCCACCTCCTCCCCACTCCCTTCCCAGAGCACAGCAAAACAGCAGCAGATTTCTCATGGTTATGGCTTTTTCACCAACATGATTATCAGTAGATGAGTCTCAGTAACTATTTGAAAGCATTTTCAAAAATCACTTTTAAATAAGGTTTATAAGGCCCATAAAACTCCTTGCCAAAATTCGGGCACCCAGTTATGAAAACAAGTCTGAAATAGCCTTTTATCATTATTTATGGCTTCTTTCTTTGAGTTCACAGCTCATTTTCTGACCTCTCTCCCGTGTCAGGCAAGAGAACCCAGCCCAGCAAGAGGGACGAAATGCTGTGGGACTGAAGGGAGCAAGAGGAGTCAAATCCTTGTCCCTGAACAGGTTCATCAGGTTAGTGGGGCATCATCACCTCCCAGGCAATACACCTGCCCTTTCTGTTGGGTTTACCAGCTCCACTCGGTGATGGAACATCCATGCTGGTGATTAAACAAGTGGCAGCAGGAGGTGCCCAGGACTGGGGACTCCCAACATCCAACCCCAAGGGCTGCAGCAGATCCTGAGCTTTTGGAGCACAAAGGCATCCCAGAGCAGAGCTGGGAGCCAGCAGATTGCCTCACTTTACCCTGCCCTCTCCAGCAATCCTCTCAGCTATTCCAGGCTCTTAGGATGGCTCACACAGTGTTTAAACATTTGGCTGTGTCCTCTGGATAATTCTAATGAGCCACAGCCTCCCCAAAACCCCCAGAAAATGTGATTCGACTCACGCTGACTTATCTGACTACAGCACTCCTCCTCTCTCCTGGGAATACTTACAAGAAGCAGGGGACTTCTTGCCAAAACAGGGCCAAAAAAGGAAAAAAGCAGCCAGTTGTCCCTGTTGTCTCACCTTTCCATCCACCTGCCTGACACCCACAACCTGGGGAAAGCCCCTCCGGGCCACCGCCCTGTGTCTGCAGCAACACGTCAGCCATTTATTAGCAATTAATTAGGGTAAAAATCCTTTGGGGCTTGAAAACACTGAATGTAAATTGACTATAAATGTCAATTATTGGCCCTTTATAAGCCTGAGCTCTCTGTGCCCCAAGGTGCTTCTCCAAGAGCCGCTGCTCTGGTCCATCAGTGCACAGGGCAGGGAGAGCACATGGTAATTTTGTCCCCTGTGCTTGTCTTTGTGGCAGGGCTGGATTTTCACTCGGGTTTGCTGGAGATGTCTCTTCCATCTGACAGCTCCAGGGGTGGGGTTTCCTCCCTCCCCTCAGCACGGATGCTCAGAGCTGGGCAGTGACCACCAGCCTTGGGGCTCAGCCCCTGCAAGGCACCAGCCCCTAGAGTTGTGCATCTTCCTCCCACCTCAGTGGAAAAATAAGCTTTAAAATTCCTGGGTGAGTGGCTGTTCTGTGGGAAATGGGGCTCTGGAGGCACAGGAACAGTGTCATCCCCCACAGGGCTGTGATTCCAGGAGAGCTTTGCTCCCACCCAGGCACGTGGTGGGGAGAAAAAGCACACACCAATCACTCAGCTGACTTTGAGAAACCCACCAGCAGGTTCTCCTGCTGCCAAGGGGAGCTGGACTTGAGCTCTTGCTCCTTCAGCAAAACTCCATGGCTGCAGCAGGAAGAGCATCACCACCACCCCATGATCTATGGAGCATGGAATGTTTTCCTAAACATCTGCGAGGCAGACAAACAACAAATTAACTTGCTGTAATTAAGGCTGATAATGCAATGATTTGAGCAAGACCTTTGTAAAAAGGGCACGAAAAGTCTCCCATCACTCATTCATGTTAATAAAGGAGTCGAGCTCTTCACTAAATGCAGTCCATCAAGGCTGCTCTGCCAAATTGCTGCACAAGTAGTCTTAATTAGTGTCTAGCAGGGCAGGTCATGCGTGCTACATGTGGGATATACAGTGAAGAAAAGTTCGGGGTTAGGCCTTAAAAATTGTATTGGTATCAGAGACAACCAGGGATTTCCATGTGGTTTGTCACCCAAGTCCGCACAGAAACAGCTGGGGCAACTTCCACAAACATCCCAGAACAAATCCAAAGGAACAAGGGGAGAACAAGGGGATTGCTGCAGCTCAGGGGCGTGGGAATTACCCGTGGGAGGGAGCAGGGCAAGGGTTTATGGAGGTGGCACCTCCATCCAGTGACCAACCCTGGGCAAAGAGCTGTTCAGATCCAACAGGAAAAGCCTTTCCAGGAACTGTTTACAAGTACCTTTGAAAACAAACAAACAGACGGGACACTGTTCAAATGGGACACAGAGCATTTCAGGAAGAGGACAGGAATCACCTGGAGCTCTCCTGTATTTGTTACCCTCTGGAAGGTGTCCTGGCTTTGGCAGAGAGCCTTCGCTCTGCCTGGGGACTGAGACCCACGAGGAGCAGGCAGATAACCCAGCAACCCATGACACCTGTGGGAGCCACCCCAAAATGCCCTGGAACCCCTGGAATTATGACAGCAAAGCACAACTTCATCCACTGCAAGGCTGGCTCTGAGGGCTCCTCCTGCCCTCCTCTGCCAAGCCCTGGGACACCCCTTGTCAGCAGAGCAAGGAAGACAGATGGCATGAAAAAAGCCCTCTCTGGGGTGCAGTTTCACTGCCCAGTTCCTTGGGTTTGGCACCAGGAGAACTTTCCATTTGCCTGCAGAAACCACGGGCTGCAGAAATCCAGGCACCACCGAGAGACACCCTGAGTACTTCAGTTAGTGACAGCCTCTCTCCAGTAGTTCTGTGGGCCAAAGAAGGGACTTCAATCACATCTCAGGGGTGGGTAACTAAGAACTATCAAGTTATTAAAAACCCCTTATCTGTGCCTGGTGACACAGAATTCCAGCCCTGGCCAGCACATCACAGGGAAGCAGAATTGTGTTGTGAGACACGAAAGGGAGCCCTTTAAACCAGGGCTGTGCTGTGGAGGGGTGCAAAGGCTTTGGGAATCCTAATTTCCTCCCAAGTAGCTTTGGCTGGTGGAGCAGAAAGGTGGCAGAGCAGATCCTCCCCTGTCAGAGGGATCTGGTATTTGTTACTCACTCCTGCTCTTGCTCCCCCATGGCATTTCAGAGCAGGGCTGGGGTTGTAAACAATGGGGGTTTATGGCCAAACGTCAGAGCTCTCTCACCTTCTTACTGCCAACGTCTCTATTTTCCCACTGCAGAGGAGAGGAATTGGAAGTGGTGGCATTTCCAGCACAAACACAGCACTAAATTCACCTAAGAACCACCAGGCTGGAGTCACGACTGCTTTAAAGCAGGAATGAGGAAACAAGTCTGTTAAAAAAGTAAAATGAAAGAAGTCCTATGGAAATTAAATAGGTTCGTGGTCTCAGGTGGAAAACAAACCCCACCTTTAAAAGAGTGATTGGATGTATAAACCTAAACTATTATTTAAAATCATTATAAATATATTTTTCTGTGTTAGTGCAATGGATACCTTACCCTAGAGGGCCCCTCAGAGGTCTAAGCAAGCCAACTTTTATCATCCTTTATTTAGAATGGTAACAAGTTCCTGAGCTCTAATTTCCCAGCAGGAACATGAGCGAGGCCAAGAAATTCGTGGCTGCCTGGGAAGCCCTGGAGCATCTGGAGCTGCAGCTGCCTCCTGGGCGAGCCAGAAGGAGATCCTGCTCCTCAGGGCTGGGCTGGGCAGCAGGGCAGACCCTTCTGTCTGCTCAAAAACAAACCAGACTTTGGCTGGGGGCTCAATCCACCTCCCAGCACTGCAGGAGTGCCCAGTTCCTGCACCTGCCCCAGCAGGAGGGGAGCAGCTCTGTGCTTTTTGCCTTGGAAAATGTACAGAGAACATTTGCAGATTTTAAATACTGTTTTCAATGTTTCTGTTCTTTCAATTATCACTTTTCTGTGCAGGCTTTTCCCACCCCAGTGCCCGGGGGGTGCCTGGGAAGGGGGTCGGGCACAGAGGGGGCTCAGCGGCTGTGCCAGGAGGATGCTCCACTGCATCCCCTGATTCTGAGCATCCCACACGGCCCAAACCACAACATCTCCCACTGAAGGCACAGCAAGCTGCTCCCTTGGCTGCCTTTCACCACAGCAAATTCACAGTGACAGCCCAGACCCCCAAAGCTCCTCGGGTTCAGACCCGCCGCAGGCTACGGGGGAAAACACGACCCTTGGCAGGCCAGTTGGGTGCTCGCAGCCTGCCAGCCCCGGAGCCAAGTGCTCGGGAGGGTTCCCCGGAGCCGTGTGCTCGGGAGGAGCTGGTACACCCCCAGCAGGCACGGCCCACAAATGTATTTATCAGCTGAGAAAAGCAAAATGACTCTGTGAGCCTGTTCCGCTTCTTTGCCCTCGCGGAGCATTTCTCCAGATAAATATAAGGAGGTTGAAAGCTTTTCATCTTTGCAGCTCGTTAGGAATCCAGATTTTTTTGAAAAAGAGAAGAACTACTGAAAAATAAAAATCCCAGGGTCTCTGCAGGGTTTTGTTCTAAGGCTCGCTCGTTCTGGGAACATCCACACACAGCCCTTTGCTTTCCTCTGCTTTCAACTTTTGAAACATCTCCTGAATAAGTTTGTTCATTATTAGTGGGTTTCAAAATAATTTATGGAAAGAGGGTTGCAGCTATTAGAACTTGTGGAAAGAGGGTCTGTGATACAGTAAAGCTTTCACTGTCTGTGGTGGTGACCCAGCCAGCTTCTCAGTGAAGGACAAGGGCTGATGGCTCATCCCCATCTTTAGGGAAATAAAGTATTGCTTGTAAAAGGTGGTAGAAATGGAAACTTAATTTTTAACTCCTTTAAAGCAGCTTGTCCTTGTTTAGAATTGTCTAAACACATGGGACATGAAAATAACTGCACTCATATCCATTTTGCCTTCAGGAAAGGATTCCTAAGACGTTAGCCTTGTGCTGGGGATAGAAAACTCCCCAACACATGGAAAACAGGTTTCTTCACCCCTTTAGGTGTGCCTGCCTTCCTAAAATTGAACACTAGACAAGCACCTGGCCCCGCCCTGAAGCAGCCCCAGCACCCAAGAGCTCATGCAGATTGTCTGGGGGGGGTCTTTAATCTCAGCTCTATAAGTGATGGATTTAGTCCATCTCTAATCCTGTAGGGAAGACTCCAGTCTGGCTCACATGCTGTTCCTAAATGCTGCACCAAAGCATCCCTGACTCACTCCCACACACTTTTCACACACCTCTCCATCCCTTCAGGCTCCGCCAGGCACGGCAGTGGCACAGCCCCCCCGGGTACCACCAGGGGTTGGGCACGTGGGAGTCAGGGGGATGCTGGTCCTGGGGACGCTCTGCTTCAAGCAGAGCCACAGCACAGACCTCTGAGCACAGGACAGAAGCCAAGGGGTGATGGTCAGAGGAGTCTGAGCACATGGTACATCCCAGCGGGGTTCCCAGACTCACCCTCCCACACTCCCAGCCCAGATGTTTGGGGCCAGTTGTCCCAAAGCCATCATCCCTCCCTGCCAACAGCTCATGGCACACAAACCTCACCATTGCTGGTGCCCAGAGCTGCAGCTCCACAGCTGTAGGACTCTCTGGGACATCACCCCACTGCTCCCATCGCCAGGGGATGAAGAGCGTGTGTGGGCAGTGATCCAAATCAGCACCGAGCTTGTTCCTCTCTCCTGTTGCCTTGATAGAATCACAGAATCCCAGACTGGTTTGAGTGGGAAGGGACCTTAAAGCCCATGCCATTCCACCCCCTGCCATGGGCAGGGACACCTCCCACTAGCCCAGGGTGCTCCAAGCCCTGTCCAGCCTGGCCTTGGACACTTCCTAGGGCTCAAATGATAAGTTTTGCAGGGTTAACACCTGTGTTTCCACCTTGAATTTGTTCTCTGGGAGAGAAAAGGGTCTGGTCCTGCAATGACACACAAGTCCAAACCCCTCAGAAATGCATTTGTTTAGGCAAGTTAAACCACCCACTGGTAATGTCACCAAATCAACCGAGTGCCTGAAGTCACTCAGGAGGCAGGGGGTGAAAATTATCCCAGGTTAACCGAGGTGTTTTGGCCCAACTGTACAGCAGAGAGGGGCAGGTCCCTCCCAGGTGAGAAGGGACTCCTGTGGGCCTGCCCATGAATGAGTGCCCCACATCACTGGGTACCACTCCCCAGCGTCTGGTTAGGCCAGTCTTCCTCAATGCTCAGCTTTACCAAAGTCTTGGTGGTTTGGATGGTTTGGCACCATCAATGGTGAGCTCAGCCAGGAGAGCCAGGATGGGCCAGACCTGGTGGGTTCTGCCCCAGGAGCTGCTCTGGGAAGGTTGGGATGAGTCCAGCTCCTCACACCACAACCAGGACTTTGTATGCTCAGTGCTCTTTAAAACATGCATCTAAATAATCCATTTCTGCAGGAAAGATAGGCCTACATAATTGTCTGTCCTCTGCACAGCCAGGCAATGTATATTAAATAGTTTGAATAGAGAATTCTGCTGTAAGTCCAGTTTTGAATTATTTTTTACATCCTGGAAAGCATAAAAACCAGAAGTGAATAGAATAACCAAGCAAAGATAAAAATTCTCATCTTCTTTCTTTTAAATTGAAGTTTACCTAAGTTACACAAAAGCAGCATTTTAGCAGCACCTTTTACACTTCAAAGGGTTTCTATGCTTGTATTAAAACCTTGATCAGTGGGATTTATTATCTAACTAATTCCATTTGTGGGACTAAAGCAGAGAGTCTTTCCTAGTGAATTTTTTCTTCATAATATGCTTTCTGTGTGGGAGGCAGAGGAAGGGAAACCATCAGCCAGCAGGTTCTA
The DNA here is from genome assembly GCA_035222235.1 of Margarornis squamiger. Classification (NCBI taxonomy): domain Eukaryota; kingdom Metazoa; phylum Chordata; class Aves; order Passeriformes; family Furnariidae; genus Margarornis; species Margarornis squamiger. The sequence goes on from JAWWTY010000022.1 coordinate 1,351,558, forward strand.
CAGATCACTTTATCAGCCTCAGAGCTTTGACCAAGCATGGACTCATAACATCCCATCCTGAGAAACACAACTGGTAAAATTACTGAGCATTCCACCAACTAGAATGGTTTGGGTTGGAAGGGACCTTAAAGCTGCTCCCATTTGAGAGAGTAAACAAGGCTATATAGATGTTTATTGTTTATACTAAGCTTTCTTTTAACGGATGCTTTGATTTTGACATAATGGCATAAATGTGTAAACAAAATAAAAATCAAAAACTACACAAAACCAGAACTTAACCCTGGTAAGTCAGTGTAGCTCAGCCGAGTGCAGTGGATCTTGCTGGGCTTGCCAAGGCTATTGTTCACCTCAACATGACCTGTTGACAACAACACGACCTGCTCACCCACTTCCTCAAGCAGGTTGTCAAAGATCTCCAGGGAATGAAGAGCTCAAGTTCCCTGAGTCTCAAGTCACCCCTTTGCTCCTTGGACACAATTGGGCTCCCCCTGTACTGGATCCCCCAAGAGTAACTTCTGATGAAACACCAACATTTAGTTGCTCCCTGGGTTGGATTTTAGCTCTTGGGAAAGTGTCTTCAGGCAGGATTTGCCCTTGGAAAGGTGGTGCACGTGCAGAAGTCCTTCCCAACACCCCCCAGGAGGTGGCTGGCACTCCTTCCCTTAGTCATGAACAAATGTTTCCCTTGTCCTTGAGATCTTTGCATTAAATACACCCCTGTCGCTTGTAGAAAGCAAGCTCGACCTTTCCCATGGAATTAAGAGCCAATTTATTATGTATTTTAAATTCATAATGAGATCAAAAGGGATAATGCTGAGATGACCTGGAGATCAGCCCAAGACATGCGAGATAATTGTTTCCTTAATTGCGACACCTGAATTAAATTACTTTTGCAGTCTGTGTACTCAGATGAGATGTAAAACTGGCTGTCAGAGCCCCTGGCCATTAAGAGTCCCCTGGCAGCCCCTGCTGGAGCAGGGGGGCTCACCTGGGGCTCTGGGTCAGGTGGCTACAACCCTGGCTGTGCTCCTACAGCCTCCACTTTCAGCTCCCAACACCTCATGGCACAGCCACAGGTGCCAGGGCCACCAGACCCCAGCCTGGGACAGCTGCACTCCATACCCCATTGCTAGGAATTACATTTTATCCAGGCTTTGCTCAGGTGAGGAAAAGAACCCCAACACAAGTACAGTGAGAGATGCTGGGAGAAGGACCAGAGGCTGCACCCATTGCCCATCCTCACTTGTGGGAGGCCGATCAGGGAAAAAAGCACTCAGATAACTACCATCAAAAAGTCCCCAAAACCTTGAGCTGGAAGTGCAGCTGCAGTAGAGGAGGCTGAAATCAGAGCAGGTGGTTGTAGAGAGTGGAGAAATCTGTTATAAATCAGATGAAGATGCTGAGGTCCCCAGGAGATGCCCCTGGTGGTGTTCACTGACTACAAAGAGGAATTAGTACTTTTGGAGGAGGCCAGGGCAGGGCTCTTAAAAACCCACTGGACAATAAAAACCAGATTAAAATGGGCAGGGACACCTTCCACCAGCCCAGGGTGCTCCAAGCCCCGTCCAACCTGGCCTTGGACACTCCCAGGGATGGGGCAGCCACAGCTTCTCTGGGCACCCTGTGCCAGGGCCTGCCCACCCTCCCAGGGAAGGATTCCTTCCCCATATCCCATCCAACCCTGCCCTCTGGCAGTGAGGGGCCATTCCCCCCTGTCCTGGCCCTCCAGGCCCTTGTGAAGGTGTGAGACTCCAAGTTCTTCCAGGGAGCAGCTTCAGGCACACACATTTATTGTAACATCCTCTAATTTTGGTTAAATGCATTTACAATGTCAAGAGAAAAAAATATCTTTTTCCAAGAGATTTGAGTCCTTTTTACCCCAGATATTCCTTTATCCACCAGCTCCTTTCCCTGGGCATTCCCCTTAAACAAGTCTCGTGACTCTGTGGAGGAGCAACTCCAGCCAAGTCTCCCAAGACACCAACTCCTTCACTGATCTCACTGCATTATAAATAATTTCCATAGAAACTGGAAATATTCCCTAAACCAACAGAGGCTTCCTTATTTCCAGCAATTATCTTAAGGTCTGATTTGCATTTTAAATGTCACCTGTATAAATTAAAAGTGTTTACTGCTAACAGTGTCATTATTCTGAGTGACTGGCAATAGCTGGCTACAGCCTTGCTTTGTTTCCTGCACAAAGCTCCACGCCAAGAACATCCCCTGAAAGGCTCGCTGGGGCTGCCTGCTCTGACACAGGTGCCTGGCTCCTTCTCCAGGCAGTGAGACATCCCATTTCCCTCGACCTCACTAATTCTGGCAATGAAACTCTTCCAGAACATCACCTGAGGTGCATTTTGAAGCTGCTGCTGCTGCAGATTCCGCAGCTGTTCTTCTCTCCTGAAGGGATGCCCAGGTAGCAACAGCCTCACTCATTTTCCAGCACTGGTTTGGATTCTCCTACACTCGTTTTTTGAAAACTTCAAGTCATTTTTAGGTTACAAATAACTTTTTTTGCTTATACTAAACTCCAATGACAAACAGAGCATCTCCCCATTGTTTTAATAGCAGTGAAGTCCCTCAAAGACAAGAGAGGTTGGAACTGTAGGTCCAGACCACCTGCGAAGACCTTCTGATAATTAGTTGATAATCACATCCCCTGGTGCTCATTATATCATTGTAACAACTTGCAACAATTTTCTTCAATTGTTACTCTGGTTTTTTCCATCCTTCAGCCAAATTCTAGCAGTTGACCCTGACTGCACTTGGGACTAGAAACTGAAGAGGATCTGCTAAAATCCCAATTCCTTCCTGGAAATTAAAACCTGAGAAGAGAAACAAACTTCCCTTAAAAATTCACCAGTCAAACCTTTCAATTAAAAAAAACAGCAGCAAAATTGAAGCTCCAGGGACCCTTCCCAGGAGGTCTGAGCCTCGGCACCCACCTCTGTGCCCTTGTGCATCAGAGACGAAGCATTCCCCCTCCTGCCTCCTAAAAGCAGCAGCTCCATTTTCCATCTCTCTTCCAGAGGCAGCACACGTGGCTCTGGGAGCCCCACAAGGTTACCAGCTGATGTCCTTCAGCATAATTGTCCAGGAAAATTGTTATTCTAGGGAAGTTTATGAAATTATTATTTTGTCCAACTTTCCAGTTCAGCTTCGAGATCAATCTGGGTGAACTAATTTCATGTCCCTAATGATTAAATGCTTCATATTAGTATAACCCTGAGAAAGAGAGTTCAAGAAGGCTGGGTTTTTTCATTCCCTGGAATAATTAGATCTCGAGAATAATTTTGTACCTCCTTGGCTTTTTCCAAATTTGTCATTTCTTATAAAAGCTTTCCTGCCCCTCCTCTTGCCATCTATCCTAATAGGCAAAGCCCAGGTGTAACTCTGCCCAGCAAAGCCATGTGTGGATTTACAGACTGAACTGGGAGAGCAGTGAAGAGCCAGGCAGGAGCTGGAGTCATTCACAGCAGTGGCACAAAGCCAGAAATCATGGAATTTTAGTACTTCCAAGCTACAACCATAAATGTTTTGACACAAGAAGGTGAAACACAAAGAAAGAACCTCTGGATTCTTCCAGCATTAAAACCTCCAAACTGCTCCTGCAGAGAATTCCCTGACGTTTCATCACAGCAGAGCCCAGTGAAATCCCTGGCCCCAGGGAGCAGGAAGGAAAGGCTGTGGCAACACTCCAGAAGTAAAGCAGAGCCTTGTTTTATCCTGGAAAACCAAGCCTTGTTTTACCCCATCCCTCCTGGAATGCAGGAGGCATCATCCCTTCATCCAGCCCAAACCTGTTCCCAGCCTGTTGGGAAAACATGAACACAGGGAAGGGTTGGATGCATCCAAAATTCTTCAGAACTGTGTTTTCCTCCAGCCCCTCTGGCACTGAGGCAGGTCTTGTCCCTGCTGGAGCCTCCAGCTGCCCCAAGCTGGGCTCCCCAGGGTTCCCAGCCCCAGCAATGGAACCAGTCCTTCATCTCCAGAGATAATTCTTTTCTATGGAAACAGGTGTTTGGTGTCTCAGACTGGACCTTTTTAATAATAATAATACAAAATGCCTGGAACAAATTGATTTTGCTGTGCGTGAATTTATTATGCAGGAAGAGTTGTCCCTAATTAGATAATATTAGATTTCTTGGCTCACAAAAAGCAATTCAGAAGAAAGAGACTCATTATTGATGGGACAAACCATACAAAGAAATGGAGCAGGGTTTAATAATGTGGAAAAATATCAAAGGGAGAAAGGGTTTAATTCTTAATAAGTAGATCCATGGGTTTCATTAACCAGTGTTCAAGGTGTTTTTTTAGGGTCGCTTTTATTACCTAATTAATTAAAGCCTGACCAATAAGATAGATTAATCTAATGGAATCACATCTTGTATTAATAGCAATACTAATTAATCACTGAGTGAAGCATTCCTTGTGTGCTGAGGAGAAATCTTGGTGCCAAGCTGGAGAGAATGCTGGAAAAGGAAGGGAAAGGGGGGGCTGAGGATGCTTTTCTTCCCCAAAACATGGTTTTGATGATCACGGCCAATCCAGCTGACAGAGCTAAATGTAGGATCAATTATACATTTTAATAGCATTTCTGAAGTTTTAAATGTACCAGCCTTGCTGTGCCACTGTGTGTTACAACTCCACATTCCCGGGATGAGGGAAGCCATGGATAACCCGGGACTGCACAGAGACACAGGGCTGTTATTTCACAATCTCCATTCACACCAACTCCCTGAATTGCACTCAATCTCAGGTGTGACACCACACCCCTCTCCTTCCCACACCTTCCCAGACCGGCCAGCTGCTGACGTTCCAGGATGCTTTAAGGAGAGTCCTTGGCACAGGAGGACTCACTGACCTTTAGAGCCTCTCTGGGCATCCTGGGCCAGGGCTTGAAGAGGAGGAGGAGGAAGGTGGGGAAAAGGGAAGAAGGGAGGAAAAGCAGAAGGGGGGTGGGGAGAAAAAAAGAGAGGAAGGAACAAGCAGGGAGGAAAGGAGGAAAGTGAAAAGAAAAAAAAAGGAAAAAACTAAAAACCCAAGCCCAGCTCTGTTGGATGTGATGTTCTGGTTTTTCTGCCCCAAACTATGGATGAACAATCCTTCCTGCTCTATCCATGCACCCAGCTGCAGGGATGGAAGCAAAAGGGAGGGAAGGGGAATCGTCTGCAAAGAAAAATTCAAAAAAGAAAATCCATAGCTGCCACATAATTTGGTTTCTCATTAAGCAGTGTCTGCGAGCACGGGGGTATTTGATCTATTAAAAACGCTTATTTAAATACTCCTCCTAGAGTTAATTTTTCCTCCTGAAGGCTGCCTTCACAAAATCCATCTCCTCTGGAACTGAGGAGGGAAAAAGCAATATGTTTTCAAAGCAGAGGTTTGTGTTCCCTCTGAAGTTACGGGCAGGCAGCTCGGTGACAGAGGCACATGGTTGGCCCTGCATCACACCCCGGTGCTGCTGCTGATGATGATTCACGGGGCCCTCCAAGAGCCATTAACGTTGGCAATTACTTACTCCACCAAATGAACGTCGTAAATAATTAATAGGATGCAGATTGCCATTATTGGAAAGCCTCTGGGCCTTAACACAGCGAGTCGTTTCAATTATTCAAAAGTATTAATAAAGTAAAATAGTATATTTTTTTTCCTTTTCATTTTTTAATCTGTTTTTTATGTTTTTAAAACACCTGCCTTGAGTATGCAAATACCAAGGGAGTGCACCCGTGATCTCTGCTCTCCCCAGGGCAGGGGGTCACTGGAGCTCTCCCAGTCACACCAGTTGCTCCCATGGAGACTGAACACAGTGCTCTTCCCTCAACCCAGTAAATCCTAAGCCTGGACTGGCTGGTCCCAGCCCTCCCAGTTCACCCAGTGCCATCGGGGTGTTCCCACCTGTGACTCGTGCAGGAGGTCAGAGCATCTTCACCAGTCAGGCACTGGGACACACTGGTGCCTTTTCCCCCTTCTCAGCACTACCTAAATAAAACAGAACCTCACAGAGTTACTATTTTAGCATCAGTCCTGCCATGTCCTGGAACACGGGAGGGACCGTCACTGGAGCACCAGGCTGTGCTGGTGAGGCTGGAGCAGCTCTCCCAGGCTGTCCCATTCCATGGCCAGACAAAGTGTAAGGCAGCAGAAACTACATTGTCTAGGGGGGAAAAGAGATGCTTTTCAGTAAAATTGCTCCAATCCAGTGGTTTTATCATCAGTGTGAATGATGTGGGGGACAAATGAGGCAGAAGGGGAGCACAGCAGCTCCCAGAGAACACTTGTTGATCTCTTTTAGGTGACTGAATGATACGAGTGGTGATCAGCGAAACAAAATTTCTCTCTAAAAGCAGTTTTGACCAAGAATGAAGGCAAATTTCTCCGGGAACTAGAAGAGTTGTGCAGAAGCACAGCCAAGACCACCCAGCTTTGCCTTCCCCACTCCTTCAGTGACCCTTTGCAGCTCCCCCAGAGTTACAGGACTGCACTTGCCCACGCTCCCCCTTCGAGGCACTGTGGTTTTCCTGCTGCTGTGCCACAGCCAGAGCTCCAAACCGTGGCACAAGAGTGGTCTCTGCTGGAAGGACATCGGAGCTACAGCATCGAAGCCAACTCAAAGCCCTGTGCCTGCAGCCACCACGAGGCTTTTCTGCTGCAATACCTCATTAGCCCAGTGCATTATACCCTGAAAAAGGGAGCTTTCACAAACTCTTCTGGAGTCTAGGACTTTAAATATTTTATCACATATGATCTTCCTACACTCAAATTGCCCAGAAAACCAAAAATGGAAGAGTGGCTTTTTTAAAGATCATTTCTGGGATGTGGATTTGGAGAAACTGCAAGCAAAGCACTCAGTCCCACTTGAGAGCTGGAACACACTGACCAACCCTCTGAGAGCAGGTAAGGAAGACAAGATATGGAAAGATAAATAGGAGCTCAGGGCAGTAACACCACTGTAAATGTACAGCCACAGTGAAAACATGAGAGCTGGGGTTCTTCCCCCAGAATCAGGATATCAGCCCATTTACGCTTCAGAACTGGCACTTGGATGTCTGAATGCAGCAAAAGTAGCATGAGGTGGGCAAAAATCTCACCCTCCAAAAGTCCAGAGGAACTTTAAAAACATGGCAAAAATCCAACCACCAGCATTCAATAGACATTTCCTTGGAACTTGGAGTTTGATCAAGACAGACCCAGCAAAAGCCCTGTTGGCTCCAAGAACCTTTGAACCAGGACTACAAACCAGGAAACAACACAAGAGAGAATGTCAATCAAAAACAAATCCAGGAGGGAAAAAAAGCACAAGGAAAACAATAAAATGGTGGTCAGGCAGCTGTTTGCACACAGCATGAGCTGTTTTCCAGGGTCTTTATCCACAGACTGGGAAGAGCCCAGCAAGTTTCTCAGAATTCCCACCTGCACCAAGTTCTCCACAGACTGATTGGACAAAGCAGGATCAGGAATCACAGCAGGCAGGTCAGTCCCTACTCAGACTCAGGTACCAACAGCTTGATGCTCCCACAGTTCATTTCATGCCACATCGATCCCTGCTCCCAGCTGCCCCTCAAATCCTCAGGGAGAGAAAGTGGAAGGGGGCAGGGGGAGAGGAGGCCTCTTGGAGCCATCCCTTGCTCTAACCAGATGAAAACCCTGTACAGAAGGTACAGAGAGATCTCCTGCAAGCACCATGACAGCCTTACAAGAACTACCCTATAAGACAAACACACATGAAAGTGGTCAAACACTCTATTTTTTAATGCAGATTTGTAAAATCTAAGCCAAGTTTTGAAAATTCAGGACATTTCATGAAAGAACGTTTGGTCCTCTTAAAGATTTCCTCTCCTCAATTAAAAACTTCATGGATAAACAACAATTAAGCATACATGGCACTTTTAATCAGGAAAACTTGATATTGCACGATACCACGAAATACAAAAGTCTGTTTCAGCAAGTCATTCCAGCAGTGTTACCAATTTTGTTTTGATAGCATTGACTTAGACAAAGGTTTTCATTTTAGTGCATAACATGTGCCCTGGTCCAGAGTAAAAAGGATCCAAGCATTTTTAACACAAACAGGAAGAAAAGTTGGCTCCTGAAGGAACACAGAGTCTTTTACCACATAGTCAGCAGCAGCCTCCTTGAGGATAAAGACCATTCCTACGGAAAGATGACTGTCACATCACCTGGCAACACAAATTCCAAAGCAATTCCTAACGGGAAGCTGCCCCTATCTGGCTGAAAGGCTGCAGTCCCTGCCTGTGCTGCTCCCATTCCACAGCCACCTCTCACTATTTCTGGCAATCACAAGGGAAAACACGATGGCAGAACAATAGTGCAACTCCATCTTAGTCATGGAATCCTCTGAGGAAAACTCTGGAACAGGTTCTGTGCATCACACTGGGCTGGCCCCCTCCCCTGGGAGCAGGCGCTCCCGAAGGCACGGAAACTGGGAGGTGATGGCAAGGGGTAACACACTTTCCATGCTGAACTGGGAGTCAGGGGCAAAGCACGACCTGAGAGCCACCACCACACGCAGGGCATGCCCTTCCTGCCACCCTGGCACCTGCTGCTCCGTGGGTTTAAGTGGCTGGGGTGAGATGGTGCACGGGCTTCCACACTCCCACACCTTCTCACCCCAGAGCTGGATCACAAGTCCTGGCCCGGAGCAGGAGTTCAGAGCCCAGACCCCTCTGCCTCCCTGAGTGGGCAAAGCCCTTCCCTCCCTTTATCCATCCTCCTGCACTTCCTGACCCCTGTACACACCTGAGCACTGGGTAGGAACAACACCCTGAACCCCTCCCAACACCTCTTTGATCAGAACACTTTGAATTCATGTGTTCCTTTGAAACAGGCAAGACATTCCAATAATACATTTGCAAAGCCAATTCTGTGAGAGCTGGAATTGCCAGCTGCTCAAACATCAAGGCAACCCATTCTATTGCAACATTTTGGGAAATCTTTACACATTTCCCTCTCCCCCCACCAACCCTTCACCCCTTAAAAAAAACACAATAAGACTAAGAAGACTCGATTATTAAATTTTTTTTTGCCTGAATACAAGATTCAACTATTCTGGAATAGAAGATTCAACGCTCATGCAATAGAAGATTCTACAGTGAAGTCCCTGAGATACATCTGTATGTTAAAAGATTCCAACAATAACCTCTCCAGCACAAACTTCATATTTATTAGAAATGTTTTAAGTTGCAACACATGGTTTATGAAAACCAATGTTGTAAGAAGGTGAAAATACAGACCAAGTTTGTCCTCCTATTTAAGATTCAATTTTAAAAATAACTCAAAAGTAACATTCTACTACTTAAACTGTAGTCAAAAGTTTAAAAATATTTAAGCAACAGGGAACCACTGGAAAAAAAACCTGTTATATTTAGAGTAAGTTGTTTTGGCCTCAGTTTTTTGTCATCCCTCAACTGCTTTCTTCCTGAAAGTTCATAGATGATATTTTTCCAGTATCTTAAAAAAAAAAATAAGGGAACTCATCTCTCTTTAAGTTACTTCTTAAGTGGCTTTGGGTTCCACTGTATTTTGCAGCCAGTTAATCAGAAATACTGTCTCCACCTTCCTGAGGAAGCTCAGTTCTCCCTGCCAGTGAAGGAAACGTAAGGCACTAACACATTAACGCTGTCAGGAATGTGAGAGTTTGTTCTCCATGTACTGTCATAGCAGTTCTTAGCAGCAGCTCTCCTGAAAAGGCACTAGAACATGGCAAACAAGGAAACTTTGGGAACTTATGCTCAGCTGCTTGAAAAGCTGAGTGGCTTTGCAATTTCTCCCTCCCTCCCCCCATTCCCTTACAAAAAGGCACCTGGATTTGTTTTCTCACTGGTTCCTATAGCTACAGGCTCTTGCAGCCCTGCAAGTTCTATACAGCTGTACGAGGGATACCAGACTATCCTAAGAGGTTTATACGCCACCATGAGTTATCTTTTCAAGACTAAATAGAGCATTTTTGTTTCAGCAAAACCCAGTGGGTTCCTACCTGAGTAGTACTTAAGGTTGTGTATTGCTAGTCAGAATAACTCTATCATTAAACTTGGTGTAAGAAATTGCACTTTCCCATTCCTTCCCCAACCCCGAGATCATTTCAAATTAAACAGCAGGCCCTTCTCTAGAGGGCCACTTATAATACAGCTACAAAGAGGTAGCTAAGCGGCACGTGCCAATTCGCTTGCTTTTTCTTTTAACACATAGTCAGCCTTCATTTGCAACAACATTTTTCACAGGAAGTCTTAAAAGAAGAGATCTCTGCTCAGGCGGTGTGTGAGGTTACCACAGTTACGACTGAACTCGATCTCCCTTCATGTCTGGAACTGACAACAAGCACAGGGGATACCCAGGAGACTCAGCGGATGCAGGTGAGTAGCTGAAGAGGGGAGGAGAGTGTGCAGATAAATCCCACACTCCTCCTGATGAAAGTTCCTCTGGAGAGCCCCTCAGATCAATCCCACCATTTGATCGATCTGTCTCATGTAGTTGCTCTTCAGTGGCAGCAGGTACCTCCTCTCGTCAGGAACTCTGTTACACTGGTAACAAAATGAGAATGTTATTAAGAACTCCAGTCCAAAACCAGGCAATCCTCTCTCCTCTGCAATCCTTTCAGCAGATTTCCTCCCAGTACAGAAGATGGTAGCTCTTTTTGTCCCCACTTTCCCTCACTCTTCTCAAACTTCCATAGCAAACCCCATAAATGAGCAGCAAGTGTTTCCTCAGTGCTGGCTGCAGCTTCCAAACACACAGCACAGCTTGTTGTTCAACTGAGAGCTCCTTCACTATGACAACTGTGAATGTTTAAAATAATGCTCTTTTTCTGGAGGACTGGGGGGAGGAGGAAAGGAACTATCCCAGAACCTACTAGCAGAGGTTTTAAAAAATTGCTCTGTAACCTGGTCTAGTGGAAGGTGGCAAGGGGGTTGACTGGATGATTTTTAAGGTCCCTTCCACACCAAACCATTCTGTGATTCTACAATTAAACCCAGATCTGTTTTGGCTGGTAATTGGCACTGAGGCCGTAGCTCTGTGCTCAGCTGAGCCCTGGCTAGGAAAGGTTACCTTTACCTCAAAACCACTCTGAGAAAGAAAAAACTTGATTAAAATGACCCTCTGCTCTTTCCCCCTGACAGCAACGCTGGAAACTTTTAAGGGCAAAGAAAAGGGGAAGGGAAAAATCATTGAAAATTAATTAACAAAGAAATAAAACTGCTGCAAAACACTTCAAGTGGGACAGGTTTCACCTTCAACATCATCACTCCCATGATCCCAACCCATTCACTCTGCTGCTGCAAGTGCTTTGCATGAGGGAGCTTCTTAGAGACTTAACATTTATAAAGGAGACGCTGCAGAGCTCCACAGTAACACTTTCAGATGGCCCTTTTTCTTGTGCCTCGCCCTCCCCCAGCCCCCAGGCAGCACCAGCCTGGCACTCCTTACATTAGAGCTGAAGTTGGCTGCCTTGAACTCATTGGGCTTGGCCTTGTGTGCGCCGTCCTCTTCCCCAGGGAGGATGTCGTCCCACAGCGAGTTCCGAAAACGTTCATCCACAGACACAATGTGCCCCTCAGTAGTAAACATAAACTTATTTCCAGATTTATGCACTGGATTCTCTTCATCAAACAGCTAAACAAGAGATAGGAGAGACTGGTATAGCATGTGTGCAATATCCTCCATGTCCCAGCAACAAGTTGAAAACACACACCAAAATACGTTTTATTGCTAAATAATGTCAGAGCAAATGGAAATAAATAGTCTTAAAGCAAGGGACTGATTTGAGCAGTTAATATCAAAGGGGAGCAGAAGAAAAACTTCCCACACAACTTAAACTGTCCTTATTTTTCTAAGCTGCCCTGTGCAGGCAGTTCTAGGCTGGCATCCACTGCTCCTGCTCAGTCACGGATTTACTTGGCTTTCTGCACTAAAGGAGACTGAGAACAGCTCAGGCAACGTCAGCCCAAATGCTTCCTCCTGTGGCTGCCAAAGCCCAGTGGGGAGAACTCAGAGGCTGCTGTGAGGCAGGACAGCTATCAGCAGCAACTGAGCTCTGAGCTGAGCATCACCTCCCTTCACTTTGCTCCCTCTCCTTTCCAGCTTCCTCCCAGAGGAGCTGCAGCTCTCCAGGCTCAGGCCATCACACGTGGGCAGCTGCCAACCCTGAGAGATTAGGGTGAGGTCAAAGCAAGAGGAGCACACTGATACACCCCAACAGCCAACCCCCTCCTCTCCCCAGAGCCCAGCAGTGTTCAGTTAGTGATGCCCTGCCTTGAGCCCACCACAGTTCCTAATTATTAGTTAATAACCTCCTTCCTCCTGGCTCTGCCATGTTTGTGCCCAGCACCTTGGAAGTGAAGGACATGCACGTACCAGGTACAAATATTTACACGTTTCACTGAGAAAAAAGCTCTCCATCCGATCTTCCTGCGTCTTCTCTACCACGTGGTGTAACGTGGCATAGCCACACCTGCAAGATTGAGCATTACTCTGGGTTTAGTTCCCCACACATCCTGGTCTCAAAGTGCTCCCCATATACTCCTTTACTTCAGACCATTCCAACTGTCAGGGCTGAAGTTCAAATGAGGCAAATTGGTTCTGGTGTTCTGATGGGTCTGTAATCATCTGAGCCCCACTTAACTGCAAGGTTTGAAGTGTCCAATGGTTAGTACAGATTTGTCTACAAAATTAATAAATTAATGCTAGAGAATAAAAATTCACTGTCTTCCCTCTGAATCTTGCAAGAAGTTCAGATCCTCAATATTAATGTCAGCATTCACTGTTGCTGTCTCCAAATGAAAGCTGACATGCAACAGCATCTACCTTAGAGGTCATCCCTGCAGTTTAGCTAAACACCATGGGGCCAGGAGGTTAGAAGAGTTCTTGAAGGATCCATACTAACCCAAAACTACTATTTTCACCAGTTTTTAGCAACTGATAAGAATTTGGTAAGTGCCTTTCAAAATGCATTGAACGTATAAAGTTGCCACTGGACTATAATCTCATTTTCAGATGGGAAAGAAATAGTTGCCCAATAAATAAATCATAACTCGTGGCTTTCATGGAGGATTGGGTTTTCTGGTTTACCTACATGTGGCAGACTGGATTCTATATAATATTTGTATAATAAAATGTATATATATAGCAGTGAGAGAAGACAAAGAACATTGAAGACTGACTTTGCTTTTGTATATTTTTCCAAACTCTGCAGAATATCCATTCCCACATGAAGGTAAAATGGGTTCTTTGTAGCCTAAATAAGGAAGACAGACAAGAGTTAGAGTCAGCAGTTTTGAAATCTTGTAAAAATAACACTTACAACAAAGGCCTCGTGGTACCAGAGTCTCGTGTATCACAGCAAACTTATCTTTACAGGAACACAACTTGGATTACTCTGTGCAAGCTTCTCATATTTGCTCTAGTGCAAATCCTAGTAAAATGTGTAGTAAATCCAAACTCTTTGATAACTTTCTGGTAGCCAGACAGTTATTTTAATTTGCTGTATCTTCTGCCAGCTGCAGATTGTGCCTGGACAATACTGCAGGGAAAGCTATTACATTTACTTCAACAATCTTGATTAAGAAGTCACGAGTCTCTGCCCTGTAAAACTCTGCCAGCAGTTTTTTGAACAGGTTGTTCAGCCTCATTTTTGCCTGTCTTATAAAAAAGGCTATTTCTGAAGCAAACACCACAGCAACCACATTGCACAACAACCTGGTGCCTGAACAGAGACCTCCACCTAACAACAGGAAGACCCAGAGGCACCAAATTTCACCTGGCCAGAGGTTAAGGGTGGGAAAAGTGACTTTGTGAACAAAAGCATTTTTGCCAAACCACGATTTGTAATCTCAGAGGAGTCCAAACACCTGATAGAGAAGATATGTGGATTCCACCAGCTCCGGCCTCAGGGGGTAGAAGGGAACGTCGGGCGCCTGCAGCTGCCAGTTGTACCTTTCTGGGAGAGCTCCATAACGTTTCCAGATGGCATAATAAAAAGCATGGAGACAAATAGCATCTTCCACATCTCCTATCAACACCTGGGCACAACAACAGCCACAAACATGCCTGTTAAAAGCTGCAAGCCAGCAAGTTGCCCTCTGCTCTGTAGGAGAACGTGGCATAGAATAAGATACTCCTTTCATAAAAGGCAAAAAAAACCCAAGCCAAAAAATAGCACTAATGTATTCCCTTGCAGAAAAAGCCTTAGCAGAGCTCAGCCTTGCCGCACAGAATACAAATGCTGAGGTCAAATGAGAAAAGTTTAAGGTATCCCAAATCTAGCAGAGAACAGGCCAGGCCTGCCCACATTGTTATGCTAATGCAGAGGCTGAACTGAGACTTATCAGAGCAGCCAGATGCAAACCCACAGGTGGAAGCTCAGCTCAGAACTGCTCAGGCTCCCTCCCAGCCCAGGATTAGAATCAGCCTCTCTGATATCCCTCTCCTTGGTGTTTAACAGAGTGGAAGTTTACCTGGAGTCCAGGAAAAAAGGCTTGCAGAGAGTCAATCCAGGTGTTCATGAGCTGCCCCGTGTACATGTTCACGTTCACGTACAGGGGAGGGTCACCCTCCCCTTCATTGCAGGCCTCTCGCCTGCCAACAACAGGAAGAACAGGTAAATACCCTCTGTTCTAGAGGAACACAATGCATGTTCCATGTCCCCAGCAAAGACAAGGAGCCACAGACCTACAGTGCTGGGCTCAGAGCCATTTTGAAAAGAACCAAAACATCAGTCACGCCCTCCGAAAAATTGATTCATAAAGGTGTGTACATCAAAACCTAAAGTTTTGTCTGAAGAATCTCTATCAAAAAGTCATGCTAGGTAAGATCAGGACTTAAGAAGAACCAAACCAGCCAATTTAACACACTTTCTTTGCAGTGCCACAGCCTTCTCTCAACCTAACATTTAAAAACTGGGACAGGAACCAGTTTGGCTCCTCTGCACCCACAATGCAGCACAGAGCAGCTGAGTAAGGAGTAAAGAGAGCATTAAAATTTATTTCCACAGTGACTACCTTGGAAATAAGATTTTCTTTTTTAAAGAAGAAAAGAGAACAGATTTTTTAGGGCATGACACAAAGCATTATATCCAGTCTCTCACATCCTGCTGGAGTGTTCATTGCTTAAAGAACTGATGGTCATATAAATCACATACCCTCTTCTTAAGTGGTTCTGGATGTTCCGATAAGCATCATTGAACATGTCCAAGTCTTCCTTTTCTCCAAAGAGGATGTAGGACTTCAGCAGGTACTCATAGAATGAATCTGACCCTGCTCCCAAGCCACTCTGCTTTCCAACCCAGTGACCGGTTTGGATATTCACAACATTTCCTTTCAGAACAGACAAAAAGTTTAGCCTGAAGTTGTCAAGTACCTCAGGGAAAGATCACCTAGAGTCAAGACCTAGAAACATTACATGTTCAGAAAGTCTCAAGGAGGAAGGATCAAAGATTAGCATCAAATAAATGAAGTGTTACAGTGGAATCATCCAAGGAACATCCACACACATGCAGTTTTAAGTACTTTAAGTCATCTGCCAATCCAAATTATATTAATGGGGATACAAATCAGGACCTTTAGTCTCATTTCAAATTTGTCTCTGAAAACCTGTGTCCTAAGGAGTCATTTAGAGACTCCACTCTTCTTACAGAATCACAAAGGGTCATTTGGTGAGCACAAACCACAAGCACACAAGGAGAATGGGACTGAACAGCTACAGAGGAAGCAGATGGACAGAGTTTATGGTATACAAGAAACCTGTAGCCAGTTAAACATGGAGCCAGTCAATACAGCATCACCTCAGGATTACCTAACAGTCCAGTGTTATTGCTCCTGAGGCTCCAGAGGGCCTTGACAGCTCTCCTGGCCACCCATTCAAATGTGGAATCACCAAGCAGCCTGCTGAGGATCCCAAACTCCACCAGCAAGGAACCAGCTCCTGCTGTGCACGTCTCATTGTGGCTGTCTGGAGGAACCCCCTTCTTCAGGTTCACCTGTGGACAGGCAGAGAGTGCTAAAGGGGGAAGGTAGGCTGGACCTCCTGCAGCTGTGCTCACATCTGTTCTCTCAGAGTTACTAGAAAGCCTTTTGATTAGTTTGTGCATAATATGCAGCATGCAATGTGTATAGGGATAAAAAGGCAACACGTTGGTGCTTGTTCAAAGAGGTTTCCTGTAGAATTCCTGAAATTCATCTTCCCACTTTATAACATCATGCACAAGATGGGAAATCCTAATCTTCCTAGCCTTATCCTTGCTAATTCTTCCAAATTTCAGTTCACTTTTTCATCCTTTCCACTAAACATTCAGGTTTTTCCAAGGGTGGTACAAGCACTGCTCCCCCTCAGCTCATGCTCTTGAAATCAAGAGCTTCCTCAGTGAATGCTCCTCCACTTTCCCACAGAACACAACGCTGAAGGGAAGTTACACCACCCTCATCTGCTTTACCAGACTCTGAAGAGAAGTGAAAATTCATGTTTCTACAGCCTGGCAGGTCTGGAGGAAAAGCACTGCTGCTGTCCCCAGAAATTAAAAGCAGCCAGGCAAGTGCTAATTACAGTTTTACAGTTTAGAGTTGTTCCAGCAGAACTGACATCTGCCAGTAGAACTTGCCAGCTGCCTCTGCTTGGAACAAGGGTATGCAGTAGCCAAGAATATCACAGTATTGAGTATTCACTGAGCAATATTCAATAAAATTTTATCACAATTATCTTAGTACCAAGTCATCAATAAAGTCACTTTCCTCAGCTCTTTGTCTTTACAGTATTTCCTTTTAACTTTTTTATGACAGTATTGTTTGTTGCTGTGTGACACAGGGAACGTTCCAGCCAAACGGCACAGAAACAAATGATTCCTGACCCAGAGGGAACAATAAACACAGAGTGAAAAATCAGCCTCAAGAAAACATTTACTACCCAGAAAGAGTAACTTAAGTATTGGCAAGGTCACCAAAACTCTGTGCAGTTTCCCCTCATGATTTTCAAGTAACTTCGAGCAGGTTCAATACCCCAAGTGCACAGAAAGAGGCACAAAATTCAAGTTGCAGGACAGCTGTATGAGTCCTCTGAGGTAATTTCCCCCCAGTGCTGCCTTACCCGAGGATATGGGATGCCAGTTTTGGTGTTCTCAAAGGCAGGGAGCAGCCTCACGGCGAGGTCATGAGCCAAGTGCAACAGCTCGTTGTCATAGTCCTTAATGGTCATGTCACCAAAAGGCTGCTTGCTGTCTGTAATTATGATGTGGGCAGACAGCAGGCTCCCCAAAACCCTGTGGGAAAGGGAAAAGTCAGTGCTTCAGTGTGATCTGAGTCTAGTTACAAGCACTACAGAAAGTGATCTGGTTTTTTTCACCACCACTAGTGAAAGCATTTAGAAGTCCTGCTGCTTGTCAGCCACACTATTCCAAAACCTGGTTCTGCAAAATGTACCTAACCCAGCAGTTTCTTAGAACAACATACCCTGGCCCTGCAAATGGCAAGAAGGTTGTTCTATAACGGTAGTATTCAGAAAAGAAGAAATCCTAGCAGAAATAAACGGTCTAAGACACTCAGAAAATGAAACCATTTAAAATCAGACAGTATCTAAATCCATTTCCAAGGCAGACAGGCCTGTTTTTCATCTAAAACGAAAGTGAAAGTGACAAGTCCCTGAAAGAAAACCAAACCGGGGAAAACCCATGGCAGGGTTGTTTGTTGTGCACAGATCTGAGTCTTTGCTGCAAGAGCAACAACAAAAACGCAGGGTCTGCAAGCCAAGCACAGGTGAGACAACCACTGTCCCACTGCTTCAGGTCACAAGTGACTCAGTAGAACTATTCTCATTAGAGAAGGATAGAATATTTTCATAAAATGTTAAGAAACAATCTACAGGATGAACAATTCTGAAATAAGGTCTACCAAAGACATCCTCATGAACAATTTAATTTTGAACTACACGCACCAAGCCTTTAATCTTGTTACTATTTTAATGAGAGAAACTTAGCATGATGTACCTGATTGTTGCCTCGAAAACTTGGACTGTTGAGTCTTTATCAAATGAAACTGTGTCAATCACCAACTTCACTGCCTTCTGGAATTCCGAGGAGTTTCCCATTACCTTTTACAGAAAAACAAAGCTGTTTTGTCCAATTGTTGCTTCAGAAGAGGGATGGGGAAGAGAATGGCAAGTTCACACCTTAGACCAACAGTCAGATTTGGTAAATTGAGTGTTCAAACTGCCTGAACTATCAGTTTAAGAGTGAAGTTTAGCTTCAAAGGTAACACAGCTTGCAGAACAATGAAGTCTGATTTGATGTTTATTTGACCTAAGGTGAATCCAACCTTTCAGGCTTCTGAGCCAGCACTGCACGTCCAGGAGCTCCCTCATGCCAGTTTTTTACAGGTATAATTTAGCAATTGCTTTTCAGTACATCCAGAGACAGATGGAAGTTCAGCCTGAGCTTCAAGGAAGCAGAAACATGGAAGGAAAACACAGGTTCCTGATTGGCTAAATTCCTGAAAAGGGTGTACAGGGACCAAAAGCACAATGTGCCAGCTCTCCCCATTACCCAGACCCAGTGGGAAAGCATCACATGCTTGGTAAGAGCAGACAGAGTAAAACAGGCTTCCTCCACGCAGAAGCTTCTGAGACACAAAAAACTCTAGGAACCATAAGTTTTATATTTGAGAAAAAAAGTTCTGCAGCGCCCCAAAAGGACACTGTGACACTGGTGACTGAGGACAGGAAGGCAGTTCAGCCAGCACACCCATCAGCCACGTAGCACAGATCCCAAAATGCTGTTTCAGTTAAAGGCAATATTTCCTCACTTCTGCTTTCAGTTCTGCTCAGCACTGCCATGTTCAGGCAGCCAAGAGCCCTGAGAGCTCCCCTCCACTGCTGCCATCCCAGAGTAGCAGCAGGCAGGGTTTGACAACCCAAAGCACATGTACCACCCTCTGCACCAGAGGAGACACACACACACTGTGTGGATCCAGCACATCAGTGAGCCCTCACACTCCAGAAGGCTCAAAACCTGCAAAAGTGAGACTAATGAAACCTAGTGGGGGTCTTCTAAATATGCATAAAGAGTTTAAGGAGGGGGGTCTTCCTCATGACACCACACCACTGGTACTACTGACACAAAACTGAGCTTTTCTCACATTATCTTCTAATTTTATCAGAAATGCAGGTGAGAAGCAGCTATACAGGTTTTCCCCTTTCTTGCACCACTGTTCACACAGATCTGTGTGTCAGTTGGGCCCCCTCTCCAAGCAAAACAACCAGAGCTTTTCCAGTCACCTTGAGCAAGACAAACTCTCCTCCTGATGTATCTCTCAGCAACTCACACCTGTCCCAGTTCAAATCCACCCTTCCTGAGCCCCAGAGTGATGACAGAGAGATCTCACCCGAGCCCTGGGGAACAGCTCCAAAATTTCCTGTGTCTCTGCTGGAAATCTCTGCTGACACATCTCCAGCTACTCTGATTACCCATGTGTGACACTGCTGGCTCACAATCCAGCTGTTTGCTGCCACACACCCAGCACCCCCTGGTCAAGCTTGGTGAGTACCCACGGCCCAGGGAGGTCCCAGGGGTGTCCCAGGGGTGTCCCTGGCATCCCTCCCACCCCAAGGACTCACCGCCAGCGTGTCCAACGCGTCGATCAGCGTCAGTGAGTAGTTCCCCAGCACATCGTTGATGTTGAGGTTGGAGCTGGAAGAGCAGAATCACAAAATCATGAGGGTTGGAAGGGACCTCTGGAGGTGACCCAGTCCATCCCCCTTGCCAAGGCAGGGCCACCTGGAGCAGGTGACACAGGTGGGTTTGGAATGGCTCCAGAGGGGGAGACTCCACACCCCCCCGGGCAGCTGCTCAGGCTCTGCCACCCCCAGGGCAAGAAGGTCATTCCAGCACCTGAAGGAGCCGCCAGGAAAGGCACAGAGGGGCTTCTGAAGGAGCCTGGAGTGCCAGGGCAGGGGATGGACCCGCAGTGACAGAGTGGGTTTGGATCAGAGATCAGCAGCAGCTCCTTCCCCGGGAGGGGGGGCAGGCCCTGGCACAGGCTGCCCAGAGAACTTGGGCTGCCCCATTCCTGGGGCAATAAACACGTAAAAATACTGCTAAAACACTGAATAAATATTTATTGTCCCTATACGTGGCCTTCCTTTGATGTCCAAAGAGTGCAGTCAGCTGCTCACGGAGCATTAGTGCAAATAATACAACTACTATTAGTAGCAGTGCAACAACCACAAGGGCACGCGGTGCCAGGGCAAGGAGGGACTGCTCCTGACCCAGACTCGGGTGGGATATGGGAAGGAATTCCTGCCCCTGAGGGTGGCAGGCCCTGGCACAGGGAGCGTGCCGGGCCGGGACGGACAGCCCGGCCCGGGGGGTGTCCCTGCCGGGCAGGGGGGGAGCGGACGGGATTTACCATGCCCCCATCCTATCCCCATCCCACCCCATCCCCATTTCCCCCGTCCCCATTCCCCCCTGGCTCACGGGTCCCCGCGGTCGGGCCCGCGGCCGCGGCAGTGCAGCGGGTCGAGCTCGTCTCGGGGGAAGGCGTGCTCCATGTAGCTGTCGTAGCCGAAGGCGAACATGCCCCGGGCCGCGTCCCGCAGGCGCGCCCGCAGCTGCGGGGGGAAGGCGCGGCTGTAGCGCCGCTCGTACTCATCGCGCCGCGCCGGGCCCCAGCGCGGCGGGCCGGGGTCTGCACCGGGGCCGGGGCTGGGCCCGGGGCCGGGCCCGGGGCAGGGCAGGCGCGGGTGCAGGCCCAGCCCGCGGGCCAGCGCGGGCAGCAGCGCCAGCAGCGCCTGCAGCCCGAGCCGCGCCAGCAGCAGCCCCAGCACCACCGCCCGCCATCGCATGGCCGCCCGCGCATGGCGCAACGGCGCCGCCCGCACCGCCCGCCGCCCCTTTAACACCGGGCGGGGACCGCGGCGCTGGGGGGGGGCAAGGCCCGCCCACGCCGCGCCGCTATTGGTGGAGCCGGCGCGGCGGCGGGAGGAGCGGCCGGTGATTGGGCACGCGGCGCGTCACTCAAAGGCGCGGCCCGGCGGCGTTAAAGGGGCGGAGCGCGCGCGGGGCTGTCGTGGCACGGCCCGGGGCGGCGGCGGCTCCGCCCGGGCACGGAGGGCAGGGCAGGGCAGGGCAGGGGTTTGTCCCCAAACAGGCGCTCCCGAACCGCCGCACGCAGCTCCAGCCCGGGGCACAGGGGATGGACAGCTGGGAAGGGCCCGGGGCGTGCGGTGACAGCGGCCGGGCGCGAGCCCAGGTGTGCCAGGTATGCCCAGATGTGCCCAGGTGTGCCCAGGTTAGGGGCTCTCCGAGATGTCACTCCCACCAACAGCACCCACCACTGACTAGTATCTCCTCGCTGCTGCAAAGACTGACGTCTCCACCCACCCCCCCCCCAGGCAACTCACCACTTCACTGACACTCTTATCAAGTTCATGTTTAAATTTCACACCCCACAACTTTATCTTTCTCTACTCACGTATTTGCTTTGTTTAAGTAATATGGCTTAGGAACTTCAACCCAATGGGTCTTTTCAGAGAGAAACACAAACGAGACCAACAATTCTTCCAGCACCTAAAGCGAAAGGAATCAGAAATGGGAATTTCACAGACTGATGCCTCCAAGTCACCCCCACAGAGCACAAGGCATGTGGTCACTCTCCCAAGTTAAAGCCACAAAATGTTTCCCACAATTAGCTAATGAGGCTTCTTATATATTTCTAATAAAAGCAGCTGTCCTACTACAGATGAATATGCCAAAAAAAATGGTTTTCAACAACACTTTATTGAAGCACTTCAAAATTATCACAATGATAGATGTTGCCTTTAACAGAATAAAACCTGTCATGTCATAATTAAAAGGCACTAATCCTGGCACAAAAGTCTACTTACCCACCTTCCACTGTGAGGGAGATAAAAACATCAAGTATTTCACTTCTCCTTTTAAAGAGTATGTGCAAACCTGCTCCGAGTGCCATTCTGTGTTTGTCACTTGAGTGACATGTAAGAGAAAACCCCAACGTTTCCCCAAGACACACACTAACATCCAGCATCTGTAGCCCTACAGCAACAGAGCACTCACTGCAGGTTCATGATCTAGTGAGACAAGTCCTTCTACACTCATTTTTGGGGAGAAAAGCCCTGAAGCCCTGTCGGGCACTCACACCTTATTTCTTTAACACAATTCACTGCTTCGCTGGCTGTGCCATCTTAGAAATATAGATTAAATAACCTGATTTACACCCCCTTTTTGCAGTCACACTCTAGTCAGGGTCAGTGCAAGGGCAGGGCAGTGGGGAGCAGTGCTGGGCATGCTGCTGGAGGAAGCACAGTTCTTGCACAAAGCAAACCATGACATGCCATTGCACAGCCACAGCAACGACAAAATGAAACCTCAGGAAAGCTAAAAGCTTGATAATCCAGCTAAGCCATACTTCAGGTTATTACAGACCCCTGCACAACATTCCTCTATTAAACAGAGACTGTTTAAGGCATTTTCTTTGGCCTTTCTTCTACCAGAAAGTGAAGATTATGCAGTTTGATATGTCAGCATCCAAAAAGGACCATCTTTCCAACCTGTTTCCATCAAGATGCAAAGAGGAAACATAAATCACTGAGAAACTAGACCACATTACTTCTGTGGATCATGAAACAGCTCCACATTTGTGCATCATTCCTGTTGCCAAGTGGTGGGACAGAATGGCTGTGCAGCTGCTCAGACCCTCAGCTGTACTCGGGGGATGAGGAGAATTACCCTGCACTGTAATTGCACTTAGAGAAACCACCATCCACACAAAGCTGAGAGGGCATGAACACTCCAAGGAAACCTTCCACACAGCCTGGAGCTGTGGGTGCAAACACAAACATTCCTAATCCAATCATTGCTGCTCCATGACCACTTGCACTGGACAAACCCAACACCAAGGACTGAGAATTGATGGCTGTTTTAAATCACCAGGACACCACACAATGCCGACACACCACGGGATCACAAAGGCAGGACTGCTGTCTAACTTCATGTATGTTCACCACCAAAAGTTCTCAATATCTGCCTTTTCACAAGATCTGCATTTCTTACTATGCCAATAGCCGAGGCCTACATCAGAGGAGAGTCTCAGGACTATGGCTGTTGATGTTAAGTACAGTCGTTTATATAACTAAAATGCATCCCCTCAAAAGCAACTTTTTTTAAGAGAACGGGAAATTTAATCAGCCTCTTTTTACTATCCAGGCTCATGACAGAGCCTGAGACAAGTAATCATCATGAGATTAGATTTCTAGAACACAGCTATAGCATCCAAGTTCAGCAAACACCACTGCTAACGCCTCTGCTGGGCTCCACACCTTTGTCAGAACAGACAAGATTTAACCTTGAACATAACTGTGCCAGATGAGGGAGTAGTTCTGTCAGTCCAAGGCTGAAGATGTTGAGAACAGCCTCACTTCTCTGGAAGGACTCACTACACTTCCCTTCTGCTTCAAAGGGAAGGTAGTTGGAAGTTAATGAAGCCCTGAAACAAGACCAGTGCAATCCTCTGCACTGGAATCAAACAGCCAAGGGAGAAGAGTACAAGAACAGCTGTGAAACCCAGGTGGGGGTATTCTGTGAAGTAATTTTAGAGCACATCCATCACAGGTGGCCCTTGCGGTTCCCCTATTTACATACAGAAGTAGAAACTATTACTGAAATACCACGTTAAGCAAAGGGCTGTTGGCCAGTTCATACCACAGCTGATTTATTGAAGTGATCGGTCCTGGTATCAGACCAACCAGAGTAACAGAGCCTAGTGCACTAATACTATTCTCAGATTGTGTCTAGAGGCATTTTGCTTTGACTGTGAACTCCAGGGAGCTGGTTTTGGATGCAAGAAACTCCCAAAGAAATACACACATAACCTTTTACAACAGTTCACCAGTCCTTCCCATCAGCTGAGCTACACACGAAGGATGCTAAAAACCTGCACTCAGGCCTAAAAACTAACCTGCTCCAGTTCAGCAACTCTGGAAGCTTCTGTGGAGCAAGCCCTGCAACAAGACATCCAATCTGTTACCATTAATTGGAAGATGATGACATACAGTCCTATAAATTACCAGTGACCTAAGAGGCATCAGTGGAACAAAAGCCTTTGGGAAGAACAGTCAATGAAACTTCAGATTACAATCACAGCAAAGATTTTGTCCAAGACCTCAGTCAATAAAAGCCTCACTTCCAACTGAGATAAGATTCTTTCTGCTTTAATTGGCAGTGAATGATCAGGCACTGCAAGATCTGACACTTGTGCTAGAAAACAAAGGTTTTACTCTAGGCTGGACAAGAAACAAGCTTGCAAACACATGCATTTCTCTCCTGAAAACAGAGCTCCCTACTTCAGACCCTTCACCTGCCCAGTGCTTTTTATAAACATAAAAAAGCACTGAATTCTGCTGAGATTGACTAGCTGAGCTTGCTCAGGTAAGCTGAGCAAGCCCTAGGCCTCAAAGGTAGTTTTATGAGCATTTCACTGGAACAGTTGAACCTAAATCAGCTCAGGTATTTACCAATCCTTCTTCCCCCACTGTAATCTCTGGGAGAGGAGACACACATCCCATCATGTATTTCCATGAGTTCAGCCACATCAACTCAAGTCAGTCAGTTAAGTGTCAATACAACCCTCAAAACGTAAGTTTATTGAATAAAGCTGAAGAGCAGTAAACCAACATATGCATCCACCTAAATAAAAAAATTCACGTATTTACAAAATTCAGTAATTGTATAAGTTGTTCACATGCAGAGAGTAATGCACAGGTTAACAATTGGTAGTGTTTGGATGCCATAAACGCTGAAAGCAGTGAAGTATATAAACACCAAACACATCAAGTTTAGCTATAGGCCAGTTAACTAAACAGTGACCTGGTCCCCCACAAAGATTCACACATTCTAGTTTAGGTTCCTTATTTTAGGCACAAGCAAGTTTGCTAAATAAAAGTAACTGTAGCAGTTCCCAGTGAACTCGGACTACAGTAGCAAGTTAATTTACCCTCTCCTCTACAGCACCAGAGTATGAATGAATTGAAATCATGCTTCAGAGAACTGAAAGGGGACAAAAAGTTAAAATGCAACTTCAGACTGAGCGCAGGCAGGTTGTAGTGTCTGTGCAACAGTGCCAGAGGTGGTACAGAACAGTAAGGCCATGGCAGTCTGCATTAAAACTGGCTTGTCACAGCTGACAGGGACTGAACACGTTCCCCACCAAACACTCCCACGGGATGCAAATCACATTGAGGTGAGGAATCACACACAGTGTGAGGCAACACAGGCAGGTGTACCATGGATTTGCACACACGAGTAAAGCTACACTGACATTACTGTATGAACAATCCAGTCTTAACAAGTCTGTCCCTTTAAATAGGCTGAAGTCATTGAGAAAGTAAAGCTACAAAAACATTACAATCTTGAGTTTATACACACTTCCCTAAGCTGCAGGAGCTAGTCAAGAAACAGGATCATTGGCTCTCTTGTGCTTTGACACAGTAGAACATTTCCTCTTGCATCTTACAGGCTTTGCACATGGTTACATCGAAAAGCAGGCAGGTCTAGAGTTGTCACAATAGCCCAGGTATTCCATAGCACCAGGTGAAACTGTGCCCAGCCATTCCATGAGCAGGAGAGACACTACACAATTACACAGAGATTGTGCTAAAGGTCAACAACCGCCTCGATACAAGAACATCAGTAATTTGGGTGTCATGCAGCTGCTCACAATGCATGTTCTGGTTTCAGACAGAGACCACGAGCATCTGTAGATAGAAGAATGTATTTGAACAAAGCCTGATGTTCCTAGCAATTTGTTTTCATGCTGGAATACTCCAATTTTTTAAAAGTTTGACAGAACAGTCCATTCCCATCCCCCACATAAATGTTAAACAGAAGCAACAGAATGACTTCAAAAGATGATTCTTTCCTAATTCATCATGAGAGTTTTCTTTTTCAAGTGACAGGATCTCAGCTGTAGATTAGTGATGCTGATCTATGCCTTGTGCTCCCCTCTGCAAACAGTTTCCATTCCTCTGCTTACATACACACATCACATGCATTTGTGAGATAAATCAGTATCCCACAACTCACGCTTAAATGTTTTCTAACTACTGTATGTGGCATCTTACAGAATCTTAATGCTGTCAAGCATCAGCATCTTCAAGCCACTAAACACTAGAAATAAAACACTTGCTGAAAATCATATAAAAACCTGGCCCTGAAAAACCAGAACAGAGTGTACCATCATAGTTAACATGGTAGAGATATTTTTTTAAAAAGCCCCCCCACAACCCTCCCACCACAGATGGTTGTAAAATAAATATTTGTGCTGACTTTATCATGACAACTCTAGTTGTTTTGTGACAGAATAGGAATACAAGTCTTCAGCAGTGCACATGAGAAATGAACCGTGAAAAGGCAGATTCTTGATACAGGATTTTTGGGTAGTATCTCATTATGGAGGGAAGTGGACAATTGAGATTATGGCCAACTGGTACTGGAGATTCCAGGAAGACTTCAGCTTCTTCTAGATTTTGAATGCTGAATAAGCCACTGAAGCGTGATATCTACAGAGAGAGAGAAGAGAAGTGTTCAAGTGTCTGTATTTGCATAACTGGAATGGCTTTGGTATAGGAGTATCCAAGCCCTTCTCTAGAGGATGATCCAAGGCAGAACAACTGAATGATTTTTTGGAATGCTTGCTGTCTGTGATTTGGTCCTGTAGCTGCCCAGCATCCTTTAAGTAACAAACACTTATTGCCCCAGAAATCCTGGTTCCTCAGTCATTTGCACCACTAGGAGAAAGGCATCCCTTACTCTGACACTTCAGGATGGCTCCAACAATTCATTTTAGATAGCACTGCTCTATTTAGCCAGTCTGCAGCTCCTCACCTGATGAGAGCAAAGTTAGTTCAGCCCTGTGCGTGTGAGGCATCAAGGCCCTCCATGCCTGAAAGACAGTCTCCTGTGGAAGGGAGAGCCACGGGCACCACAGCAGCCTGATGCTTGCAGCAGTGACTTCCCCAGAGCTTCAGTGATGCTCAGCTGCGCTGAGCCTTATGTGGGACATCATAGAAGGGAGCATCTGCTTCTATCCATCATGTTTGAACCTTTAACTGATGGTGACAGAGGCTTCTTGGAGGAGAAGCCAGAATTGTTCCATAGGCTATTCACTTTCCCTGGAAAGAAGCTGAATCCTTAATACAAAGCAGTCCTGGTATCCTGTAGAGCTTCTCCTGGGAGCATCTCCCTCAAGTTTCCTCACCAGCAAACTCTTGTTAGCCTGGCAGTGCTCCAGTGTTAATCCCATGGCAGCCACAGGAGGCATCAGAAGGACAGCAAGTGCTGTTAAATGCTGTGTTTTCACTCAGCTGACTTACAAAACTACTGCCAAGTACCAGATCTTACCCAGTACATGGTTTCTGCCTTTGAACGCCAGAAGTTCTAAAGCATTTGCTGTCAGTGCCAGACAGATGCATTGTTTGGCTGCAGGGAGCAGTGATTAGCAGATGCCACAGCACAAATGCTCTGATAAGACAGCAAGGGAAGGTGATTATTTCAAGGGAATGACTTGAGGAAAAACTTGCTGCCAGTACTTGCTATCCTCCCCAAGTGAGGCAGAGGTGGGAGCACTTGATAACGTATAAAATCATTTAGGCCAACCTAATAGTGAGACTGGTCAGTTATTTCCTGCAAACTAACTAAAGAAAGGAGCACAGTTCACAGACACTGACATACCTTTTGGTATCTACAACCCCACAACTTTAATACCAGTCAGGCTTCCTCACTGCCATCAGGAGTTATGCTGAATTTACCCAGTGCACTCACACATTGTTCTTGGATTTCCTGAAGCCAGGAACCTTGTGTTCAAGAAGTTACAATTCCCCAATCCATCCTCTCACAGCTCCTCATAATGCTAAGCATTTTGGGTTAATAGTTACCTATATTATCTTTCTCTTTGCAAGAAATTGAGTAGCAGCAGATTTCTCTGTCCTGAATAGCAGCAAGGTTCCTAGGAAAGAGAGAATATTTCAGCATAAACTTCTTACACAGGGACTCTCACCAAGAATCTAAACGCTCCCCCTCACCTTCTCCACACAACTTGTTTCTGTACAATGCTGTTACCTCCTCTTGCTGGGTTTTCTGCTTTTACATGCAAGCTTTCTGATCTAGTAACAACCCCATGTACATGAAGTTATTGAGTTAAATAAGTCCTTCTTTGGAAGGGTTAGACTTACATCTTTTCAATTAGCTGTTTCTCATCCAAAGCATTAGGAAGGTCTCTCTTATTTCCAAGTACTAGAACCTGAAATCCAGAGAAGAAAATGGTTACAGTTTTGTTTAAAAGAACCAAATAATAGACAAAAAACTGAACCAAAACCACAACACACTTTAAAGGAGTCTCACAAACAGTCTGCATTCGCCTACTACATGTAATGCAATGAGATATTCACTATTAAACCAGAGCAAGAAGGCAGACTAACCTATTCACAGGTGAAGAGGGGGTACCAATAAACTGTTCTGTGCAAAGAGCAAGTACAAAGACACATCAGCTGGTAACACTGACAACAGTCCCAGCAGACTTTCATCTGAGATTCCCTAAACTTACTCTACACTTCTGTATTAGACTCAGGTTAACCTTTAGACAAGAGCACCAACTCATCCTGTGGAATCCTCTGGACTACTGTTTTGATTTTATTTGGTTGTTTTTGTGAGCAAAATACGATCCCTGAAAGATTGACTGAGGTCAACAATTTTAGTTAAGGCACAAGGGGCAGGTATTGTTCCTGCCTACACAGACCAGTAAGGTTAGGCCTTACAATTAAGAGGTCAAGGCAGACTTCAGAGTTGCTAAAGTTATGCACATTCCTCAAACACTTAATACTGTTTAAAGTGATATTACTTACTGGGATTCCTTGTAACTGTGGCTTATCTAGAAGGTTGTGCAGCTCATTTCGAGAGGCTTCTATTTTTTCACGATCTGCAGCATCTACCATGTAGCTTTAAAGAGAATTTCAGGTTAGGTCAGTGAGACTCAGCTACTTCAGAAACATCAGTCTTTCTTTTACACTGCAAGTTTTAAGCACATTCAATGAGGCTTTACGCAAAGCTAGGGCTTCTGAGCAAAGAATTTGCTTCTTTAAAAAAAAAAAATCTCTAAGACTGGAGAAGAAGGAAGATCCTTTGAGTTAGACAGCACTGCCACCCAGTTCAGATAGGAAGGAGTTAGTACTCCAGATCAGAAGGATAAAAAAATAACCCACCCTGGGCCCTGAACTCAGGGGTTAAACAGGTCAGTCTGGTTGCAGTACTGTTTCAGAATTACAAGGAGAACTAGAGATGGAAGCATGCACTGTTATGTTAGGAGGCTCACAGAGAAGAGAAGCACAGCTGGAGGTGAGCAGGGGCCGAGGGAAGGCACTTACACAATAGCATTAACTCCTCTGCAATATCGCTCCCACATGCTCCGGAACCGCGGCTGCCCTCCTATATCCCAAATCTTAAGGCAAGGGGAAAAAGACAATTTAGCCATGCACTATGTTTAAACATGTCAGGCAAAGATAAGACAAGAAATCAAGTCTTTCCTTTCTCCTCAACCAGCTGCTGGACCCCTCCCATGCTAAACCAGAACTAATCCCTTGTACAGCTGCTCAGAGCTTACACCCCACAGCAGGGGATGCAAACAAGACCACTTGCACCAGATGCAAGAACACACCTATGTTCTAAGGTTACACACTGAGGTATACAAGAAAATATGATACATTCATTGAAAACTTTGCTTTTGATGTAAACCAATACTGATGAGTAGAAAAGCAGCATCTCTGGGCCCTGAACACTCAGATTAAAGCCAGACAGCCTTATCACAAGATTGCTTTAACTAGTCCATGAACCTGGAAATCACACACAGATTCTCATTTAAGAAACTCCATAAATAAACATAAATGTCTTCTTAAGCTACTTGACAGATTTAGCTGAGCCTCTTCAGTTTTCTATATCTGGCCCAAGGCTGGAAGCACAACAGAGCAAGTATGTACATATTAAACTAGACGCTGAGGACAATAGTCAACAATGGCAACATACCTTTATTGTAACATTACCCTTTGTAACTTTCCTCATGTTGAAGCCCACGGTAGGAATCATATCTTCACTGAACTGACCTGACTGGAAAAAAAAGAAGGTTAAATTTAGTGCTTATCTGACACAGCTGGTTTACATAGTAAAATATCACAAGCTTTTTCTAACCATTTGCCTTCCAACTGAAGGCTTCACAGCCAAGAAGTCCTAGATATTATATCCATGTGTAGAGAAGTCAGTCATTTCTTACAAGCACTGAAATAATTTTTCAAGCCTTGGGGCAGTCAGGAAGCAAAGTTACCTGGGAGAAGTGCTTTGCACAGCTTGACAGGTGGACAGCCAGGACAGGGACAGGAAGAGAGCCATTCACCTACTTCTGCTGGAGCCAAGGTCTACACCTCAGGATCTCCCAGTTACCTGGGAGCTAGAAATACCCAGATCATCTCCCTCTGATGCAAGCTACTCTATGGACAGCATTTACAGTAATAAATCACTCACGGGAGGAAGCCTCCAACCCACAGGTATGGGGTAACTCCCTAAGGAATGTTAGAAGGCTGGAAAGTGGAAGGACCTGACGGATCAGCTTCCTGCCAGGCTGCAGTGTCCAGCTTGTTCAACACTGGGAGAGGCAACGAAATGCAGCTGGAGAGTATCTGAGCCTGTTTCCACCAGACATTCAGCATCACCCCAAGCTCTGACAGAACTGCTGCAACCAGCACTGCATTAGAGAGGTTCTCCAATGGCAGATGTTTTACTGTCTGTTACGCTTTTATCTGTAGCAGCTGGAGAGCCAAGTTCCCAGCTATCTCCTGCAGCCAACCCCGGAGCCATAACAAGTGTTATCAACACCAGATTTCTGTCCCTGCTCCCTGGGCTGTTTGGCACAAGGTGAATCAGCCACAGGGGCCATTATGATGCTCACTATGTCCATTATGTGTAATAAAACCAGTTGTCAACCAGCTTTGGGAAAATTAGGGTTGATCCAAATGCATTCAGTTGTTTAATTAGTGTCTGATATCACAGCAAGGTCTGTGTCTCTCCCTGATGTTGCACAGAGAGGCCACCCCGGGTTCAAAGCCCTTTGGGATCTCTGAAGCAAACATCACATTCCAGAGTTAGGGCCCAGCTGCCACAAGCTGGAAGTACCAACTAAGCCTGACCAGGTGGCCGAGAAGGGCAGTAGCTCCTGGTTTGTACCAGGATCAGTGTGGCCAGCAGGACCAGGGCTGCACAGAGGAGCTTGGATCAGCCTCCTGCAGCCTGGCTTCAGAATCCACTCTAAAGTTCTAACTCAGCAAGGTGGTGTCCAGTGGGATGCCTGTCCACCAGTTCCTGCTCCTGCCCGAAATCCCTGTGTCTGAGCTGTCCATTCCAGTCATGTGCAGCTCAGCAGCTGATGGTTGGCTGTGCTTCCATGGCTGATGCAGCTCAGTTTGGCTCCTGGAGTCAATCTTCCCTCTGAAGGGTCACTTGCTGTGGTTGCTCAAGCACCACTGCATTCCTGCCTCCACATTCCTGCCTCCACAGTCACACCCCACACCCACAGCTCCTATCCAAGCGTCTCCCAAGCACTCCCTGAACCTCCATCTCTGTGCTACTGCGTATTACCCCATATGTTGCCAGCTATTCCCACTCAGACACTTCCAGATTCTTCACTAGAGAGCTGTTCCTATCAACAGGAACTCCAGGAATGTCCTGGACTGTTTCCTCTCCGCTGTGCTGTATTTCCAGCAGATATCTGGGAATTTGAAGTGCCCTACAAGAACAAGGCCTAGCGCTTGTGAGACTTCTCCCAGCTGCTTAAGGAGTATTTTGGTGCCTCTTCTCCCTGGGTTGGTGTTTTAGAACAGATTCCCACCAGGCTCTCTGCCTTGTTGGCCTTCTCTCTGATTCTTACCCATAAACAATCTTATCATGACCATCATCAAGCTCCAGACAGTGCAAACACTCCTGACACACAGGCCTATCCCACAGCCCATCCCTCTGAGGAGTTTATAGCCCTTCATTGCAGCACTGTACTTGTGCCAGCCAACCCACCAATTACAGCGTGCTCAGTATCAATTTCACGTTCTCTCACTGCTCTTTTAGGATACAAATTCATTCAGATTGGAGCAGCACCTCGTTTGCCATGTGTTTAATGTAATGTTGAAGAAATTACTGTGACCCATCACAAAGAAGCTTTTACAGAATCCTCAGGAAAGCTGCTGCACCTTCTATTCCTTCCCTAGTACTCTCTACCCACGCTGCAAAAACTTGTTCTGACTTGCTTAAACCCTCCACTGCAGAGTCCTCAGTTCCACCTGAGTTTCACTGTCTGTTCTCTGCTCTGCAGAGGGACAATCCAGCACTGACATGACATTATTGATCAACTCAGGTCTCCATTTGAAAGGCCTTCCTCTGCTCACACCCAGTGTACCCAAAGAAAGCTACTGGCAGTCAGTCACCACCTCTGTTCAGACAGGTCACAAATTGGTTAAAATTATTGTAGAGGATTTAGCAAGCAGTGATCTCCTTTGATGGATTCTGCTTCTGTATTCAGCTGTCTTGGCCCAGATACAGTTCTCTAAATCCAGAATTTAGGGAGCTTTTGTTTACTACCTCTACAGAGGAAAAAAGCCAGGAATTCAGCTGCAACTTAGAGTATTCATATGCAAAAGCTACTCACACAGCAGAACAAAAGGAATATGCCTTTATTAGTAGGCAGTTCTGTTTGGATCACTTCCTCCTAGAACAGATTACTCAGCCCTATCATCGTGTGCTCACAATATGATGCTTTCTCCTTCTAAAACAGGCACCAGCTTTAAAACACGTTTGATATATCCAGCAGTATTTTCAGTTCCTGATCAGAAAGCCTTTGGCTGTTGGCACACTCAGCAGCATTGCCCAAACACTCAGCAAGACTAGTTGCTGACAAACCAAGCAATGTCTTGTTTTCAGCACTTGTGACCATCCCAGCAGGCAGACACTGTACTCCCTGCAGGGCTCCTGGAAGAGCAGCCCTATGTCCCAGGACTGATTATGAATGAAGCCCAAGCTCTGAGGTTACACATGCAGAGCTAACACAAACTGAAGGTCAGCAAACAAACTTAACTCCAGCCCCTGTGTGGGAGATAAGGAACAGGGAGACTAAACAGACCAAATTTCAGAGGTCAAATGCACGAGGAACCCACAGTGGTCCTTGAGCCTCCTGGTTTAAGAGATGCTCCCTTTTCAATATTCAAAGCTCCTGAAGAACCTAAGCATGTAATTTTAGTGCAATATGAACCCATTTACCTGGATGAGTACTTCTGTCGGATAAGGCTTACTCAGAGCAGCAAAACTGCTTCCAGACTGAAGTGCCTGCACTGTACTCCATAAATCAGTCTGGGTCCAGCTCACCTTGTATCCAGTACCAGCACTAACTCTCACACACTGCAGCAGCGTGCCAGCTACAGGGACAGTTCATTTCCCAGAGGAAAACTTGGGACAGGCATTTAACATGCCATCACCTCACATTCTAGCAGTGTAAAAGGGATGCAAGTTTAGTCTTTTGTGATACTTTGTTAACACTGTAACAGACTGCCTACTAAACCTAATGTTGCTAGTTGTCTTGAATCAAAAACCCCAGAACAAACAAAACCACCCTCTCTGGCTACTTCCACCCCCTGCCATGGGGATTTCTAAGCATGGACAACTTCCACTCGACCAGGTTGCTCCAAGCCCCGACCAACCCGGCCTTGGACACCTCTTCCCACACTGTCAGCACCAAGCCCCCTAAGCAGCTTGATTCTGATTCCACAGCCTGCACAAGGACATTGTTTCTACCATCAGAAAAGGTCAGGGCAGCCTTCAGTTTGCATCTCATAAAGCCTGACGTGATTCATTACTGTTATAGGACCAATTCCTTCATATAGGCTTTGTTACTACACAGCAATGATTTTTAATTCTTACTCATATTACTTTTCATCCAGCTAGAAGAGATCACAAACAAGCTTAACTAACTAAGAGAAAACACCAGTGGGGTATGGATTCCAGCCAGGTCACTCCCAATCCACCTGAACCACCATATTACATTAAACCCTGCTGTTCATCCCTGAATTTCTTTCTTTGCACACTAAGAAAAAAAAGCTGCATCTCTCAGGAATGTCTTCTTTAAAAAATAATTTAAAAAACAGTGTGATTTTAGCATTATATCGAGCTACCCCTACACTAATCCTCCTCTGCAACACTCATGGACTCAACCAAGTAGTGCATCATAGAGGGACAAATCAACTATCTGGAGTCCAGTTTCCTTCTGGAAACACTTCAGTTCCAGCTACTCGTGATCATGTTCACACTAGCTTAGAAGCTTCAATCTCTGTGATCTCACAGTCCCTTGAAAGGTTTCACAACAGCACTTCCATGAATGATTGCTGCAGAAGGAAAACAGCAGTACCTGACAAGAAAAGGCATTTTTATTTCCCCAACCCTGACTTCCATGGAATATTTAAAAGGACATGGACCACTTATCATGTAACTACCACAAAAAAGGCATATTTCTCTCTAGAAGTCATCATGTAAGAGCTCATTTCATGCCTCTGACAGTCACAAAAGCATCTTTATCCAGGTGTTACTACTTAGAGCTCTTCCATTTCTTACAGAGAGCTCAGCAGGAACCCAAGATCATGATGGGAAAAGTAGATTCCAATTTCAGTCACCTGTGTCAGCCCACCTGGGTTACAGCAAGCAGGACCTCAAAGACAGAGCATGAGTCACCTCCTGGTAGGTTTATTAGCTAATTAAGTGATGCAATGCATTTCAAGAGACTTCTGCCATTAAGAAACACAACACTTCAAAATGTAACACTCTTCTCCCTTAGCTACTGTGTGTATGAAGTGACAACACACAAGTTTTATGGCCTACCTGGGTGTTCCAGAAGGCACTAAAACATCAGTGGAACTTCCTAGAACAATATTTTTTTCATACTTTGTCAATGTGGCTTATTTAAGTCAAAGTTACCTAAAACAGTCATGAGGCCAGAGGGAAGTCACAGCTCCCAACTAGCCAAAGGAACCTTTTGTTGAGAGGTGCTCCAGGAACTGCCTCTCTCTAGAAACCAAGGCCTCATTCCAAGGCTCATTAGATATTCTGAAGTTAAAAAAACAAACCACACTAATTCAGGCTCTGACATAAACCCTAAAAAGGGACCTTGTCACCACAGACAGGTTGAGTTTAGCTCTTAAACCTGACAACTGTATTGGAGGATCAGACTAAGGAGCTCAGTCTTCCAGCGCCAAATACCTGGATCAAGGATCAACCTACCAGGCTTCAAGCAAAACTTCTAGAGAAAAAAAAAAACCCAGGATATGCCACTCTTCCATGAAATACCCTTTTTAAAGTGAACAAGTGCCCCATCATCCATCAGCAGGGCTGCCTGAGGCCTGGGAGCAGAGTCAGTTTACTTGAGTCATCAGTTGCATCACAGGCTGAGGAGGAGTCGGGTCCCCTCTGTGCCTCCCCACACCAGCATGGCCAGCACTCCCAGCTCCACAGCCAGGCTGGGGACAGCCACGAGCTGCACAGATGCAAACAGGGGATACTGCAGCCTCTGGAAACTAGGGGCACTTCCAGCGCTCAGAGAAGGAGCTGACAGCTCCAGAGGCCATCCTGGGATGACAGGCAGTTTCTCTGAATAA
Source organism: Margarornis squamiger (assembly GCA_035222235.1). NCBI lineage: Eukaryota > Metazoa > Chordata > Aves > Passeriformes > Furnariidae > Margarornis > Margarornis squamiger. Next base: position 1,387,288 of record JAWWTY010000022.1, read on the forward strand.
GAGCCACAGGCCATCCACATTAGGGAAATTAGGACCAGGAAGAAATGATATCCTCCCTTGTGAGCAAGTTTACTCACGCACATGGAAAACTTAGGCTTAATATCTAATTAGAGACAGTGACTAATGCAGAGCCTCAGCAAAGCAGAAGCTGCATTAGCCACATCCAGCTATAACGAGATTTCACTGCTAAGGTTGGGTTTTAAACCTTCCAGTCAAACTGATCCCAGAACGGTTTGGGTTGGAAGGGACATTCAAGACCCATCTAGTTCAACCCTCCTGCCATGGGCAGGGACACCTTCACTAGACCAGGTCCAAGCTCCAACCTGGCCTTGGACACCCCCAGGGATGGGGCAGCCACAGCTTCTCTGGGCAACCTGTACCAGGGCCTCACCTCCCTTACCAGGAAGAATTTGTCCCTAATATCTTATCTAACCACCCCCCATCTCTCAGTTCAAAGCCATTCCCCCTTGTCCTATCACTCCAGGCCCTTGTTTGGTCTGATTACAAACCAAGTGCTTGTTTACACTGGAGGAATAAAGGTGGTCCAAACCCACAACCAACCTACAAGATTGCTCTAGAACTGGACTGTCTGCTTCTCATGGCCTTCCCACTTCAGCAGCAGTCAGGCCTTGTATCAAGCTTCCTGTGTAATTGGTTGAGTTTCCCTCTCATTCCATATGCCTGACATTAGAGATTTATATTGGATTAAATTCACTGTTGTCCAGACTGGTTACAGCCCTTCGTTAGACAACGCAACCCTCTAAGCCATACCAAGTTCCTGATGTGCAATCCAGCTTTTAGAGCTATCCTACAGGACATCTTGCTGTGTCATTCCTTTCATTTTAGTTTTAAGGAATCCCAACAGCCTCATTCATCCAAACCATTTACTGGCCTGCAGAGAGCAGTTATTCTTTTCCAGAGCTCATTCCCAAATGTAGACTCTGAACTAAAGTCAGTCAGTCAGGGAAGCAACTACCAAGTTATCTCCACATGCCATGGACAGCAGTACTTCTCCAAAAAGCACTGATGACTGAAGCTTATGCTATTTTTTTAAAACCAATAATAAAAACCTGAGCAAGTCCCCTCTCTCTGTTTTTTTGCAAAGAGTTCATAGATTTCCTAATTAAAAGCTTCAGAAATGTGAGTTGCTGCTTCCAAACCAAACCAGCTACCGAGGCTGTGTCAGAACACAAAACAACTTCCCTATTTCAGTGGGTTTTGCAAGGCTCTTTGAATAACACTCAGATAAATGTCTGGGTGTGATCCTAACATGTGGTTGAAACCTTGCAAGATTCAACCCCCGGCAAGGGAAGCTGAAAACTGATGTCAGCTTTACTTGGGAAAACTTTTACCACTTGAGACAGCTTATAGATGGACTAAACTGATGTGCAGCTGCTACAGTTCTGAACTCCTCCACATATCTGCAGTTTCACGTGTGCTGCTGGTACTACACAGGGGTAAAAGAGCTGTTTTTCAAGTACCATCACCACGAGGGCTCCAGAGGACAAAACACCTGCAGAGTAACCTCAGAGCCCCAACCTGCAGGAACACCCCAAGCAGTATCAGCTCAACAGCCATAGACTGAGGCTGTTCAACAATTTCAGAGCTCCATGTTTAGAAATCCAAGCCCAGAGGTAGTGGTAGTATGAGAAAGAAAAGGTTTCTGGCACTCTTGGGTTAGTCCAGCAACTTTCACATAAAAACTAGTTAGAGAAAAGTTACCTTTTGTGGGAGCAGACCCATTTCCCATGATTATCAAGGAGCCCACCAAGCGCTCACACCTGAGCTATGTGACACCTTGGTTACATTTTGCCAGGGTGTCTATCAGTGTATAAGGATGATATATAATGCAAAAGAATAAAATCCTTTTCCTACCCAGTAACTCATTCACCTAACACTTACATAAATACATTCATACAAATATTCCATAGTGTTAAGGAGACAGCCTCAAAAAAAACCCCTGAAAGACAAGCTGAAGGTCTGCTCACTCTAAGGCTGAAGACATCAGCTCTCACTCTAGGCGGTCTGGACTCAGGTCCCTCATGCTCCCTGCAAACCCAAAAAGCATCCTGGCTCCCCTTTCAGTCTCCATACAAGGACTCCCAAACTCCAGCTTGTCTCCTGGAATGTTTTCCATCGCATACATCAGCTCAGCAGGACACTGATGGAGTTAAATAAGCCATTTAGGCAAAGCTACCCTTTATCTGCTTCAACAATGGAAAAGCTTCGTGTAGGAGTCCCACACCCTTCCTTCACCTGCTCCAGGCACATCACCAGATCAGCAGGCCCGAGTGCAGCACCATGCTGCTGTTAGGCTAAAGTTGTACTTCTGAAGTAAGTTATACCTTAAGAGAGAGGAGATTATTTGATACAGGCTACAGCAATCAGGATAAGCAAACATCTGAGAGGAGAGCCGCGAGTGGGTGACGCGTAAGACCCTTTAGGACCACTGAAACAGAGTGGAAGGGAGGAAGCAGCTGAACACACACGATGTTATCTCCACGTTCGCCAAGGCAAGCCCAGCCACACCGACACACCGAGCGAGGCGGCTGCAGGGCCGTGCCCGGGGTGCCATCCGTGTCCCCTCGGGTCCCACGGGCACACAAAGGCTCGGGGGGACACAGAACCCCCCGGGGTCGGCCACCCCACGGGGCACAGCACCCCCTGGGTCAGGCACCCCACGGGGCACAGCACCCCCGGCCCACCCCCGGGCACAGCCGCCCCGCCGGGCCGGGCCGGGCCCGGCTCCCCCCGCCGCCCGCTCACCGCGATGACGTTCACGAAGGTGGTCTTGCCCGAGTACTGCAGCCCCACGAGCGTCAGCTCCATCTCCTCCTTCCAGAAGAGCGAGCGGAACCAGACCAGCAGCCGGGACAGCAGCGCCAGCAGGGTGGCGGCGGGCGGGCGGGCCGGGGGCGCTGCGGGATGGGCCGGGGCGCTGCGGGATGGGCCGGGCGAGGGCTCCGGCGGGCCGGGGCGCTGCGGGCGGTGCCGAGCCGGGCTGGTCAGTGCCGAGCCGGGCGGTGCCGGGCCGAGCCGGGCTGGTCAGTGCCGGTGCGGGCCCTGCCGTGCCGGTCCGGGACACCCGCGCCGCTCGCCCGGCCCCCCCGCCAGCCGCACGTGACCGCCCGCACCGCCCGCCCCGCCCCGCAGCGCCCCCCGCCGGCAGGAGGACCCGGCACGGCCCCCGGGGCGGGGCGGGCGGCGGTCCCCGTCAGACCGCTGTGGGGCACAGAGTGGGCAGGGATCCCCCTCAGGCCGCCGTGGGGCACAGAGTGGGCAGGGATCCCCCTCAGACCGCTGTGGGGCACAGTGTGGGCAGGGATCCCCCTCAGACCGCCGTGGGGCACAGAGTGGGCAGGGATCCCCCTCAGACCGCTGTGGGGCACAGTGTGGGCAGGGATGCCCCTCAGGCCGCCGTGGGGCACGGCTGAGGGCAGGGATCCCCCTCAGGCCGCCGTGGGGCACAGAGTGGGCAGGGATGCCCCTCAGGCCGCCATCGTAGGTAGCTGTGGGTGAAGGGGTTTCTGTCCGTACCCCTCAGAATCACAATCATTGAGGTTGGAAAAGACCTCCAGAATCACAGAGTCCAAGCTGTGAGCCAACCCCACCTTGCAAGCCACACCACACCACACAACTAAGTGGCACGTCCAGTCCTTCCTTGAACACCCCCAGGGGCAGTGATTCCACCACTGTCTATTCCATTCCAATGTCCAGTCACCCTCTCCAGGAAGAAATTCTTCCTAATGTCCAAGTTAACCCTCCCAGGCACAGCTTAAGGCAGTGCCATGGGCAGGTGTGGGTGAAGGGGTGCCAGCTCACACCCTTCAGAATCACAGAATCATTTAGATTGGACAATACCTCCAGGGTCACCGAGCCACCCTGTGCCCGCTGCCCACCTTGTCCCCCGGCCCAGGGCACCGAGTGCCACGGCCAGTCCTGCCTTGGGCACCCCTGGCCTCAGAGGAGCAGGGATTACAACATACCCACCGCAACATCTCAGGGGGTTTTTGAGCAAGTGAAGTACAAAACTTCGTGTGTGCTCGCAGAACTGCCAAAACCGAAGGGAAAGCTCACTTAACCTCCTTATTCCATGTTATTCTCACATAACCAGAGAGAAGGTCTCCAGAATTTCCTTCTGTAGGAGTTCCTACCAGGAATTTGTGAATTTTGCACAGACATTTTTGGGTGATATACCACGGATCTTGCTGCTGTGCTGGTCAGGTCACTGTAACTGAGGTTATTTTAGTTCCCAGCCACATTAAACCCAAATTTACCAACTGTGCAGCTCCAGGTCTCCAGGGGGTTGCACAGTGCTCTGTGCAGTGAGAGGCCGGGCAGGAGGGACATGGGCTGAGTGAATGAACATGGAGCTGAAAAAAAACCATGAGGAGGCTACAGGACACCCAAGGCATATTTTCCATTTACCCAAAGTATAATCTTTTTCCTCAGGGTTTCTCATGATGTTGCAGTAAAACTTTCACGATTCAAATTAGGGACTATGAACAGGTACTAAATATGATTTGTTGATTGCCAATAGGTTGGAAAACAGCTATTGTTTTGCAATGGTTCTCAAATTATTTTACAAATATTAAAAAGCTAAGTTAATGTGTGAAGAATGGATTGGGCTACCTGGATATGGACATCCCAGCTCCAAGGGGGACGGGGCAAGAAGGTGGGGTAGGTTTATGGAGGGAGAATACTGAAAGGAGAGGGGCCAAGCAGCTCAAACAGTGCAGAACAGCACCCAAGGAAGCAGAAGCATCAGCATCTGGGAATTTTGGGTTGTTTGGTGTTGCTCGTATTTGCAAAGAGCAACAAATACAGAACTAGGTAGAACTCAGAGCCAGCTGATCCTAACAGGCCTTTCTCTTCATTTTTTTTCCCCAGAGGAATGCTACAGCTTAGCTCCTAGCCCCTGGCTAACAAAAATCACACATAAGGACTGCTTTTAAACACAAGCAATCTTTAAAATATATATTTTAAAAATAAATAGTAATATCATACAGATAAGTAATATAATCATATCTATAAGATATACATTTTAAAGATATGCTGTATGCAGCTGGCAGATACCTTTCTACTCCAGAATGAAGGGAGAGCAGCAGCACCTGCAGCTGATGAATTTGGGGTAGCCAAGCACTGCAGGCACCCCCCCCCCAAGGTTACATTCTGTGTCTGGGACACCTGCAAAGGGTCCTCCTTATCCATTGCTGCCACAAGGAAAATTTCTAAATCACACAGAAAAAAATTATTTATCTGAGCCAGAAACACGGGTGACACAAATCTACTCTTCAGAACAATGTAAAACAAGTGTAAAAAAGCAACTAGAGTGGGACTGGCATAAAAACACCAGGACCACAGAGCAGACCATGATGGTGTGGAGGATGTGGATCCACATCTGGAGGATCCACAGTGCCTGCACTGGCCCTCGATGCACCTGGCAGCTCGCTGGCCTTGGGAGAGCTGCACTAATTGGTTTCTCCCTGCAGGTCCTTATGCAGGAGGAATAGCAAGTGCTGCACACAGAGAATAAAGCCTGATGCCATTCCTCTCCAGCTGACAGCATGCTGGGAAGGTGCTGCCTTCAAATGCCATGGCTCTGCCACGCTGAAATTAGAAATACCCAGCTCCCCAGTGGCAGGGAAGGAGGCTGTGCATGTGCTTTCCCACCCCAAAACACGGCTTTCCTTTGTATCCATAAAAAAGCCAACTAATATACTCCTTCCAATTAAGCTGTGATATGAACTGCACTTTGAAAGTTCTTAATCCATTCTCCGGTTCATTAACTCAGAAAATTTCATCCCCATGGTTAGCCCTATCAGAGAGGATGGAATGCCTGGCACCAATTAATTCTAATAACGAGCTAAATTGTGCACAGATTTCAGAGTCTGTCATTAGTATGAGAAAATAGGACAGCTCCTCTCAGAATAGGGTATCTTACTGGATGTTCCTTTAATTTGTCTTTGGCGAACAACTCCTCTCGCTCGCTGCTGCAGACAAAGAAACTAATTGATTTGATGAGTTACAGACGCCTGCTGTGTGGCACCTCCCCTGCTGCCGAACGAGAAGCCACAGCCAAAAAACAGTGTCAATAGTACTCTGAGAATTTGCTTTCCTGCTTGTTCACGTTCTGTTGCTTTAAGGAGCCAAACCCACATGTCGTGTTTGTGCCATCACTTTGCCTGGACACTGATTTTCTTTCAGGGATCGAGCTGCATATTTGTAAAATAAAGAGCCTGCAGGTGTCTCCCAGGTCAGGATGCTCCCTTGTCAAATGAGGGAGAAGCTCTTGGATCTAGGGAAGCTGAGGACCTGTAAGGACAAACTGGAACCTTGCTGGGGGCTGTTTTCAGATCTCTTTTTCAAGGCCCACTTAAAATATTATCAAAAGAAACCAAGGCAGATGATAGTGGTTGTGAGATATGTGTCATCCTTCCCTTACAAAGACTTAAAGGAAAGGGTAAGATTAGGGGTCACTTCTAAAGAGATGGACATTAAATAACTGATGGTTCCTAAACCTAACACAGCCTGTAACAGAGTATTCTCCCATCATTTTATCCAGGACTTTGGGTACTGCCACAGTATAAATACCCACTAAAGAACCCGAAGAAGCAAAGGAAGGATTTCGCTGTCTTCCTCGCTGCTTTCCTGAAAAGAAAAGAAGCGTGTCTGTTGCACTGTTACTGCTTGAGCTAAACCAGAAACATCCCTTTGCCATTAAGAGGGAGACACACCATGAAAACTAAAACATAACTTTTTTCCTCAGAAGTGTATGCATGCTGCTAGTATGCCCTAAAGTCCTGCCTCCTTCCTGCACCCCAGGATAACACCAAGCCTTCACCACAGTGTGGAGCAGAGACCGAGGAGGGGAGGGAGGTGGCCATGAGGGCAGCACAGCCCTGCTTCCCCAGGGACATGAGGCAGGCAGCGGTGTGACTCCTGACGTGAGCACAAGGATCTCATTTCCCAATGTCACAGGATCACAGGGTGACAGAACGGTTTGGGTGTAAGTCAGAGGGGTGCATGCTTGAACCCTGGGTTTCCATATCTCTAAGAATGCCGCCTGTAGGTAAACCCAGGTGAAAATCCTCATCTCGTGCCACTGAGGTGACCTGGTGTCGGGTTCTTTGGGAGGCATCGCCTTTCATGCACCTCCTTTACCTTTGAGCAGTGTAGCAGTCTGGAAACGTGGCAGCTCCGTGGCTGGCAAGCCGTAGATTGTCTGTCACTGCCAGGGAAAATATAAATGATCACAGACACTTTAGCATTTCGATTTCCTAGATGCTGGCAAACACTCCGCAGCGTGAGCTGCTGCATGCAAGTGATGACCTTCAGGAATGCTGGCGTCTCCCAGTGGCAAAGCAGCAGGAGCATGAATCAGCAGAAGGGAGCAGAGGAAAAAAGGATGGTTAAAAAAGAGCCTGCTGTTTGCCGTAAGTTTAAAAAAATTTCCTCCTGGTCCTCCAGTCAGATTTATTAGCAGCGACCTTGGCACTTGCAGAGCCCCCTGCGCAAAAGCCAGGCCTATGCTTGCAGATTTATTGCACAGTCAGGGCCTTTGCCAGCTCAGTCACCACATTTCGCCCTTTCTGTAATTTAAGTTTTAAATCCAAAAGGAAACAAGCCCATTCTTCCAGTCTGAGCACAAACAGCCTCCTAGTGAGGCTCTGAAAGACAAGCCCTGGGCACCTGTGCAGGCACCTGTATTACCAGAGGCAGATGAAGCAGCACTGCAGGGAAATTCATAGCAGGGACTTCTCAGGGGTCCTTGGTTAGACTGAGCCATGAGCCTCGAGCCACCCACCCAGGGACCAGGTGACAGGGGAGGCATTTTCTCCAGCCCCCAGGTGGAAGGAGAGTTCCCTACCAGCTGCTTGGCAAGAACCAGAGAGCACTGCATCCCCTTCCTGACAAACAGCAGTGCCCACCGTTTGGGTTGCCTCAACTATTTCAGTCTCACCGAAGTGTTTTGCACCTCATGCCCAGCAGCCATGGGCCCTGGGCACTACCTGAAGCAGCTCTGAACCCAGTGTCAAAGCACTGACTTTGTTTTACACTTCTGTTTACTTACAGTCACAATTCCCTGCCAGCTGTGAGACCCTGCCCTGTCATCAGGACTTGCCTGCCCCACTCCCCAGTTCCTATGACAGGGAGTGGAATTGTGCCCAATGAGAGGTGGCCCCAGTTTCTGCAGAGGGTCTGGCTGTCCCCAGCAAGAGCCCTCTCAGCACAAACAGCAGGTGACCCCCCAGTACAGCCCAGGCTGGCTGCCACAATGGCCCCTGTGGGTCCCGAGGTCCCCCGGGCATCACTTGTGTTCTTTGCATATTTATTCCCTCTTTTTCTCCCCGGTTTTCCCCCTGGCCGCGGGGTGCTCTGCTGTCTTTGCTTGGATTTTCCAGCAGAGGGGGATGTAGCCTCACCAAAACCATCCTCCTTGCCCAAAGCCTTCGAACACGCCCTCACCTTCATCCTCGCCTTCACCCTCACCCAGGATCTCCCCTGGCCTGGCAGTGCCAGCACCCACACCCCAGCCCTCCCTGGGCACAGGGGCACCGCGGGGGCCAGCAAATCTTCCTTTGTATTGCACAGATAAAAAAACAGGGGATCTGATCAGTGGTGAGCTGTCCCATGTCAGCCCCAGCCTGCCCAGTGGGAACATCTTTGGGGTTTTGTCCCCAGCAGTGTCACAGGCAAGGGGGAGACAATCCTGGGGACTGGGTGTGACTTTGAAATGAGGGAGAGAGGGCTGCAGAGCAGGTGCGATGAAGTCGTGCACAAGGAGGGGTGAGTTTTCACTCAGGTATCACTCTCTGATGCCCACGCTCCTGCCTTGGTGTGAGGGAGCACCCAATTTGCTCCAGGTGTGAGGGGCAAGTCCCAGGGATGCCTGTGTCTTTAGTGGAGGAAGAAGCAACATATCTACAGGTACAAACAGCCTTCCATGAACCCAGTCAGCTGAGCTGCATTGATTTGCACCAGCCAAATACTCAACCTGTCTCAGCACCTGGTAGGAGGCCTGAACCGAGCAGGACGAACTTCACCTATGTCCATGCTGAAACCATTTCTTGCTCAGGACAAGAAGGGAGCACCCAGCCCACTCTGCAGTCTCTCTTACATTGGATTTTGGGTGCTTTGGATGTCTGTATTGTCCTTTGCCATCTCCTCTGGAAGTCATGTTCCGTTTCATGGAGCAGGGCCATCTCAGGGAGCTCAGCACCTCGCACACTCATGTCAGAGAGCTGCACTTCAAGGTAATTTCCTATCAAAAGCTCCTTCTTCCAGGCACTCAGTTATTTTCTCCTTGGCTAAATCATCTGAAAATAGTCTGCAGCCATCCTGGTTCTTCCTGCTTTGTATGCATGAGCAGGAAAGGGAATTTAGGATTTTGCTGTAATGCCATACACAAAAGCCTGCTGGAGAGCATCACTTTGATTAGCTCTTATTCCACAACCAAGAAAACAGAAAAGAATAAAAATAAGGGAGAGCCCAGCATGTGGCTGCTGTGTCTTGCTGCTTCAAGGCTGCTTGGAAAATCTGCCTGGTTGCTCAGGGCCCTCATCAGTGGCATATTTGTGCATATTGCAATAATTGGTTGGTTTTTATCCTCTTAATAATGAGGGAAAGAAGGCAGGAGCACTGTAATGATTTGCTCACTAGCACATCCCAAAACGTGGGCTCTGGCAATCCTCCAGCCCCATGCCTTACCCCAAGGCCTCCGCTTTGCTCGGTCACCCCTGTGCAGCCAGGTGACCTCCACAGAGGCCACGGCAAGGCTTCCCAGCTGCAAACAAGGTATCCCAGCTCATCCAAGTGCAAGACAGAAAAGCTTGATGTAGATCTGGGAATTAAGTTAGCAAAAGGGATGAAAAATAAGCAAAATACCTCACATCTAAGCACACATCTTTGGCAGAATTCATGGCTGGAACAAAGTGTTGGGATGTGAATTTTGCAGACAGCTCTGATGTGTGATGGAATGGACCGAACTCTTCGTTCTAAACTCCCTGAACTTGGAGGATTTGATGCAGATCCGGATTTTAAATCTCCATTGGGGCCTTTCTCATTAAGACCAGAAGCAGGAAGATCTTTTTTCCCCAACAGAGGCTGTACCAGATATTAACCTGTCCCTTCTTCCTCTGTGTACTAGCCCCCTCCTCTTTATCCCCTCTCAGTTTACGTGAGTCTGTCACAAGGCACTGACAAACTGACTGGTCCTGGTTCTCCTTAGACATAGAGCACTGCAGTTCTGAAAAACTGGGCTACAGAATTCAGTGCAAGTATCTGCACATGAATTTTTTAAATAAACCTAATCCCAAATAAAGCTCATCCAAAGCTGTGGGCACTCAAATCATGTCTAAAAACACGAGAACAGAGGAGAGACAGAATGTGACCAATGCTTCCCTGCTTCCCACCCAGCGAGGCGAGCACCAGTCATGAGACTCACACAGCTTAAATCCCAGTTACACTTTCCCACCAGACAAATCCTACTTTATTAAACCAAAGTGCAAGGGAATTAGCAAAACCGCCTGCTTCCTTCACACTATAGTATATATAAGCAACCTAATCCATACGCCAAAGCTCCCACCGCTCTGAAAACCCCTCAGCTGGGAATTCCCGTCAGCAGCTCGCAGTGTTCCTCCTGTCAGCTCGGGATTACCTTTCCCTGACAGAGCACGGGAAGGAGAAAAGCACGTGGGCACCTGCCAAAGTCATCCCTGCGGCTCTGCTTCCACGGTGACCCCCAGCTGCAGGAGGACTGCAGGGGTGGGTGCTGGGGCAAGGGGCTGCACACCACGCTCATTAGTGCTCGGCTTTCCTCATTAAAGAGGCTGCTTTGGCTGACCTGCCCAAATACATCCCCTGTTCCAGTCTGTCCCAACCTGCTGGGTCTGCTCAGCGACCCGGGGAGGAGGGGGATTGATGAACCAGGGAGGCATCCCCATCTCCACCGCCGGCATGCCCTGCCCATCACCCCGCCTGGCAGGGGCACCCCAAAACTCTGCTGAGAGAGAGAGGAAGTGCGAGTCAGTGCGAGGTCGGTGTTTCATTTACATGAGATAAGCGCCTTCATGTAGCAACTGGAAGTCAAGGGTAATTGGCGGGGCTGGGAGGACGGTGTCTTTTATTACACAAGGCGTCATGGGCCTCTTCGGAGGGAGCAGGAACCAGCACTCCCGCGAGCGAATATTGCAGCCTGGAATAGTGATGTGCTACATCCTATTTCTCAGGAGGGAGGAAGGAAGGAAGGACACGTGAAAAGAAAATAGCAGTAAATGATCCCACTTCATCATTTTTTTCCTGTAACCCTTCTGGCCTTACAAACAGGAACTTCATTTTAACCTAAAAATAAAGCATGATGCCTGTTTCGCAGTTGCAGATGGGTGTTCCCGAGTGCCTGCTGGGCTCAGCCCTGTTCTATATGCTGGTTGGGCATGGCACGTTAGGAAAGTGCCTCGCTTTGCATTTGCTATATTTACATATCATCAGTTATCAGGAGAACAGGATGTCCCAGGGGATCTGAAATAGGATATACCACACTCCATCTCCTGGTCAGTTCAGCCACGGGCCAAGCCCATATGACTGATCCTGCTCGCCTGTCTGCCTGTGGCTCCAGGACTGCCAGCCGTGCCCAGCGGGTGTTATCCATCCCCATTCCCGGCTGGCATGCAGGCACAGTGGCTGCGGCATCCCCAGCCCTCCTCCAGACACGTGTGGCTGAGGCAGAGCAGGGCAGGGGTGGAGAGCTCCTATTTCTCTTTCTACCACTTTCTTTTTTTTTTGTTTGTTTTTTTGGCAAGGGCAGAGGAGATTTGTTCTGCCCTCAACAAAATCAGGTCTGTATTCTCCTCTACGCGTAGTTTTTCATACTAAATCCCCAGTAGCCATCAGGAGCCTCTCAGTACAGGGTGATGGAGCACAGCAAGGCATTTCCCAGGCAGAGCAGTGCCAGGGCAGGAGCAGAACCCCCAGCACAGCTTCTCACAGGCCCATGGAGGGTCTCGCAGGGGTGCAAAGGGCAGAGCTGGAGAGGGCGGGTGGGCACATGGGGTGTGGGGACCCCATTCTCTGCTGAAGAGGTTACACCTGGCACTGCAGACCCTGCAAGGTACGAGCTGTCCTGTCGGAAGCACGCTGGATGCCCTGCCTACCTCACCACCTTGGATTTAAATGCCTTTCTCACACGCTGGGCGTAGCTGCCAAGTATTGTGCCTTCAGTACTTCACTCCACCTTGATTTCAAACCACTTCAGCTTGTGTTTGGGAGTGGTTTCCAAGCATTCAGCTCACCCATATCTTATCCACACTGGTTTCCTTTATGAGCTGCACCCACTACAGGTCCAGAGCTTTAAATGCAAACCCAAACAAATATGTGGTAGCGCTTCCCATTCCCACTGGACTGGCCTGGAGTGGGAGTGCAATGAGTCAGGAGTACCATAAAGGAAAGTGAAATAGATCCACCCTGAGCAGATGATAGGATCAGGACAGATTAGTAGCCTTGGATCAGATTCAAGGGTCAGCATAAATCTTTAATCTTTGCAAAGTCCTCAAGCCTCCCTCCCCTCACTGTCTCACATGCACACACACCAGGCATGACTAAACAGCTCTCTGTGGGGATGGCAGACGCTTCAGAAACTCCCGGCTGGTTTTGGTTTGCAAAATAAAACAATAAAGCTGCTCTCTGTTCTGCAAACGTGAGAACTTCCCTATGCAGGCAGATCACGACTGGATGCTGTCAGATGCTGCGCTGGCACCGGCGTCACACCATGGCCACCACTCCCACCAGCACTGGGGCTCTGCCGACAGGCCCCTCCAGCCTGCCCTGATCCCACAGTCAGGCTGCAACACACTCAGCTGCTTAATGCATCGGGTGAGAGCCAACTACAATCCCCACGCTGGACCTTATTAGGTCCCGACAACATGATCTGCCAGGACGTCATTACTTATTATTCCTCTATATTTGCTCCCCACTGACGCTGTGCTCAGTGGCCATAATCTGGATAGTTCCCAGGTTTCACGTGGAGCTGCAAGTGGTTTGCTCAGGGTAATGGGGTGGGGGACATGCCAGGCTGCCCTGCAAAGGGGCTGTCCCATGAGGATGCTCTGTGGGGAACAGAGGGGCTGGAGGAGAGGTGGGTGCAGTTTTGCACCCAACTGATGTACTAAGGGAAAAGAAAGAAAATATAGCAAAAAGCCCTGGCCTAGTTTTTGTTAGTTTTTGTTTCACTGTGCTGGGCTCAGGCTCGAAGGATGTGGTTTGGTGGTCAGCGCATAAGACAGCAAATGAAAAAAAAAAAATTCCTTTGATTAAATCCAGATCAGGTCTGTGCAAGCTCTTCCTGCGGCCATCGGGAAATCACACGAGGGAAAACCCTGCCCATGGCTGCTGCCTGTGACTGGGCACCACGGGACGTGACGCAGGTCCCGCCATGGCCCTGTTCTGCTCCGTGGGGCACCTTGTCCCGCAGAGCAAGGTGTGCCATCCTGGCACCAGGAGGACTCAGTCCCCACAGGGGCTCCAGGACATCCATCTCACTATGCGTCAGGCTGCATCTCGAGCTTTCTTGATAGATTTATAACAATTCAAGTCACTCTCACCACTGCTCTGTGCACAAAGGGCCAGGCGAGTTCTGTAGAAGTGAATATTTATATATTCCTATAAACATTTTTAATGGGAAATTGCCTAATATGCCTTATTAAAAGGAAAGCACGAGCAGCTGGCCAAGGGTGCCTGGCAGAGCTGTTGATGGTGGATGTGCTATTGCTGCTGCACCTCACAGCTCTAATTGTTTCAGGAATCCTTTGACTCATCTTCTGAGCAGCTGCGGGATCTGCACGGAGATCTGTCTTGCCTGTCTCCTTAAAAACACCTTTGCCTCGCTCCTGGGTTCACAAAGCTCATGCCACACATGCCTCCTGACCTCAAGTGCCCAGGTGCTTGCCAGAGCCTGGCTGCAGCTGGAAAACCCCTGTGGTTTGTGCCTCACCCTCACACAGAGGCCGGGCTCGTGCTCCTCACACACACGGCAGTGCCTGGCTCTGCCACAGCAGGTGCCCACTGCTGCAGGCCCTGGGGACAAGGACCTGCCACCGGCCACCCCCCACCCCGGGCAAGGTCCTGCCAGGTCCCAGCCAGCCCCACACCTGCCCGTCTTGTCCTCTGGGCCAACAGCTCAGTTTGCTGTCCCGGGGCTGCAGTGACAGGGAACACCTGACACGCTCTGAAGTGCATGGGGGCTGACCCCGGGCTCCTGTGCTCCACTGAGGAGCTGGGGCACAGACCACACAGGTCCTCGGCTCCCCCTGGGAACAGGGGTGTCACCGAGCACTGCAGTGCCAGCCTGCTCTGTTACTGTGGGGATGAGCACCATGGGGACACCAGGAATAAATGTATAAAAATCCCTGGCAGCTTCACACCGAGGGTGGCAGCAGGGATCACCAGGGTGCCATAACCTGCCCTTCCTCCCCGACCCTTGCCCGCCTCCGTGGCCTCCCACCCCTTGCGACACTGGGCTCCTTCCTATCTTGTCCCAGTCTGTGAGGCTGACAACTCAGAGCTTACACACCGCTGTGGTTACCCTGGCCCGGAAACGCCTCATGGCAGAGGCAGCGTGCCCGCTGCCCTGCCCCTGCAGGGATGGGCACCGGCTGCCCAGGCAGCATCCCTTGGGAGCACCAGGGCCCTGTGCTGCAGGCGCGGCTCGGAGGGCGGCGCAGGGCCCCGTGCCCCTCACCAGCTCCGATTTGCCATGGCACAGGATGAAAAGCACCCACGGGAGCGGAGCGAGTCAGGCATCGCACACTCACTCCTTATTCACTCGGCTACGTGAGCCGCCGGGCAGAGGCTGAATTCCCCTGACCTTTGGACACTCATTTAAACCATGGAAAGGGTGACAGGCAGCCAGCGGGCAGGGAAAACAGGCAAAGAGCCTGGCGAGATGGCAGTGGGTGCTGCCGTCAGAGCCTCCACCCCGGGCTGGTGCCCGAGCTGGGGGTGCCCATCACCTCAGAGCTCCCAGCACCTGGCACGGGGTGATGGGGCTGACCAGCAGCTCGTGAGACACCTGTGTGCTGGTAGTCCCATACCTGTTCCTCCTGGAGAAAGCCACTGCTGCAGTGGGAATGGGCCTGAGGGGGGACCGAGACGCTGCTGCCCGGAGGAGCCAGTGCAAGGCCGGTGACAGCCTTCCTGAGGGCACCGTCTTAGAAAGCAGCTCTTGGGAGGCCCAGTGATTCAAGGGGAAAGCTCTGCAACACTCATTCTGGGAAGTTTCCATTTGAATTGCTGCAAAGAGCAGTTTTTCCACGATAAACAGATTGCTTCAGTTCCCCAGCAGCACTGGGGGGGTCATTGCCACCCCCTCCCTCCACAGCCCTTCCTGCACGGGGCCCTGAGTCATCGCCCACCCCACGGCTGGGCTGTGGGGCTGGGGCAGCAGGGCCTGGCGGGATGGGCGATGCCCTGGTGCTCCCAGCAGCCTCCCACGCCAGGGGAATTCAGCCCCGAGCAGCCGGCACCACTTTGAGGTCAAACGTTTGTCTGAAATCAAGAACCAGAGAAAATCCCTCCCCAGCCACCTCCTGACCAGCATGTGCAGAGCCAGGGCCCCTCTGAGGGTTCTGAGGCGAGATGGGGCTTCGTCATTCCCAAGTGGGACTCTGGCACGGGTGGGTTAAACACTTTGTACAGGCAATGCTTACGGGAATCCTGCCTCCTGCCAGCCATGTCCCCGTGCCACCAGGTATTCTGGATCAAGGGGGGCTGCCCAGCACCTCAGGTTTCACTGCACCCCAGAGCAGCACCCCGGCCTCGGCCAACCTTCGGGAGCAAACACCACCCGTCTCCTCCCTGGGGTGACATCAAAACCACGTCGGGTGCTTCGCGTCCCTGCCAGCTCCAAGGCAAACATCTAAGCAGCAGAGATCAGCGAGGGAGAGGAATCCCACTCCCTGTGCCTCTCTAATCCTATGGAATAATGCATCCCGTGAAGTGCAGGCTGGATCCGGTCCAGCACTCACGGAAGGCAATGACAGACCTCCCACTGATTTCAATGGGAGCAGAGCGAGCTGGGGTTTAATCAGTGTGGTACCAGCAGCAATAGCTCGGCAGCCCCAGCATTCCCAAATACATTAGAATGTGTTGCCTGTGCCCGTAGGTCACATTTCATCTCAAATCACACCAACTTCACAATACGTGCACTAATTCATGCCATAATGATCAGCAACTGCCTCCATTCGGGATGCAGCATTACCCTGCTGTGCCCCAATCAATAGCTGGAGTCAAACCATGCCAGCAGGTCCCCAGACCCCATGGCAGTGGGAGGAAGGCACTGGGAAAAGCCCCCAACATCCCCACAACCTTATTAATGATTCGGCATCCAGAATAGAAATAAGAGTTAAATCTTCCCTAAGCTGCTCAGCCCCACTCTGCTGTTGGTTACATCCTCAGGCAGCAGCACAAACACGAGCTCCGTGCACACCCCGTGACAGGGATAAGCAATATTTCAGCCCTAATAGTTTGCATATTCATCAGTACTTTCAAAGCAGAATAGATCTTGGCCTTTTCTTTTGCTGCCACTGCAAGGAGGTGACCAGGGGAGCAGCACCGGAGGAGGGAATGCTGCTGTACTTCCAGCAGCACCACAGGCTGAAGGAAGGATGGAGCTGTACAGCACAGAGAAACTAATTATTCCTCTCATGTGACAGCTCTGACGATCACAGACCACAGCCACCATTCCTTGGCCTGAGCTGTTGTTAGGGAAACAGTAAAGTGGGATCCCACCCTGCGTACTGGAATAATGAGCAGAGGTCAGAAGGGTAGGTAAAATGGACCTCTGGGGACAAGCCTAAGGCTGCAACAGCCAGCACAGCTCTGCCTCATCAGCACTTTCACCCCACAGGCAGACACGGGCAGTGCTGAGACAGCCGAGGGTCCAGCACCCCACAGCAAACACCCACCTGCCTTGGCCAGGCCTGGCCTGAGTGCTGGGCAGGGCAGCAGCTCCACGGGGGTGCCAAGAGTTCAGTGTCAGGAGCAACCAGCCCAGGACAAAGTCCAGCCAGGTCCCACCATCCCATAAGCAACAACAGACATAAAAGGAGATGGGGGATCTGCCTTTTATTGCATTCCCAGCATTCCCATTTCCCTCAGCTGTGTGGTGTTAGCCAGCCTGCCCCCTTTGCAGGTTTTAACGAGGCACATGGGGTGAAAAACCCTTCCCAGGCAGAGCTTTCCTATTTGGCCATTTCCAAAGGCTCTAACTGACTCTATGGAGTGATGTGCCTGGGGCAAAAACACACCGAGGGGAAAGAGAAATGTCTAAGAAATAAGTTGTTCCAAAATAGGTAGAAATATTACCCTTCACTTCCAACCCCAGCACAGCACATGGTGCCCTGGGAGTGTGGGCATGAGAGCTCCATTGTTCCCAGTATTCCCAGTGGTGCAGAGGTGCTGCTTGCCCAGGGCCAGTAACTGTTCAATGCAGGGGCCAATTAGCAGCTCTTACGTGGCACTGAGAGGCATTTGGATAATTCTCGAAGTGCCAGGAGAAGGGCAGTGGGAAAGGTCTGGAGCGCAGGGGAGCTGTGAGAGCCACATCTCCTGGCTCCGGCAGCTCGCTGGGGGTCAGGGTTACAAACCATGGCCATGCCGTGTCACATAGCCAGGGTCAGTGACACCAGCCCCAGCAGCTACAGTTACACCAGCCCAGCCCCGTGGAGATCATCCCACCCTGCCCGGGCATTCCCGACCCTCTCCTTCCATCCCGAGCATCACACCCAGTGTCTAAAGGGAAAAAACGACTCGCTCAAGACCTGCTGCTTTTTCCACGGTGAAGCAGAAACACCAATTATCTGGTTCAGTCTGGTGCTGCTGGCCTGGAACATGCCATGACAACGTGTTTCTCGTTTCAAAGCCTCTTTTGTACTAGGACACAGTTCAAGGGATCTTGCAATGCCTGCATTTGTAAACACGCGGCACTTGCAGCTACACGCTCTGCAGATGAAAGCCAAGGCGGCGCAGAAGGGCCCTCTGCCCGTGTCACGGCCGGAGCCTCCCCTGCTCCCCCGCTGCAGGAGGACGTGCTGAATCAGGCACTCGGCAGCCCCGGGGCTGGGTAACCATGCGTGGTCCTCAAAAGTCATGGCACGTTCAGAAAAATGGAGTCCTGGAAAAGGGGGGGGGGGAGAAAAATCACAGCAAAAAATGTGCGTCACTGCAGATTATTTTAGGCCCTGGTCCATGCATAATGCAAATAAGCAGCTCCCGGGGTACATGCCTGTAAAAACCATCCAGTCCCACAGCACTCGGTTATAGGAGCTTTCCAAACAGGTGGTGAAAAGCTAAAATTATGTGTCTGTGTGTCCTCACCGGGGTTAGGAAAGGCCCTGGCTCCCGGGAAGGCTCTTCCGCTGCCTCCACAGGGCTGGTCTGAAACGGGACCGAGACATTAAAAAATTCAGGAGCATTTCTTTCCTTTTGAGGCAATCCTGGGCTCAGTCTCACCAAACCACGCTCGGCACCCCCTCAGCACCCTTTGATCTGCCCGAACCCGCTGCCCCCTCGCACCCGCTCTTCTCACACCCTGACTTCAGATTTGTGCTTTTTCTAAAAATCGTTGTATCCTCCTTGCCTGACTTCAAGGAGTCGCTCGGGAAGCCCTATTTATGGGTTGAAATGCTGCTGAAAGAGTTATTGCCGTGTTATTCAGCTGTTGTGCCAAGCCTGCATGGGGATCGGGTTTCTGCTGAAAGGGTGCCAGGCACGTCTTTTTCCAGGAACCAGCAGCCGTATTTAGCCTCCGGCTGCACATGAAAGACTGCAGTCGGAAACGTGACATTGTGTCAACATTTGAGGCAGGTCAGAGCTGGGTGAGACCATGAAAACAAGTCCGGGGAACTCTGCGCAGCCCGCCGGGGCTGCCCGTGCTGGCGGCGTGCCGGGGGTCGCGCCTCCTCCAGCGCCCTCCGCGCTGCCCCCGGCCCGGATCGGCGCTGCCCCGGGCATGGATGCTGCGGGGTGGCACCCCCGGCCCGGATCGGCGCTGCCCCGGGCAGGGATGCTGCGGGGTGGCACCCCCGGCCCGGATCGGCACTGCCCCGGGCAGGGATGCTGCGGGGTGGCACCTCCTGGCGCTGCCCCTGCCCCACGGGGTGCCTGGTGTGCCTGCTCTGCCCCACAGAGCTCACCTGCCCCGCTGGCACCCGGACAGGGCAGCAGAGAAACCCCCTGGCCTGTAATGAGCTTTTGCTTCCTGGATAAATGTTATCTCTTCCACCTTTGTTTTAATTTTTTTCCCACCCATGACCAAGGATCTGCAGTTGCAGCAAGTCCTCCCACTACAGGACAAGGTGGATCAGAAGAAGGAGACTGAAGAGGAGCAAGAGCTGTGGAGAGGAGCCAAAAATCCAGTGAGTCCCGAGGCTGGAGGTGCCCCTGTGCTGAGCACCAAATGCTGTCCCCAAAGCGGGTTACTACAGTTGCCTTCAGTGAGATCAATATTTAGCCCTAATTAAAACAAACACAACATGAACGTCAGGAGGTGTGAAGGCCCCAAACACATTAAGCAGCCCTGCATTTTTTTCTAGTGTTACTTAAGCTGACATTTCTTTAAGCTAATTCTACCCACAGTCTAACAGCAGCCCCCAGGCAGCTGCCTCTCCGTGCAGGGTCTGGGGGATGCTGCAGTCTGGGACCGAGCAGTGCTGGCCCAGCTGGGCACTTCAGCACTCCCCACATTCTGTGCTTCATCTGTGAAAATCCAAAATACCCCATGGAAGTGCCTGTGCCCCATCCACGCACTGGCAGCACCGCCTGAAAACCGAGTCCTCCCACCCATCCCTTCGCTTTGCCCACCTTGTGCCTTTGGGAGAGGTTTGGGATCAACACCACTTTGTGCAGAGATCACATGTGGGCCATACCCACAGCTCATTTCGGAGCAGCAGGAGTGGGGGCACAGGGCTGCTCCACCACCTGCAGGACCCGCTGAAAGTCCCAGACCGGGGACACCTGGGACAGGTGGAGGTAGCAGGGATCGCTCCCAGCAAAGGCAGGACCTGGCCCTTGCACCCCTTACCCTCAGGGGGCTGGTGGGCACCGTCCCTGGCAGTCCCATGGCAGCTCTGACACAGGCTGAGGGCACTGGCAAAGCAAAACCAGTTTGCAACAAGCCCATTTTCCACCAGGCACTGGGCAAAGTCTGCAGGGACACCACATCCTCCAAGGCGAGGGGCTGCCTCCTCCTCATGGAGCTTGGGGCCCAAGAGCCAAATGCCAGACACAGGGAGCACAACGTGACATCAGGAGAGAGCAGGAAAGCCAGCCAGGCTCTCCTGGCACCTCCCGCTGGTCGGGAAGGAAAAAAATCCCTGGAGGTGCCAAGGGAGTTAAAATAAATAAATATCCCTGGTGACAGGGGTAATGGGACTCTGAGCTCCTTCGGGCACTCATGGCAGAGGAGCCGTGGGGGGAATGAGGAGAATCCTGCTCCTCCCTGCATCCCAAAATCCCCACTCCTCCCTGCATCCCCCTGCATCCCCCCCGCTCCCCCCTGCGCCGTCCCCTCACCATCCACTGCTGGACCAGACCACACGGAATGACCCTGCTCAAAGATTTCAAAGCACAGGAGGCAAACCCTTATCTTCCACAGGAAAAGAATTATTTTATTAAGCATTTTTAAACAACTACTTAACATTTACTCAAGATAAAAATATGTACAATATCCCACCTTGAAGGCAGCTCCAAAATATAAACACTGTACCTCTCCCGAGAGAAAAACGGAATATTCTTCTCTTCAAAAAAAAAAAGACAACCCAGAAACAAGAATACATTCATATTTCTCACTTCTTTATGCTCAAGTAGTTATACAAATAATAGACATCTGAAACGTTTTACCTTTTAATATATTTATATAATATATATATATTTATAACAGGATTTTACAAATAAAGGCAACAACTGTATACCAAATAAACCAAAAAAACCAACAACAAAATAAACGTTAGAACACAATCTGCAATCAAGCATAGTGCATCTCAACAGCTGGTGCAACGGGAGGGCGACAGGAGGATCCAGACAACGGGGTTCTGCTCACCAGTCCTCAAAACCAGTAAGAAAAAAACCCGGCAAAGAGCACTGCCTTTTGCAGTGAAGTTTGGGGGTTTTTCATGAAAAAAAAAAAAAAAGGCTAAATGGGAGATGATGTTCCTCTGCAGAGAAAGCCCCTTGCAGTTTAACAGTGTCACCAGCCAACCCCTCTCTCTAATGCAGGGATGTGGGCCAGGGTTTGCCGGGGAGACCGAGGAATTCAGATGCTCAAACCACGCCGGGACTGGACTCCTTTGAAAATCCCAGCCTTTTCATTTTCCAAAGGCACTGACAGGGGCACATTCAGCAGGGCTTGTGCTGCCAGCTCCGGCTGAACTGCTCCCTCTGGCACGGAGCTGCCGACTCGGCCAGCCGGGAGCAGCTGGGCCGGGGAAACCTTGTGATTCCCGACGGCCCCGGTGAGCCTGTGCAGCAGCAGCAGCAGGAGACTGGAGTCAGGTGCAACAGCCAAGTGATCCACGGGATATCTCCTCCCCAGCCCGGCCCAAAGTAGCAGCTCAAGTTACAGGAAGGGGCGCAGGTTAATTTATTTATTAGATGGGCGCCATGGAAAGCTCCAAGCAGCAGCTACCTTTTATTTCTGAAAAAATAGATAAAAGTATCAGCAAAGGTGTGGAGAGAAACCCGTCTAAGGTCTACTGGACTGTGCATGACCAAGCAGTGACCACTGCCCTGCTCCTCCTGGTGCCATTGCCACCACCACTGACAACCACCCTGCTCCTCCTGGTGCCACTGCCACCACCACAGTGACCACTGCCCTGCTCCTCCTGCTCTCAGGGGCATTGCCACCACCACCACACTGCAGTGGCTGTGGCTCTGCTCCTCCTACACTCCTGGTGGCATTGCCACCACCACCACCCCACGCTCAGGGTCACTTGGACACGGGTGACCAGTGGAGCACCCACCAGGCCAGCTCGGACCAGACAGTGGAGCCATTGCCTTCAGAGCCGTTCAGGGAAGTACCGTGTTTGATATTCACGTAGTCTGGATCTGCAGACCCTCAAACCAAGTCTGCCCCATGGAATATTTGTTCACAGCTTTGCAGTACAGTCGCAGCTGACAGAGTCAGCTGTTACTCTGTAGATGTGGAGAGGGAAGAAGGGATGGGGTAAAGCACAAACCCCTTCTTTTTACTTTTTAATATTTTGGAAGAAGTTGTGGATTGCTAACCTGGGCACATCCTTCATCCTTCTCCAAGCTACCCGACAAGTCAGAGAAAAGGGGATTCAGCTTCCTACGTGCAGTGAACCTTATCCCCACACCTCAGTCCAGCCAATATAGAAAAGTGAAACAGTCTCAAACTAAAAAAAAAAAGAAAAAAAAGAAAAAAAAAAGAAAAAAACCCAGTCACACTGCGCTTAGTCTTTGGTTTCCAAGTTCAAAGGAGGAATCTGCTTCAAAGCTTGAAGCAGGGCTGAGGAGTCGATGGGGGAATGGGCTGGGACGGGAGAGGGGAGTCTCTGGGGCATCAGCAGAGGGGGGGAGATTTTGTCGGGGCTCATGAAGCCCGTGAGCGCTGCGGCAGAGGCGGGCAGGCTGGGGTACAGCACGGGCACCGAGGCCGGGTACCAGCACTTCTCCAGCATGGGCAGGTAGGCGGTGGCAGACGGCGGGATCAGGTAGAAAGGCAGGCACAGGGGAGGCTGGTGAGCGTGGGGGCCCAGGAAGCTGCTGGAAGAGCCCATCATGTCGCTGCCAAAAGGGCCCTCGTCCTCGGGCGACTCCAGCCTGCTCCTTTTGGCCGGCGGGTCCTCAGTCTCTTGCTTAATAGAGCTTATTCTCTCCTGCACAGCGTACTTGAGGTCGGTATCCTTTTTGAAATAGGGCTGTTCGGATTTGGAGTCACTTTTCTCCAGCTCCCCCCCGTACCCGCTGTCCGTGTCCGTGTCGCTGCCGCTCTGCTCCCCGCTGGAGTGAGCGAATGTCCGCTGGATCACGGGCACGCAGTTCTTGCCGTGGCCCTCGGGTGCTGTGCCCAAGGGCACGGGCTTCTCCTTCAGGTCCACCATTTTGGGAGGGATGTCACCGGCCTTGCGGGCGGCCCCGCCCTGCAGCACCTCGCTGGCCATGCGGTGCAGGTGGCTCACCAGCTGCGACGACTTCAGGTCCTTGCCGTTCTCGTGCTTCGCCAGGTATTGCAGCATTTCCTTGGCACACATCTGGAAACCGGATCGAAACATTTCCTGGCTGGAATCAAGGTTTCTCGATGACAGGTCACCTAAGGAAACATTAACGGAGAGAAATTAAAAATTAACAACATGCTAAATAGTTTCATTTCCATCTTCAAGTCGGACCGGAGGTGATACTGAACTTGGGTTACAGCACAGCCAGAGGGGACTGTGATGGCCAACCTGCACTCTGTGGACAGAAATCCCGGGACTTCTGCAGAAATGGACATTTTCACTGGAACATGTATCTGTCCCTTTTTACATAATAACTTCAAACTTATTTTTCGTTCTATTTACTGTATAATCCACCTTCAACAGGTGCTGGAGCCCAGAGCACAGCAGTGAGTCAAGCCGTGCCTCCTGCAGGACCCACGCTGGGAGGGCAGGGAGCACAAGGAGCACCTCGCTCTGCACCTCTGGGCACAGAGCTCCAGCAGCTCTGCCAGCCTCGGGCAGCTCCACTGCACTCCCTGTGGCTGCCGGGGCACGGACGGCTCCTCCAAAAACTCAGTTTAATTTATCAGATTCACGTGAGTGCCACATGTGAAAACAGGAGGAGGAAGTGCATCTAAAGCTGATAAGCTGAAATACCGAGTCCCTTCTGCCTGCAGAGCACAGGTCAGCTCAGTTATAGAGCAACTTAAAAAAGGTGTGTATAAAAAGCAGATTTATATCTGTTTTCAAACACCCAAACCAACCCAACTGAGTTATGTAAAACTCATGAACATAAATGGGAAGATTCAAATAGCTTTGGAGAGAACCTCACAGCAAACCTGGGCTTTAACTACACCTACTTAAACCCCAATTTAATTGCAAACCCCACAGGGCACTGACCACTGTAAGAAATGCATCTTTTTTTGCAAAAGCTCATAGGCGAAGCCAGAGAAAATGACAGCAGAGAAAGGCCAGAGCTCCTGCCTCCTCCCTTCCCCGGAACGAGGTGTCCCCACCGCGTTTCGCAGGCTGCCCAGAGAGAGTCCATCAGGCAAGGTTCTCAGAGAGGAACACTCACCTGCCTGCAGACCGTTCTGCAGAGCGATGATCTTCTGCTGCTGCTGCTCGATGAGGTTGGTCAGTGCCTTCACGTGCTTCAAGGTGAGCTCCAGCACCACAGCCTTCTCCAGGTGACCTAAGGTCTGGGAGCAGAGGGACGGGTTGGACAGGCACGCAGGAGCCCACAGGGCTGCCAGAGCCTCCCCAGGAGCCGAGGGGGGACGGACACGGTGTGATCCTCAGCACTGCAGGACTATTAACCGACGGCATTCCATGGACATAAGTTAAAAAGGAGGCTGGGGAAAGGGCTGTCTCAGAACCCGCCGGGTACTTTCGGGCCAGCCGCACAGCTCAGGAGAAGCCTTTTATTTACGCGTTCTGCTGCCCCTGCCGGCACCGCGACCGGAGCCCGGGGAGCCCGGCCGGGGGTGCTGCCACCCGGCACGGCCCGCAGGGACCCGCAGGGACCCGCGGCTCCGAGAGCCACCCAGCCCTGCGCTCCCGGGAAACTTTGGGATGCGCTCACAGCCCGGCCGGGCGTGCAGCCCCACGGAGCGAAAAAGGAAACCCCCCCCGCCCAGAGCCGCGGTGACCCGCACCCACCGTGAGCTTGAGGTGCTCGGGCAGCAGGTCCTTCAGCTGCGCGATGCACTCGTTGATCCTGTCGCGCCTCTTCTTCTCGATCAGCCTGTGCGGCAGCTTGTATGTCTCCTGCGGGGCCGGGGCGGGGGTCAGCGTGGGGAGAGCCCCGCACGGCCCCGGCCCGGCGGGCGCTGCCGCTGCGGGGCTGGGGCGCGCACTGCCGGCTCGCCCCGCCAGCCCCACTTACCCCGCCAGCCCCACTTACCCCGCTAGTCCCCGTTTACCCCGCCAGCCCTATTTACCTGGCCAGTCCCCATTTATCCCGCCAGCCCCACTTACCTGGCCAGTCCCTATTTACCCCGCTAGTCCCTATTTACCCCGCTAGTCCCCATTTACCCCGCCACCCCCGTTTACCCCGCCAGCCCATTCACCTTGTTGTCCTCGCTCCTCTTCAGCCCCCTGCGGGGCTTGTACACCTGGTACATGTGCGCGAAGTCCAGCCTGCAAGCAGAGCAGCGCGTTACCCCCGCCCGCGGCCGGCGCAGCCCCCCGCCCCGGGCGGACCCCCCGCTTACCCCGGCAGGTCCGCGCTGTCCAGGGCGGGCAGTTTGCCGAGGCAGCCGGGCGGGGGCTGCGCGCTGGGGATGCGCTCCATGGCGGGGCTCGGCGCTCGGGGCGCTCAGGGGCTGCGGCAGCCGGAGCCGGAGCCGGAGCCGGAGCTGCTCATGCCGCGCCCGCGCCGCGCGGGCTGAGGAGCGGCGGGCGGGCGCGGGCCGGGTTAAATGCGGGCGAGTGGGTGGACGGGAGCGACGTGCGGAGCCCTGTGACCGCCGGCACGTCTGGCGGCCCCGGCGCCCCCGCCCCGCCGTCACATGAGCCTCACGTGGAGCCGGCGCGGGGGAGGCGGGGCGGGCACGGCCCCCCCGGCACGTGCGGGGCGGCGCGGGGGGACCGCGGGGCGGGGGCGGCTCCGGCTCCGCCACCGGCACCGGCACCGGCTCCGGCACCGCCGGACCGGGGTTACCGGGGTTAGTGCCGGCACCGCCGGACCGGGGTTAGTGGGGTTGGTGGGGTTAGTGCCGGCACCGATATCCCGGTGTCCCCGTGTTCCCGCTGTCCCGGGGTTCCCGGTATTCCTGCTGTTACCGCCGGCCCGGTGTTTCCGGTGTTCCCGCTATCCCGGTGTCCCCGCTATATGTCCCCTCTGTCTATCCCCGGTGTTCCCGCTGTCTGTCCCCGCTGTCTGTCCCCTCTGTCCCGCTGTCCCCGCTCCCGGGAGGCGGCAGCCGAGCCGCGGTGCTCCCACCGGTGCCGGTGCCGGTGCTGCGTGTGCTGAGATCGAGGGGAAATAAATCACACACACACCAACCCCCCCCGGAGCAACAGAGGCACAAACACGGAGAAACCGGCAGCTGCAGAAGTTTGGAAATGTGGCAGGGGGGAAATAACCGAGAGTCATTAAAATGTGGCTCTGGGGGAATGTCGGTGCTGTAGGGAAGCTTAGGGCTGGTAGGATCTCATCCCTGGGAGTGTCCAAGGCCAGGTTGGATGGGGCTTGGAGCACCCTGGGCTGGTGGAAGGTGTCCCTGCCCATGGCAGGGGTGGCACTGGGTGGGCTTTAATGTCCCTTCCAGCCCAAGCCATTCCATGATTTCCCAAGCTTGCACCAAGGATGTGCAGCCCGTGGACGCTGTTGCAAAACACGGAGTGATGATAATGGTGTGTGTGTACCTGCCAAGGCAAAGCTCTCCTGAAGGGCCGTGGTCACTTCCCTGCTGAATGCTGAGCAAGTAGAGGCAGGCTCATCTGATAAAGGGTGCATTTACCAAGATAAGGGAACAGCAGAGCTCCAGCCCAGAGCTGCTGCTATCGCCTGGAGAGTCCTGGCCTGCTCCACCTTGGGAGGAATCTGAGGGCAGCAGGTA
Source organism: Margarornis squamiger (assembly GCA_035222235.1). Lineage (NCBI taxonomy): Eukaryota > Metazoa > Chordata > Aves > Passeriformes > Furnariidae > Margarornis > Margarornis squamiger. Next base: position 1,414,061 of record JAWWTY010000022.1, read on the forward strand.
TTATGTGAGAGCACAGAGATTTTACCCAGGACAGCAGTGTATCAGTGCCATGATGCTCCCTAAAAGCAGATGCTTGAGTTGTCCCACTCAGTGTGGTCCTCTCACTGTTTGGCAGCTGAGCCTGCAAACCTGGTGATTATGGCCAGGATCATGGAATCACAGACTGGTTTGCGTTAGAAGGGACCTCAAAGTTCCAATCCCCTGCCATGGGCAGGACCTGCTCACTGATCTTGAGGGTTGCTGTGGTGCTGCAGCCCAGGTCCACCGGAGAGGAGAGGACTTGGGGACTGAAAATGGAGCACTGAGTACCAAAGGATCCCAGCTCCAGGCTGTGGGCTTCTCACAGCAGAGCTTATTTCTCCTACCGGCACTGAAAAATTCAGCAATAACCATCAGAAGACATGGGAGTGATGTGTTTGTCCCTGCTGCAGCTCAGGGGACCGTACCCAGCCGCAGTAACGAGCCCTGGATCAGACAGTTTGTTCTCTCTCTGCCCTGAAGACCCAAGCTGTTATTTTCAAAACAAAGGGTAAAAAAAACATGAACCATTTTTCATCTGTCCCATCACTGACCCTCTGTCCAAGGCAACAGAAATAATTAGAGCTTGCTGCAGCTGATTGCTAATGAAAAATGAGGTTTGGGGCCAACCTGCTCTTCATTTGAAGTTCAGGCTCCAAGAGTACGTGGACAGCTTCATGCCCGTGGATTGCCTGACTCCTGCATGCTCTTTGAGATATTCAGTACATTCCTGCAGTGGGTGGTGAGCCACAAATCAGGGTCAGAGGTAATCCCCAATTATTTAGCCCTTTTACTGTTCTCATGCTTGCCAAACAATTCTCCATATCAGGATTTGCTCATGACCTTAAGGGACGTTGCCAAAGATTTAGGAGTCCCCCTAAAAGGAGGATCCAAATGAAGTTATTACATTCTTGGGCATCGAGTGAGATTGCTCGAGAGTTGAGTTACATTTTCCTGGGGATCAGTTTTCATAAGCAAGGGCTGATGCAATCATCAATTTGCCTTCTCGCTTGTGTTTGCTGAATTATTTCTACGTGGAGAGTTCCTTTACAACATATGATTCAGGCAGTAGCAAAATGTTTCAGGAGGCTGAGTTTCCTGAAGGCACTGGTGCAGCAGCAGGTCCCCCGAGCGCTCCTCCACAGGGCTGGCAGTCACAGGACCGTGGCAGTGCGTGGCCAAGGGGATCTGCAGTTATTTACAGAGGCAGCAGAAGGCAAGCATTTGGGGCTGGTTTAAGGGGGGGCTGCAGATCGGAGCCCCGGGATCTGCCCGTTCCCCAGGACTGTCCCCTTCTGACCACAGCAATTTGGGGGGAAACATTCTGAAAATCCCTGGCACCGCGGTCTGATCGAAGCCTATGTGGGCAGTGCCGGGAGTTAACAGATGGGTTGTGGATTCGAGCTTACGATAAGGTTACTGAGGGTGGTTTTGTTTTAAAATGTCTCTTACTTAATATATCCATGAAGGCCAGGCATGTGCCTGTGGCCTGTAATCAAATCGCTGACTCTCCCTCTCTCTCATTTCCAGCAATCCCGTCTCGGGTTACTGGCACCGGAGGTGAAAGAACAGCCCTGGCCCGGCTGGACGCTGTGCCCTGCGGGATGTGGCCAGCCCTCGGCATCTCGGCCCCGAGGCCTCCATCCTACACCCACTGCCCTTTGCAGGAGGAAAACTCCCTGTGGGAGTCTCTAAAGCAGGGGGGAGCGGGTGCTCTCCTGAGCCCAGGGAGAGTGATGGCTCTTCTGCCGAGCCCGGCAGCTCCAGCCACGGCAGTGGGTGGGCAGCAGGGCACAGCCAGGGCCACAGTGCCTCTGGCAAACACCCACCCCGTGGGGTCTGTGTGTGGGTCAGTGTGGGAGGTATCCAGCCAGGAGCTCCCAGGAGACCTGCTCCTCTCAATTCCCCTAGTGCCCAAGGCAGGCTCAGGAGAGCCCGCACCCCTCAGCCCACGGCCAGGACCCAGGGATGCTGAGGGACCCCCGAGAGCAGGGTCTGAGGAGCAGTTTGACGCCCACCAGGGCTGTGGCAGTTGCAGGAGCCTGAATTCAGTGTGCAGCCCGGTGGTTTCAGCTGTGTCTGTGTGACTCACCAGCGATAGCACAGCTGGCTGCGCTCGCTGCTGCGAGGGCCGGGATCACCCGCGAGTCAGAAGTCGAGATTTAATATTGCAAATATGTGCACCCATCGCTGCCTAATTACATTGGTTTAGGCTGCCACGGGCTCTGCTTGGATGCAGCAGTGGGAAAAGCCAGCGAGAGCTGTTGTCTCTGTGCCCTCCCTCCGGCACGACCCTGGAGCGCTGCCGGGCACGTGAGAGCTGCGGGAATGACGCTGGCATCGCTCAGCGAAACTCGCCCGAGGACTATTCAAATGAAAGCCATTCCCCTCTTTGAGGAGGGATGTTTGCCAGCACCCAGTGCAGCAGTGGGAGGAGTATGTAGGTGGAAACTATTTGGAAGTGGCAAAATTTGTGGACATTAATAAGAGACTTTAGCCCACTTTGATACTGTGTTTAATAAAACATGCCGGCTTCCCGGTGACATCCTGCCCTGCCAGGCCCGGGCAGCCGGGCGCTCACGCCGTTTAACCAGTTCCCTGCTGGCTGGTTGCACCATCTCGTGAGAAAGAACCCCGGGCGAGCACACCCGGCACGGCCCAGCCCAGCCCCTGTCTGCACGTGGCCTGAGCATGGACTCAGGGAACAGGGGCCTGGAAGGGACCTGAAAGATTATCCAGCTCCAACCCCCTGCCATGGGCAGGGACACCTTCCAGGCTGTTCCATCCCACATCCAGCCTGGCCTTGGACACTTCCAGGAATGGGACGGCCACAGCTTCTCTGGGCACCCCGTGACAATGCAGGGAAGAATTCTTCCTCACAGGGAAGAATTTCTTCCTGATTGTGGAATCATGGAATGGTTTGGGTTGGAAGGGAACTTAAAGGTTATCCAGTTTCAACTCCCTGACATGGGCAGGGACACCTTCCACTAGCCCAGGCTGCTCCAAGCCCCATCCAACCTGGCCTTGGACACTTCCAGGGATGGGGAGCCAGAGCCTAAGAGCCAATTCAGAGGTGACATCCTGGCTGCTGCACTGGCTGGGTGGTCTCTGCAGAACTCAGGTCGGGCAGGGGATGGTGAGGGGTGACCCACCTTTTGGAGGGGCTGGGAGGAGCAGGAGCGGCTTCTCCTCCCGGTGACGCGTTGTCTGGTGGCTGCTCTGCACAGAGGGATCTGATCACATCCCTCCTCCTGCCTCACATCAAACAGTGAGTCAGCGCTGGAGCCCCATCAGATGTCTCTGCTTCGGCTTTCATATCTGGAAAGCAGAGAGGATGGTGCCCTGTGAGTATGCAAAGCAAGCAAAGCAGGGTGCCTTCAGATCTGCCACTTGGAAAATACCATGGTATTTATTCTCCACTGGCACCCACGTACCCCGGCAGGAATCAGCACCACCAGGGCTCATAGTCTGGGGAGATGTTGATCTTTCTGGGGGATGCAGGTAACAACAGCTGTGGGGCTAAACTGCATCATGTCTGAGTCAAATATTAACACAGAAAATATTCTAAACTGACACACACACCCTTAAAAATAATAATAATAAAGCCGAAACAGACAGAAGAAGAGTCTGAGAGTGTGTTCCTCCATGTCATGTCAGGACACAGATTAGTTAAACCTTGACCTCTGGACCCCAAGGCTTTGGGACAAGGTCTGTGTGACCTCTGTGCTCACGAGGTGTGAGGGGCCCAAGGACTGGGTCGAGGGATTTGGTTCCAGCTGTAAATGCCATCAGCACAGGGTCAGAGCTCAGGCTGCCTGTCAGGGCACAGGCAGAAGTGGAGGATGTGACAGGTCCACGTGGGGAGCTGGGGGGGGGTGCCTGGGGTGGGGTCACCATCTCTGGAAGTGTCCAAGAGGTGGCTGGATGTGGCACCTGGGGACATGGTGTAGGGGTGACTGTGGGGGTGCTGCACTGACAGTTGTGCTTGGTGATCCTGAAGGTCTCTTCCAGCCCTGATGATTCTGTGATTCCATGTGGTTCTGGGAGGGGGCACATGGGGAACCCAGATGGACTTGTGCTGGGATGCCACTGGCTCCTGTGGCTGGAGATAAGGGAGAACAAGCCCATGAGCTGCACATGGGCCTGCTCAGCCCAGCCTGATCCTTGTAGGCTGGTGTGATCCTACAGCACCAAGCACCTGCTTGAGAGGGAGATGGATGCCCCGTGGCTGGCCAAGGGCTGCAGTTGTCCAGATTAACCAGGGCCTGCTTAAGGTGTGTGGATGTCTGGCTGCGTTGGGAGGGGAAAAGGGATTATTTGCACTCCAGCTCATCAGGACTTAATGAACATTTGGCCCCTTGGAATAAATGGGATGCAAAGAAAAAGAAGGCAGAAAGGGAAGTGCAGGTGCACAAGCTCATTCACACCAGGCCAGACAAATCATATGCATGAGATTGTTCCCTAGTCAGGCAGACTTAAAAAACCCTTGGACACGAATATCATTCAGCTCTGGGGCAGTCTGGAGCAGCCGTGGGAGAATGCAACCCGTCATTTTCTAAATAAGAAGCCAAACCTCTGAAAGCAGATCCACCTCCTCCCAAACTCCCGGTCTGATCCCATGTGCATCACGAGCCAGATGTGGCTTGGGCATCAGTGCTGCTGCAAATTCAGCTGAAATAAGCTCAAACAGGAATTAGATGGAATAGGAAATATTCACGGTGGATTTGTGCCTAATCAAGATTACACACAGCTCTGCTGACTGTGTTCCTTCAGCACAGAGCAGGACCCCTCCTGGATCCCTCCCAGACCCCTCCATGACACACAGAGCCACCTAAACTGCCCCTCGGCTGGAATATGCCCCTGTTTAGGTAAAAAGTACAGCCCACCAGGACAGGGAGAAAGGCAAAGGACACCCAAGGCATCCCTGCGAGCAGCAGTAGTTGACAGGAATGTCTCTCATAGCGCCCTTCCCTCTGTATCAGCAGGGATCTGGCTGAGAAGTCCTGGAGCAAACCACAACTGAGGGTGTTGCTGTCTTCCCCAAATACTTTCTCTAATGAGGTTTTTAAATAGTTTTGCCCCGCCTACACTGGCAGGCAGAGGCACTTTCATCTCCAGGTGAATGGGAACCGAGGTGGGACTCAGCCGTCTGCCGGAGGATCATTTCCATATCGCGGGAGGCGGGCGGAGAGCCCGCGCAGGGCAGGGAGCTCACCCCGGCGAGAATACTCATCGCTGTTTGAAAGGCAAAGGCTGCCAGCAGTGTGGGCTGGCAGGGCAGGGGTGCCCCTCGGTTCCACCCCCGCGCCCATGAGAACGGCCAAGAGCCAGCGGGTACCCGCTGGAAAAATGAGGTTTGGGAACAGCGCTCAATTTGTTACAACCTGCTCCGAGTAACCACACACCTTTCGTTCTTAGGTGGCAAAGATCACGTCTGTCCCGGGGGGGTTGTGGTGGGTGTGGAAGTACTTTCCACAGGAGCGCATCTCGCCCCCTCCGCCCCTGCGCTGGCTGCTGACGCGCCTGGGGGGCGAGTGCTCGCCCACCGCTCACACCAGCCGGGAGGAGCCCGACACTCGCAGAATCCTGGAATCCTGAAGCTGGAAAAGCCCTGCCAGCCCACGGAGCCCACCCTGTGCCCGATGCCCACCTTGTCCCCCAGCCCAGAGCACTCAGTGCCACGGCCAGTCC
>JAWWTY010000022.1:1419838-1438585 GCA_035222235.1 Margarornis squamiger
GGCCGTTCCCTCTGCTCCTGTCCCTGTTCCCTGGGAGCAGAGCCCGACCCACCCCGGCTCCCCCCTCCTGGCAGGGAGTTGCAGAGCCAGAAAGTCCCCCCTGAGCCTCCTTTTCTCCAAAGTCACCTCCTTCCTCCACAGGGTTGTCTCCCATAGGGATCATAAAATCACAGAATATCCTAAGTTGAAGGGACCCACAAGGATCATCCAGTCCAGCCCCTGGCCCTGCACAGACACCCCAAGAGTCCCAGCAGAGTGGGCACCACATTGGCCTCACACAGCTGCTCTGCAGGGCTGAGTGTGGGGTCTGAGAGGTCAGACAAGGCTCTGAACACTTCTTTTAAGGGAAAAGGAATAGTTTCATCCCAAAATATCCACATGGGCTATATCCCAATAATCCAGGGAAATAGAAATGGCCACACAGGCTCACTACAACTTGTCCCTTCTCATTTTATAAACTGCACGTCCGTAGGGTGGAAATAAAGTCCCGGCCCCAGAGAGCTGTGAACATCTGCAGCTGCTGCCCAGATGTGGTTGCCCAGAGCCTGTGCAGAGGTTTCAGGGGAAAACCCCCATCTGCCTCTCACAGAACACCAAAACAGAGGACAGAGGTTTCGCTTCATAAACCTCGACCAAGGAGACATTAAGTGCCTTTGATCTCCAGATAGAAAAATGATCTTTTGATTTCAGATTATGAAAACGAATAACCATCTGCTAAGAAACAGCTCCGGACCCACGTTTTATTGAGGCCAGATGGTGTCCAGGGTTCCTACGTATGAATTCAATTAGCTGCTTGTGTCTGCGTCAGTGAGTCTGTATCCACCCAGTCATGTTTTTGGAACAAATATTGTAATATTCCCATGGATCCTCCAGACAGTGGGAGGTGTTTCCTTCACTGTGAAGGTTTTGGGAAGTGGTGACTTTGTCTCATTTTCATCTTGCCCTGCTCTGCATTTCTAGTCCCTCAGTTCTCAAGGCTCAGGGCTTTCCCTGGATCTCTGAGCCAGCTGTGCTGAGTAAAGACATTCCTGGTTCCAGTTTGCCCATCAGGGCTGACGTTTCGGCCCCAGGGAACCTCTGCCAGCCACCTCTCCTACACTGGGACTGAGTTTACAGCGGTATTTGGAATATAACCAATTTCTCACTGAAGCCAGACCTGCTCCAGTCTCCTTTCCATGGTGCTTACCAGGGGTTTATTCAGGGCTTAGCTCTGCTAAGAGCAAGGTACCTGTTGCCCCCACCTTGCAATCTGGAAGGGTGGCACGACGGGAAGGCCTTTCCCAGGATGCAGAGGGTGGGAATGACCAGTTGCCTGACGAGCCACCAGCCCCGGCATGGACAGATTGCCTGCCTGGACAGCCTGGCTCTGCAGAACCCAATTAGCTCCTCTCATCTTTCCAATCTAATAATCTGGAACTCCCTGTTGTTTTTTTATAAAGGTGTGGCTCAGCACCACATGTTTCACTCAGCAAGCTGCATATTTGCACTGATTTCCCTCTTTAGTGTTGGAGGTGGGAAACCCCTGTTGTGGGAGTGGGCTGGGCAGCAGCCCCGAGAGCAGCAGGTTGTGATTCAGGGCTAGAAGGGCCTCACTCGCAGCCCACACCTTCCTCTGCATCCTGGGAACTCACCTGCACAAGAGACAGCGTTGAAAAATGCTCCTGAGCAGGAACTACCCTGAGCAAAGGGATGGCATTGTTGTTTTCTCTTGGAGGGAAGGGGCTGTCAAGCTAGGTTGCTATTTATAGACACATTCCTCCAAAGGTTTTCTTTCCCCCTCCTCTTTCTGGGCACCTCTGGGTGCACACAGACCCTGCAGGTCTCACCACCCCCAGGCTGGGCACAGGGGCTGGAGTCAGGGTCTGCCACTGCCCACGCTCTCTTGTCTCAGGGTTCTAACACATGACCTGTGTTTGCCTCTGGTTTTACATCACAGGGAATGCTGGAAGGTCCATCCTCTCCCTGCCTTTCCAGCCATGGAATCAATGTTGGCTGTGGCTGCTGTGCCTGGGAATCCCCAAGGGGCACCTTTCCGGGCTGGCTCTGCTGCTCCCGCTGCACGGCTGTGATTAGAGCCTTATTACCAAATTAGAGGATTATAAGCATAATAACGCACAGAGAAACTACTAATTTCCAGTGATTTCTCCTTTTAAAAATAAAATGCAAGCCCTTTAGCAGATGGGTTTTGCAAAGAAGAGCTCTGAAGGAGCAGTCATGAGGGAAGAGCTGCGGAGCAGAGGGATGAGAAAATGGAGCAGGTTCTCATTAGGGTGCAACGCGTGTGATAATTACTTGAGGAAGCAAGGGGGAAGGCAGGGCTCATTTCACCCTGGATCCCACAGCAATGGCAGGCTCCCTGTGTGCAGCTGCTGCAGGCCTGGAACACGATTTTACAGCTCTGCCCAACCCAAGGATCCCTTGCTCCTTCCTTCCCAGGAATTCTCGGGAACCCATATCTGATCCAACACACCACTTGGGGTTTTTCCCTCCCCTTCATGCTGAACTGCTTGAGAAAGCAGTTATTGCTCCAAACCCAGGGGTTTTTACAGCTGGTCTGGTACTCATAGACATGGATTAGTCAACTTTACACCATAGTCATCAGCCTCCATTGACAAACTCATGCTCATCCCTGCCATGCCATTACCACATGTCCTGGGTTTCCGTCCTCACAGTGTATCTTATTCAAGGGACCCACCAAAGCTCCTGCTCTGCTGGCAGGGCCTTTGGGATTCCCTTACCACAGCAGGCAGCAGCTTTTGGGCTCACAAACCTCGATGCAGAACCTTCCAGAAACACTAAATCCACCCACCCCTCCCTGCCGCCATCACACGTTACCAACATCACCCGTTTCAAACCGTTTTGAGGAAGGTTAAGAGTTGGCTGGTTGTAGCCAGAGTTGTGACTAATATTTTTTGGGGAAAGTACTTTATGTCAAAACAAGTGAGTAGTGAAGTGGAGACATGTGGTGCAGAGATGTGGGAAGGGAGGGAAGGAGGGGCTTTTTGTGCCAAATTTCCCTGTTCCCTAAAGGGAGAACCCAAGTTGCCTTATTTCTTAATGTAGAATGAGACAGAGAAGGAAAACAGAGAAGGAAAACTTCCCTCTTGATTTCTTTTAGATCCTTGTATTTCTAGAAAGCTGCTGAATCACCCCCTTATGATAAGTTGTCATGGAAGAGGGTCCCTTGTCTTGCACTGGTGGCCATGGGCCACTCCCCTCCATCCCCCTCCAGGGGTCCCAGAGCTGTTGGAGCCCTCGGAGCCCTGCCCAGTGCAGGCTGCAGCTGCCACTGCCCCAGAACAATCCCTTTTCCTCATGGCTCCTTCCTGCAGCCAGAGGCTGCGGGTTTCAGGCTTTCCAAGCCTTTTTCCCAGGCAGAGCAAGGTGTGCAGGCTCCTGGCAAAGCAGTCAGTGGGGTCCAGCCCCAGGGACAGCCGAGGCATCCAGGCTCATTCCTTACGAGCCAGAGTCAGGTGTGTTCCACGGAAACGTGTGGGTTCTGTGACTTTGTAAGTGAAATATAACCAATTATTTCTAGTCATTTAGAGCAGGCAAAGGGCTCAGTCCTCAAAACTACTTTGCTTCCAGAAGTTATTCAAGCCCTATGGAGCCACATATATTTGCTTATTAATGAAGTGATTGTGTTGGCCGAGCCTCCTTCTGCTCTCTGGAGCCGAGTGTGGTATGGAAAGAGGCAGAGCCTGTCATGTCCCGGTGCCTGCGGAGGCTCAGCTGCAGAGCTCATTTCCTATTTACATCCCCAAAAAGCCCAGTTCAGCACAGGCTGCTGCCTCTGCAGCCAGAAAGGTGTGCTCTGCAGGTGTGGGTGGGTGACTCACCCTGAGCCGGCAGCACCCACAGGTTATCTGCGTCCTCCGGCTCCCGGTGCTTCCCCGGCCCAGGCAATTCCAAGCACACCCAAATAAAGTCCCAAATCAGTCCTGTCTGGCCTCACCCTCTTTCTCAGCAGAGGGTTTGGATGGTTTCCACGTCTCATTTTCTCTTCCTCCCAGAGGAAGTCCGCCCTACAAGCAACTCCCTGTGAAGGCCTGAGCCAGAAGGTCAGACCTCGCCTGTTGTCCCGCTCTCCCAATCTCTCCTCATGAGAGCAACAACCTCCAAGTCTCTCCTACATCCCAGATGGGTTTTCCTCTTCCCCACACATGGCATCCCCTTCCTGGAGAAGCCCAGTTACCTCCTCCTGCCCCCATTAACCCCTTCTCCGCCCCAACACTCCGTGCTCTGGGCAGCACAGCCTGGATTGTGGGAGCCCCAGGTGAGCTCTGGAGCTGGGGGGATCCCTGGGGGGCTGATCCCTGTTCCCACTGATAACTACAGTGAGACAGCAGGGAATGAGGAACTGCACATGGAAATGAAACATCCCATGGCATCCCCCTTTCAGCAGGGCGTGCTGTGACAGGACAAGGAGAATGGCTTCCCACTGCCAGAGGGCAGGTTAGATGGGATATTGGGAAGGAATCCTTCCCTGGGAGGGTGGGCAGGCCCTGGCACAGGGTGCCCAGAGAAGCTGTGGCTGCCCCAGCCCTGGAAGTGTCCCAGGCCAGGTTGGACGGGGCTTGGAGCACCGTGGGCTAGCAGAAGGTGTTCCTGCTTATGGCTCGAGGTTGGAATGAGATGATCTTTAAGCTCCCTTCCAACTCAAGCCATTCCATGATTCTATAAACAGCTGGCTGAAGCCTGTCAATTTTGGCTATTCTTTCAAAACTCATCGGAAATACTAAAATACACTGATTTTGGTTTGCCACCCCTTGGGAACAGTGGTATTGTTCCCAGCCAGCAGTGAGTTGCTGTCAGGATGCCCAGACCGTGACATGACTGGCTCGCTGCCTCCGACAACCCCAGTTTCACTGGAAATGACGGGGCTGGGCTGGACACCCCGGTGCTGTGGCTTTGCCAGGCTCCAGCCCTCTCGGTGCCAACGTGCGGCAAAAGGCACTTCCTGGAGACAGATATTTTAAAATCTGACTGTTATCACGCCCAGCTGACCATGACCAGGACTCATTTCAGATAATCTTCACAGGGACCTCAGGAACAACCCACCTGAGCAGAGGCTGCTCCATTAAATCACTTTGGCTACAACTCAGAGTCACCAAATGGAGCGAGGTTTGAGGTTCACATCTCCATCTGAGACTCCGTGTCACATTGTGACTGGATACTGTGCTGAAATGCAGCTGCCGGAATTATGGAAGACCTTTATTTAGCCCAATCTTCCATCGTGAAACCTCCTCCAGACTTCCAGCAGCCCCCCTCCCAGAGCGCTGAGTAACAGGACCAGCGCAGCTGCCTGCCATGACCTCCCCCGAGCCGCCGAGCCTTGTGTGTTTTGGATACCAAACTATTTCCATCAGAAAGCAACTTCCTCAGAAAGTTAGTGGGAGATCTTTGGGCTTAGTTTCCTTATGTTTTTGGGGTTTTTTGTTAAATACAGATAAATCCTATTTTTGTTTGCTAAGAAAACTCCAAAACCTCCTTTAACCATAAAGCAATCTGGAAGCACATCCTGCCCTCGCTCTGGCGCTCTCGGCTCTCCCCTGGCCAGCCATGGCTGGCGTTTTAGGCATCACTTAGCAACGCTTAGGAGCAAGAGTTTGTGCTGTGCTGGGGTCACCACACCCACCACCACATCACACAGCCACACACCCAACTTTCCAGAAAAATGAAATATTTAAAAAAAAAAAAAAAAAATCAACTCTTTTGGCATCCCATTCCCACGACTCAAACAGTACCGATTTGGGGTGGAAATTCCCTGGCAGGAGCTCCTATTTCCATTCTGTGTGTTGTTTAGAAACGTGGTGAGGTGGGTTTTGGGAGATGAGCTAGGGTGTGCCAGAGCTGCAGCCTCACCCTGCACTCTCTGAGGCTCCTCAAACATGACCCCAGCACGACGGGGACCGATGGGACTCCGTTGAGGTGCCTGTTGTTGCTGAGCTGCAGGGAACAGTGTTCCCTGATCTCCTGGATAGGGATGCTCCCAGGCTTCCATGTTTCCAGCGTGGAAACACACAGATATGGCACTCCCATGGCAAGAATCTACTCCTGCCTCTGGTGCAGGCTCCAACTCCCAGCTAAGGACAAGACGCAGGTTGCCAAAGGAAGGCCCGACCTCCATCCCACCACACCCCAGGACAACCAGCCATTAGGGCAGCTTCTCTCAGCTGGCTCAGGAGGCACCTTTAATCACACACAGCTTTCCCTGCACACCGTGTCCCCCACCCAGACCTGCCATGGAGCTGTGATGGTGCCACCAGGGCTGCCAGGAGGTGACAGACAAGTCACATCCCCGATGGGACACCAATGACCCACCATCCCTTGCCACCACTGTCCTATCTTGTCTCTTTCCAAACACAAGACATGGAAAACCCCTGGAGCCTGACACCAGCCACGTACCGAGGGCAGCTGAGGAGGAGAGCAGTGACTCAGGGTGGGGTTGCCAGGTCAGCCCAGCCACGGGGACACAGCAGCACCCCTGTTCCCGGGGGAAGTGCACTGGGCAAGTGGACTGTGTTGGGTGGGCACACAGAGGCACTGCTGGGATGGCTTCCAGTGGAGATCTGGAAACCAGTGCTTGTTCTCGTGTCTCTCACGAGGGCGTGTGATGTGGGTGTGTCCATATGTATGTCTGTCCGGCTGCCCCCCTCCCTCAGCATTCTGAATATATGGGGTTTCCTTACTTTTTATTGCTGGTACTATCACTCAGTTGTCATATTTTAGCTCCATGGACAGTTTCTTTATCAAATTCTCTGCTCTGGGGTTTTTTAGAATGAGAAGCCCTGTGTAAGTTAAAACCTCTATTTCTCAGTGCCATTAAAATTATGTAGAAATAATATAACCCCTTCAAGTCTGGGAACTCATCGTGATGCAGGGTTTAATCTTTACCTGTCCTTGGCCAAGTGCTTTCTTGTGCTCCACCAGGATGTCTGAGCACCTGCCCTGAAGTGACACCACACCACAGTTCTGCTGTTGGGCTGATGATTGATGGGTTTTCACTGCTTGGGTAAATTACGGAAAGAAGTGAAGCAGTGAAATGAATAGAAGCAAACCCACAGCTTCATTAGAACTGCACTACCCCCCCTTTCATCAAAAATGTGATTTCTGCAGCCTGGATGGCAATGCCTCGTCACTTCAATGTCACATTATGGCCCACGACACCCAGAAAACCACAGCAGTACAAATCCTGTGCTGTTCCCTGCCTCCCTTCCCCAAGGCAAAGAATTAAGAACAGCAAAAACAAAATCATGGGACTGAAATAATAAGAATTAAAAAAAAAAAAAGAAAAGAAAAGCCATCACAAGACCAGTGGTTTGGAGCTGGGTGGTGTAGGGAGGGAACTCACAGCCACTGCACCATGGGCAGCACACACATCCCTCTGCCAACAGAGACCTCTGCTCAGGCTCCCACCACCTTGACACGCCACACAGAACTTCCTCAGCTGGAATTTCTCCCTCCTTTCTGCCCTTTTCCAGCTCCTCAAGTCTGCACCTGAAAAGAAGGCGCAGAGGAGCCAATCCGATTTACTGAATTTTATCCTTTTTTTTTGACCCTATAAGGAAACATCCTTTTCCCCACCATGAACATTTCAAACCCTGCACATTTTGGGGAAGAAAGTTCCTCTGTGTGTCTACAGCTAAAGAGAGACTTTGACTTCCCACCTGCCACTCTGGGACTGATGCAGGCAGGAGAGCGAGCAGGCTGACTCCCATTTCCCGGGAGACGGTTCAGCCAGATTTAGGAAAAACTGAGCAGTCTCTGTGCCAGGACCCATGGCAGATGCTGGGGGAAGGCAGGGATGGAGCTCAAAGCCTGTGCTGGGGCTCGTTGCCAGCGATGCAGCACAGAGTCCCTGCTCGGCAGCGCGCGCAGACACCGTGCTCGGCTCTCCCAGGGACCCCAACCCCTTTGGGTCTGCACCCAAATATTTGAGCTGGGGTCCCCTCCCCCTGGTCTGGGTGGGAAGAGAGGTGGTGACCACACTTAGAAGTCCTGTCACTCCCCAGTGTCTATGGAGGGAGCTCCGTCAGCATTTCTGCTGCCCCGTGGCCTCTGTGTCTGAGAAGAAGCTTGGCCAGCGTGTTGTCCACTTCCCTGCCATGGCTGGAGTCAGGGAAAGGGGCGGGGTGACACCTCCTGCCCAAACACACCTCACCAGGAGGTGACACCACCTCTGGATCTCCTGTGTGCATGACCCGAGCACCTCACACACGCTGGCACACGTCCACAACGCCGTGGCTCCCTGTCCCTTCCTACAGCAGGATTCCTTCATCGGGAAAGGGGATTCTGTGGCCTTCATTACCTCGAGGGCAGGGTTTTATGGTGAGACTGGCACTGTGTGAGTGCCCCTTCACTTGGGACGCATGTGGAGACTGACTATTCATACCTACTTCATCTCCCTCCCTCTATTACTCCTTATCCATTGGTCCTGAGGGCCATTTTCCAAAAATTCAGGCTAAGGCCGCTAAATGTTCCTTGGCTCCATCACAGTGGAGTTCATCACAGGTAAATTATTTTGCTAAATCCCTTGAGCAGTTATTCCCTCAACAGGAACAGCACAAAGAACCCCAAATATGCTGCAGCAGAAGGCAACCTGCACGCTGCCAGAGCGCCTCTGCCTTCCGAGGTGTCAGGACTCTTCACTCATGTTGGCAAATCAAAGTTTGCCGTAACCCAGATCGCCTGACTGCTGGTCTTGTGCCTTGATCACAAGATGATCTTTCCCTCTGCAAGAGCACCGGGAGCGAGGGATGAAACATCACTTGTGTTGCCCAACACCTCCCCCACGGACATGCTCCACTTAGACCTTGGTACATGGAGAAGAGCCAGAACCCGGGGCAGCAGCACACACCTCCCGGGCAGCCAGTGTGGGGCTCTGCCACGGGCTCCATCACCAGCCCTGAGCTACTGAGTGGGTTTACTCCCATCCTGGTAATCCCTGATTTTTACAGTATAGATTTGGGACTGAGGTGGAGCTCAGGCAGGCAAGTCTATACCATGAGCAATGCCAGCTTTGGCCACGGGAAGCCTTGTTTTAGGGAAAATAACCAAGATAACACCCTGGAAACTATAAACACAACTTTGTGTATTCCCTCTTTTTCTTCTTCTGAGGCCAGTGAGGCCCCACTGCATTCTTGAACAAATGCAATGCATCCAATTAATTTATATGGAAACTGGCCCCAGCCTACAGTAAGGATTCAGTATCAAGATAAATTTTACTCAGTGAAGCATCTTCATAAACTGAAAGCCCAGGAATTCATCTCTTCAGGGTATCCCTGTGTCCTGTCCTGCCCCAGAGCCCAGTCAGAGACTCTCCACTGGCTGCAGTGGACTTTGGATCAGATCAGCTAAACAGAGTGGTGATTCAAACTGCAAACTGCAGCAGACCAGTCAGCCCCAGGTCCTTAGGGGTCCTTAGGCTCTTAACTGGGGCCAAACTGGGGAGAACTGGGGAGCACGGCCCCGCTCTCCTTCCTCTGTGGATCCCATTGCTGTGCTGCACAGGGGCACGAGCTCTGCTCCACATGGGCCAGAGATGCTCAGGCTCTCTGAGTGTCACAGGCACACCTCCTCCTTCTTTGGTTTTAAGTTCTAAATTGTCCCAACATAAAGTAAGGATCTCTGGAGGCAGACGCAAAGCCAAGGAATGTGTTGTTGGTATGGATGCTCTGGGTCAAGTGCTTGCTTTGCCTGTATTTACATGCTTTGGGGAGTCATTCCCTGCCTTGCAGAACTGCTTCCATGCAGTGTTAATATTCCCCAAGCATCCCGGAGCTCACTCCGCATTCTTCTTCATTAGTGATTTTTTTCTTTCTGTAATCAATAACGACCCTCATTATCTGGATTATCTAGAACTAGATAATTCGATATATAATAAAATCTGATAATTTGAAAATATAAATGTTTTGTTGATCACATTTTTACTGATCCAAACTGAACTGTCTCCTTAGGAGACAGACACCGCAGCTTTGCATTGCCCTGCTCTCTCCCCCTTGGCTTGACCCACTTTTCCCTTTCTTTTCCGTGGAATCAAACCCCGTAACTAACCTTTAAGGGTTCCTCAGTCTTTGTTTTGTTCCTATTAACCTTCTGTTTCTCTGGATAATTCTGCAGCCAAGAGTAGGTGTGACTCCCACGGCACAAGTCTCGCTGTGCTGTTGACTCATGTGCTGTGCTCGCTCAGCCAGCTCCTGTGATGGGGAGGCTTATGCAACGTAGCGAGGTCTCCCAGAGCATATGCTCTTACTCGAGCTGTGAGATCTCGGCGTGTTCTCTCTGCTGGATGAGACCCACGGCGCTGGCGGGACGTGCCGCGGGCACACGCTGTGCCACGAGCCCTCGCGGTGCCCTGAGCACGCACACGAGTCACCAGGCCCCTGCACGGCCCGTGGGAGAGGTGCTTTGGCCACATCCTCCCTCCCCTCTCGACCTGAAAATCAAATCTCTGTGCAGAGATGCTGCTTGGCTCCACATCGGGGTGGTTCTGCAGGCCGCTGCCCTCCCCGGCACAGGGAGCTCCCAGCGAGGAGCCCTCCCTGGTTTTTTAAAGGCCACTCAGTTCTGTGTAGAGATTATATAAAGTGAACTTAACAGACGGTCAGATTTGGCCTGTCATGTTGGGAGGGCTCTCACACAGATTTTTTTTAGGAGGGAAACTAGCAAGACATGTGGTGAAAAACACCCTATAGCTTGTAACTCCTGTCTCCAAGATCCAGCCATCTGTTCCCATGAACTTCAAGTGAGAAGCAGCCACCATTTTGAAGGCAGACACTTAAAAAGTGAGGGGATTCAGCCCTCGATTCCTTGGGCAGAAACCAGCCCCAATGCCCATCTGAAAGGGAACACACAAACTGCAAACCTCTCTGTGTAAGATCATATCCCTGCACGGGGCAGCAACAGCTGAGCTAATGGCTATAAAATTAGCAGATTCACAGAACGCTTTGGGTTGGAAGAGACCGTAAACACCATCCAGTGCCACCCCCTGCCATGGGCAGGGACACCTTCCACTAGCCCGGGGTGCTCCAAGCCCCGTCCAACCTGACTCTGGACACTTCCAGGGATGTAGGACCTGCCCACCTTCTGAGTAAAGAATTTCTTCCTAATGCCGAATTTAATCCCCCCTTGTCCTATGTAAATTCCCCATGCTTTGACCCCTGTGCAGGAGGGGGTGAGCTGGGCTGGACATGGGGTCATCCACCCCCCGGTGGGACCCCAGGACCAGCAGGAGACAGAGGGACCCCTGGCAGGCAGCTGGGGCCAGAGCTGTGCAGGTCGGAGCAGCCTCTGCTATTTCCCCCACGACTCATTGCCACCCAGCCCATAAACTCACAGGATTCATAAAGACAGAAATAAAACCTCCTTAAAAGCCCCGCTATGGAAAGGAAAAACCCATGTCCTGCTGCCCAGCCCGCTCGGTTTCGAGCCAGGTTTTCTCACAGCGAGGCTGAAACACCAGGTTTGGGGCGAGGTGTCACCACGTCACTGCGGCCCTTCTCTGGAACTCCCGGGAAAGGCGGCTGAAACATTAACCTGGGCTCGCCGTGGCACCTTTCCCAACAGGAGATGAAAGGCAGCAGCTGCTGATATGGAAACCAACTGTGGGAGCCGCCGAGCACTGACACATGCGATCGCGCGGAGCCACCGGCTCCTGCAAACGTGCTGCAGGAAATGACTAAACATTCAGTGCTTGTTATTGAGCAGGATTCCTGGAGACACGTAGGTGGTGTGGACAGCGTGGTATGTGCATTAAAGTGCAATTTAGGTCAATGATTCTTTGAAAGGACCATTCTTCCTTTCCCTCCCCTCTTTCTCCCTTCAGGGACATTTGCTATTCAAAGATTAACTTTTCCAGCTCTCTTTTCCAAACAGTTCCCATCAGCCCAAAATGAAATTAAAATGGGGGGAAAGACAGTAGGAATTACCCTGTTTTAATATTGAAATCTCTCCGCAATTTTTTCTCATTTTAGCTATTTTTAATGCTAAAAAAGAATTCCAAAGAAGCTTTAGAGGGAAGAGTGCGTGTTCAGACAAAACCAATCGTATTTCATGAGGTGTCTGAGTCTCACTTTTTAACAGGTGAACCCGAAATGAAGCCAGCCCAAGGGAGACTGGCCAGATCCAGGCTGTGGGAAGTGTCAGCACAGCTCCAGCTCATGCTGAGGCATGCCAGGGCTGCGATCCACCTTTTCCATGGACCCTCTCGTGCCCAGCAGTTCCTGAAGCACCTCCAAGAATGTGAGGAGGTGCCTCCAGCACTGCCCCAGCACACCGAGACCTCAGCAGCAAACAAAATATTCTCCAAAAGCTGCTAAAAACTCTGCTGCATAAATCCAGCATTATCTCATCGATCACAATCACATTATGGCAAGGAAAACTAGTGCATCCAGCACACTCACGGATCCTAAGGCTCCCTGCCCTCCTGGGAGACATGGAAACTCAGGGGAGATAAGGCTGCCATGGAAAAGTGTTTCACCTCCTGCAGTGGCAGCAGAGCCACGAGACTCACAGGTTTCTCCTCATTGTGGAAGAGCTCTGACACTGTTTTCAGTGGGAGCCAGAGAAATCCCAACCTGGAATTGGTGGCAGATGTGCAGCAGGGCTGGGGAAGGGAGCTGGGTTTGCCAGAGGACAGGCCTCTCATGCAGGCATCAGGAGAGAAAAGGTCTCTTTGCTAAAGAAAAATGAATAAATTATTGATGGTGATGCAATTTCCTGCAGTAAGAAATTCTGAAGACCCTTTCCAAATAAGAACGAGACCAGGCAGAACGCTGGTCTTCTCAGGCCACCTACTTTTTTTTTCCCCAACCAAGGACCAGCTAAGCAAAATCCCAAGGAAAGCTCATTTGTATCCATTTAATTATTTAATCAATAGCTCTGCTTTCAAAGCTCCTCCTCACCCTCACTCCAGCAAAGCCTGGTGTCCCTCAGATCCTGGAATATCCAGGGGAGAGTGAGGCATTTTAGGGGGGATTGTTATGGGAGTTGAGTTTAAATAAAATTCAGTTAAGAAGGCACTAAATGAAATAGAACAAGGGGAAACAACAGCTGGAAGCCTTTGCAAGGCTGACCCACGTGTTTGGGTACAAAGCTGGCTCTGCAGAAGCTCTGCAGGGATGTCCAGGTTATTTCCATGCCCTTCCAGAAGCTCCAAGGGTCCGGCAGCTGGCAGCAATCTGGGCAGTGAGCAGGGCAGGCAGGAGGGAGCTCGGTGGATTGTGTCCTGGCCAGGACATCACCTCCAGCAGCCTCATGCCCCGGGCCTGAACCCGTCCCCTCCTGACCCAGCAGAGCCCAAAACCAGTTGACTCATCCTGACATTTAACGGTGCAGACAGGCCACCTGCTGCTGGCTGTTGTTGAACCAGGAGAGGAATCACAACAAAACATAAATCCCAATAATTTTTAAAAGCTTTTTACTTTCTTTTGCAAGTCTCTTCTCCAAGTGTTTCCGGAACGCATTTTGAGTGAGGGAATGACTGTGGCTGGTTCCAAGGTGCTGCCAAGTGGTGACCAGGCAGTGCTTGTCTATCAGTGAACATTTTCTGAGAAGAATTTTTCAAATTGTCATTGGAAAATCTCAGCTGAACTTGAGATGTTTCTCTGGAGGCTCCCATCAGCTGGGATGCACATCCTCTTGGATAGGGAGACCACAAGAGAGCCGGAGATGGACTTTGGACAAAGGTCTGGAAGGACAGGAATGGCTTCCCACTGCCAGAGTGCAGGGTTAGATGGGATATTGGGAAGAAATTCTTCCCTGTGAGGGTGGGCAGGCCCTGGCACAGGGTGCCCAGGGAAACTGTGGCTGCCCCAGCCCTGGAAGTGTCCCAGGCCAGGTTGGACGGGGCTTGGAGCACCCTGGGCTAGTGGAAGGTGTCCCTGCCCACGGCAGGGGTGGCACTGGATGGGCTTTAAGGTCCCTTCTAACCAAAACTATTCTGTGATTTTGTGGAGTCAGGATGGGTCAGACCCACAGTTAAAGGGATTGTTTTGCATGAACCCCAACTGCAGCAGAACTTCCTTCTGGCGATGGGCTGTGGGGACACATTTGGGTGTGAATCTCACAGGAGAGTCAAAGGGCATGAAAACCCAAAGTAAAATTCAAAAGGGCTCAAAAGAACTCCTTTGATGATGCAAAATACAACACACAACTGTCATTAGTTTTCTCACATTTCCTTCCCCACCTCTCCCTTGCTCCCTACCTTTGGTTTGCTCCTGATTATTACTCCTGAGGCTGGGACCAGACAGTGGCACCACCAACCTCTCAACAGCAAGCTTTCCCTTGGCCAATTTTCCAGCATTAACTGCCTCCCAAGGCCATTTGTTCTGAGGTATAAAGCCTTTTTTTTTTCTCCGGGAATTGATCTGGCAATGCTTTCGGGACTGCTGCCAGGGAAAGAGTGTCCCTATTGCTCCTTCATTACCATCACAGCTACGGGACATTTGCTGCCGGTCTCAGGATCTTGGCTGAAGTTCCCGAGCCTGAGCAATCTTTCCAAATGCAGGGAATTCCCTTTGGATAAAGGAAGAGGGACAGTCATCCCAGGAAAGCTTTGACTGCCATTCCTCAGATGTATTCCTTCATGCCCCTCCAGGCAGCTGCAAACACCACTGAAGCCAGTCAGCATCTCTGTGCTGGCTCCATCAGGCTTCAATCCAGCCCAGGATACAAAGGTCAATAAAACCCCCAATATTACAAGTGCAGATGCAGAATCAAAACATAGGGGATTGTCACTTTTTTTTTCTCTCAACTTCCTTAAAGGCCTTACACAGCAAAAGAGGCATTACTGGAGAAAATAGAGAGATGTGCAAATACTGAGTATCATTAAAATAACAGCAGCTCATACAAACATGGTAAGGAAAAGGAGCTCCTCCATTCCTGCTCCTAGGACAAGGAGAAGCTGCAGTGATCCCTGCAGAGTGCCTGCTCCTGGCAGTTCCTCATCCTGGTCCCTGGATTAGGGGAGCAGCAGCACTCTCTCATCTGCTCTGTCACCACCCTGACCTTTCCCAATCACCGCTCGGTATCTTGCCTGTCACTGCTATGTCCTTTTCACTCCAGACACTCTCTCTGGGGCACTTATTACTCAGAGATGTAATTGCTTAGTGCTCCCTCAAGTCACAGATGCAAGACACTAGAAGACATCTAAGACTCCAGCTTCTTTGAGATCCCAAAGCATGAAGACAAAGAATTTCCCAGGAAAACTTAGGGAACCATAGCTATGCTCCTTGATGTTTAACCCATGAAGTCACCTCAACTCCTTATTTTAAACAAGGATGACTTTGCATTAACAATAACATTGCCCTTTTGTAATGCATCAGCTCGAGTTTGGGGTGCACAGGATCACAGAACCATCCAGGTTGGGAAAGACTTCCAAGATCATCAAGTCCAACCTTTAAACCTTGCTTCGGGCCCAGGGACAGTGCGGTGTGGAGCTCACGTGCTTCCCAGTAACTACACTTGACCACATGACTCAGCAGCACGGATCCCACGCTTCCCATCGCCGCTCAGCGCTTCACACACAGATCTCTGCTTTCATCTGAAAAACATAACATGGGTGGGATTTGTTTACGCTGGGTGGAAGGATGTACGAGAGCCAAGCCGGCGACCGCAAGTGTTAGGAACTGGCAGAAAGGGCAGCAGCTGTTATGATGCAAAAGTACATATTTGCCTGAAGACTCTGGCTAGAAAACCATCAGAGAAATCCAGACTGATTCATGCTCTGCACCCTCCCCAGATGACTTCCGAGGGCCACGCCAGCTCCCTGCAGCAGCCAGAGCTCAGCCAGAGTGCTGGCTGCCCCTGGCCAGCTGTGCCACACGGGCCATCAGCCCAGACCACGGCTGGGACCACGCACTGCCTCCTGTGCCAATTAAACATGGGCTGCTGGGCCAGGGAGATTTCTCTTTAATCAAAGTACAGCAGTGAAGTAAGATATTAAGTGATGGTTTAACTACAGCATCAAGAGCTGAATCACAGCGGCTGAGCAAGCAAGCAGTGCCAGACAGTCCCGGTTCCCCCGGTGCTGGGGGAGCCCCAGGGGAGCAGGTGAAACCAGGCAGGAAGGCTCAGGGCTCCAGCACCTGCACTGCCAAATCCACCCAGCGACAGTCCCAAGGCAGGGCCAGGAGAGAAATGCCCACGTACTCCCTATTTGCAAGTGGGAGTAAAACACTCTAAGCCTCATCTCTGTGACTTCATGTAGAAAAACCTCCTCATTCGAGGGACAGAAGTCAGGGAAGTGGGAGAAGTTGCCCTTCAAGAAGTGAAGACTTGGAAATGTGGGCTGAAGTTTGAGCTCATCAGTAGACTCCACAAGTTAATTTACAAACTCTAAGCGCACCCCTCCCTCAGCCAGAGCTGAATTTGCCCTTCCAAGGATGAGGAAAAGACATAGAAACACTCCTGTGGCGTTTTTATTTGAAGCTTCCGCTTCAGGTTTCTATGTTTGCATGTGATATTAAATGAACATAATGTGCTGCCTGAAGAAGCTTTCACCATCATCTGCCCTGCTTTTGGCTGGGGCAGACTTAATTTTCTTCCTGGTCACTGGTACAGGAATGTGCTTTGGACTTATGATGAGAATAATGTTGCTAACACACTGATGGCTTAGTTGTTGCTGACCGCTGTTTACATTAATTCAAGGACTTTTCAGTTTCCCACCCCAAAATAACTTCCCTTAAAAAGTTCATAAATACTACAATTATCACCGATTGATGGGGTGATTCAAATTTCCCAGGATTTGCAATTGTGGCCACCACATCTCAACTCAGTGAAAGGTGGTTTTTCTCCCACACTAGCCATACATCCCAGTATTTCACTGCTAGCAGCAACACTTTTGGGTGCTCCTCCTAATTCTATCCAGCAGCGTTCTTGGAATCAAGCACCAGTCCTAGATATATCAGTATCAACCAGCAGTACCTTCCTCCACTTCCAAATTGCTTGACTTGTGCCTGCCAAGTCAGGACAGGAATCACCAAGTGAAAAAGCCAGTTCATCAGGCCTTGGGATTTTGGGCAGTCCACCCTGGGATGGGACAGGCTCTCCCCCTGCCAGGAGACACAGCTGCAGATCACAGGCAGCGTGGTCAGGCCTCATCTCCTGGGAGGACAAACACCTTTGTGGGGTAAACAGCGACTGGTTACTGACAAAGGGGAAAAATAGGCTGCTCTGTAGAGAAATGGCAGCAACTCCCCCGAATGCCCTGCCTTTACAGAAATGAATGAAGACCCTTTGGGAGTATCTGGTTTGAGTAAAACCTACTCCAGAGTGACTTGCTCTGTTCTGCTGGTGGCAGAACAATCTGCAGAGCTCCAGGTGAATTTTACGCCCATGCCGTGTTCCCAAGATATCCTCATTCCCTTCAAGTCATAAACAGAGTTTGGGGGACCTGGCTGCTAATTTTGAGGGGTGGCAGCCTATTTTCTTCCCACAATGCCTATAACAAGACCTCTACTCACAGTAACAGCAGCAAACTCACTCACCCAGCCAGGAGGGAACATCTGAGCATGTTGCTCAACCAGACCACAGGCAACAAAGCCATCAGCTGACAATGCCCCAAAGCCTCCAGCACAGCCCTCGGAGCGGGATGGGAGAGGGCCAAACACCAGTGCCATCAGCAGACGAACGGCTTGGCAGCTGCTCTGCCTTCCCTATCTGATGGGGTTTGCCTGTACAGCTCACACAGACCTCCCCGGACCACCCGCGTGTGGAGAACCACCTCTCTGTGTGAGGGCTCCAGCACCAGCACTGGGGGCTGCAAAGCTCTGGTCCTGTGCTTTGTTGTTTGGAGGGACACGCTGCCAGCAGGGCAGGGGACCTGCAGCACTGCTCTCCTCCAGCCAGTGACAAGCCCTGTGCCCCACAGCCACCACATCCCCCAGCACAAGGCTGCCTGGCTGCACAAAGCAATTACTGGAAAATCCAAACACTGAGGGTGCCACGTGCATGCTCCCACATAACCACGTCCCTTTGGGTTGTGCCCTATGGAACAGCCATGAATTGCATTAAGGAGTCCAATGCATTACAAAGAAATGCAAGAATTTCCCTGCTTTTGTCTCCCTCCTTTTCATTTTTGCATCAGCTTTTTTCCCCTCTCCTGCATTAACTTCAAAGTCTCCCCTTCCCTGCAATTACAGCACAGAACCCCCAGAAATGCAGTGATTTCTCTGAGCTCTCCAGCCTGAGCTTACTACCCACACTGGATTTATGCTGTGTTTGTTTATTCAATGGCCCAGTTAGGAAACTCAGAGTGGGAACTGTGCATGGGATACACACGGATCACAGCAAGACCTGGCAAAGCACCTGGGAACTCTCTGGCCTCCAACCAGTGCAGCATCAGGCCACACTGCACTCACAAGGAAAACACGAGAATATCACTGCCATTCTCTGTGAGAAAAATCACCCGTTTCAGCAGGGCTACACACAGAGCTGGGTGACCAGCACCCAGCCTCGGGCCACTGGCAGCCACAAGGTTCCCAGCCCTGGTTTCTCTGTGGGCTGTAGCCCTCAGGATCAGACTTCACCTCCTCCATTTTTGTCTCACTGCTGTGAAAACTGCAGCAGAGAATCACAGAATCCTATAATGGTTTGGTTGGAAGGGACCTTAAAGACCATCCCATCCCACCCCCTGCCATGAACAGGGACACCTTCCACCAGCCCAGGGTGCTCCAAGCCCCGTCCAACCTGCCCTTGGACACTCCCAGGGATGGGGCAGCCACAGCTTCTCTGGGCACCCTGTGC
>JAWWTY010000022.1:1438685-1448897 GCA_035222235.1 Margarornis squamiger
ACCTGCCCTTGGACACTCCCAGGGATGGGGCAGCCACAGCTTCTCTGGGCACCCTGTGCCAGGGCCTGCCCACCCTCTGAGTAAAGAATTTCTTCCAAACATTTAATCTAAACCACCAAAGATGCTGGTCCCATGGCTTCAACCTTTGTAACTAGTCCGTAGTTAATCACATCCAACTCACAGGCTTTGCTAGCACTGAAAGTCCTGCTCCTTCACCTTCTGTCCCTTCTGTCACAACAAACTGTGTTTGGATGCTGTAGGAAGCATCAAGGACATTTCTCTTAGCTGTATACAAACAGAAACTCCTGTGGGACTCTCTGGTTGTTTAGTTTTGTTTTACACAACACAGAGCAGCACAACCAAGGCAGAATCTGGCCCACAAGTATGAAAATCCAACATAAAGGAGGGTCTTCATCCTCCCTCCCTGCTCTGAGTTCAGGTGGTGGCCAGGCAGGCACACGAAGAGGTTTCTCCTCTGGCCACCAGCCAGCATTAAAGAAAAGCCAAACCTGAGCACCTGGCTCCTACCGCACTCGTACCATTTCTGCTCCCACCTCCAAGGCCCACGACTTACTTTGATGCTATTCCGAAATCTCTCTCTCCCAGGTCCAAACCAAGACTTGAAATTATTAGAGGGAGTAATGCCTCTCAGGGCAGAATGCAAATTTAAAACACTTGTCCCAAATAACAGGAGGTAGCAATTAGGCTCCAGCACTTCCCAAGCAGCATCCCTCAGCTACACCCTTTCCTGCACTGCTCCACTGATGTAGGACATGTGCCATGCCATGCTGTTAAAACACAGGCTGGTTTTCTTTATCTGTGTCATAAATCAACTCCTCTCTTTTCATTTTCTTCCTTCGCTCTGTCCCGTGGTCTATGAGCTTTGCTCTCTGCTTGTTTCAACCTTTTGCTTCGTGTCACTGTTCTTTATCCCAGTCCCACCTTTTTTTGCTTTTCCCCTCAAGGTGCCTGCTTCCTTAAATAGTTCTCTCTCATTCCTTCCTCCCTTTCCTTATCATCTTCTCTTTCTCACAGTTAACCAGTGTCTCCTTCCTCTTCCCCAGGCTTTCCTGCAAGGCCGATTTGCATTCTTTCTCAATCACATCAAACAGGAGATTTCAATTTAGCAGCAACCAGGGAAACACCTCAGACATCCACATGGCATCAAAGCCTCCTGTCACCTCTGTTCCCAAAACCCCCTGTGCTCTTGGTCTGTGCACCAGAAGCTCAGATCCACCTTGCAATGAGGTGATGCCGCTGTCACCCTCTGGCACTGAGCCATTCCCAAAGCCACCCCTCTGCTCCAGGTGACTGTGTCTTGTCTGACCATACACACATCATCCCAAATCTCTTCAGGCCAGGAAGGGCAGCTCTGCTGCTCTTGCCATGCAAAAAATGAAGCGAATGATGCCGATTGCCACAGGATGAGGCTGAGCTGATGGCTGTGGCAGGATCAGATGCCTGAGGCAAAATAACAGGGACACAGGTTCCTTGCCCCGCTAGTGGCCGTGCCCTCAGGGGGGAGCAGAAAGCTAAAGAAGGCAAGTCTTTTGGAAGTAGATACGTTCATTATAATCTGATTACAATTCCTTACAAACATGCGTTAAAGTTAGCTCTGGAATCAGGAAATGGTCATGGATCACCTCACGCACAGGATTTGTGTTTAAGGAGCTCTGTTGTTACAGTAAATCTACAAAGAAAGTGTCCAGCTGGGCTAGCGCTGCTACAAGAGCCTCCAGTTCACATTGTGCATCCCAACTGCCACGTTAAAGACAGGCTGAAATTGAAATTCCAGGTAAAATATGTCAACCTAGAAACAGGTGTTTTCAAAAAGGCAGATGGAAGCAAATGGAGTAAGGTTTTACATGTCACTTTTTCACTCTCAAATTGTTTAAGGTAGAATTTATAGAGAAAAGCATCTCCAGACCCTCCAAATGAGTGTCAGCCGAGGGTTCACATGCTGAGAAAGCAGAGGGGAAGCTCCAATTACACCGACCTGAGGCTCCAGGACTTGTTCTTCAGGCCACCCAGAAAATTCATTTGAGTGATGTATCAATTGCTAGATTTTTAATTTTTTTTAAAGTTTTATAATTAATCTGGAAATTTAGTTGCTCTGACTTTTGAGGTGCTTGTCTGCACTTTGATCCCTCTGCAGCCGCCACAACCACTAGAAAATGTCTTTGTTTTAACCTGAAAGCAGGGCTCTTGGAGCATCACCATCAGGTGCGGGGGCTCTGGACATGCCACGAGCCTCGCAAAGCTGGACCATTGCAAAGCTGGCACAGGAAAGGTGAGAAGGTCCATGTGCCAAGGCTGCCCTTACTGGGCGATGAGCTGTGTCAGCCGCGTCCTGTGCTGACAGTTCCCAAGAAGAGACAGAAGGGTGATGGTGAAGAGGGCATGGGGCACATGGGGCACATGGGGCAGCGCCCCGGCCCCGGCAGCGGTTGCAGGAGCCTTGTTCCCTCAGTCCCCGGCGCATCCCTGCCCCAGGACCGGCAACCTGCTCCCGCCCAGCGCAGGGCTGATTTCACATCCTTCCCGCCCGGCATCCCTTCCCGAGGCTGCGGCAGCTGCTGCACAGCAGCTGCTTCAGCGGTGCTTCCCGGCACCCGGCCACCCCGCTGCCCAGTTCCTCTCGCGGCTCCCTGTCTGGAACCGCTTGGCAAACAGCTCGTCTGAGGGGCCGTGTCTGCGGTGCCCCCGGAGCGCCCATCCCTGCCCATCCCTGCCCATGCCCGGTCGGCAGCAGCGCGCACAGCTCCGGCAGGAAGCGCCGCGCACAGCGCGCTCTATTTTAATCCCGTCAAGGGTCTTCTTGGAAGCGAGGCAGAGCCCGGCTGTGCAGAGTTAAGAATGAATCCCTATTTTTAGGCTGTCCCCGGTGAGGTAAGTGCGCGTGAGTCAGACGCCGGCGTGGGATGTTGCATAAGCCCGGCCTGCGCCGCAGCTCCCGGCGCACGGGGGTGCGAGGAGGAGGATGGAGGGAGCCTTCCCTCGCCGCTTCCTGGCATTGTCATTTCAAGACAGACCCTTCACGGTATTTAAATGCAGGGTTCTTTCTTCCCTCCCCACCCCCCCACTCCGAAAAATTTAATTAGAAACAGCAGTAGGCTGGTTATGTAATGTGATTAATTGCAGCATTAGAGTGAAAAAATATAGGGCATACAGGTCTTAAAGATTCACATGCAAAGTCATGTGTGGGAGTGAGAGAGACAAGGGTGAAAGGCAAGACTTATCTGTTTGATTAGGTGCTTTTCATGGGGCAGTGATTTATTCCCTGAGTAATTTCATCAGAGGAATCTGCAGATAGCTAAAGCAAAAAAAAAGAAAAAAAGGAGCAAATAAACATCCAGGAGATGACGGACCAAAAGTGCTTTCACAGCACCTCGAAAGGTTGGTGCTGTACCTGTGAGCAGGATGTTCTCTGAGCTGCAGACCTGCCCCTTAATAGCGCTCACTCACACCAATAAAAAGGAGGTTTTCCCCTGAGTCATGATGAACAAACTGCAGACACATGCAGACACTGCAGCGAACTTTCACTACGCTGGAGCTTTATCTGAGGGAATATGTGAAACTTCAGGATGAATTTTCTCCCCGCCTTTTGTGAACCTCTCAGCAGGGAAGCCCCGGAGCCCAGGCTGGCATTCCCTCCCACCAGTGACCTCCAAACACCCGGCACTGTAAATGGTGGCGCTATTGATTAAATCCAACCCAGTTCAATAATGGCAAGAAGTCACTGGCGTGTTTGATTGCTCAAGTGTCCTATATGTCCATGTCTCCGTTGCAAAACAGCGGCTGTCTGGGTCTGAGTGAGCAGCCCCACCACAAACAGGAGCCCGGCGAGGCTGAGCGAGTGCTGCTGTGACTTGAAGAGGCATATCTGGCTGGATTTTAGCATTGCAGTTTTTCAGAGCAAAAGAACTGCTGTTAATATTCATGGAAGGGAAGATGAAAAGGCACCGGAGAAGGGAGCTCGTGGCAGGGTACCAAGGATGTCTCAGCAGGTTTTATCCTGTGCTCTTGCTGGGAAGAGGAAGGTTCACAGCCTAAGTGCGGCTGTTCTTACACTATAGATATTCCCCAGGACTGCCTTAATGCCAGCTACCCCTAAACTCAAATCAGAGGCTCTGGTGAATGAAGTATTAATTTAAGCCAGCCTGAGCTCCCTCTGAAGTGAAGGCTCTCCCCTCGGTAAGCTTAGTCTAGTTCTACGAAGCTTAATTCCTGGCAGTCTTAGCTGTAAAGCCATGGCTGGAAACACAAAAACCTCTGGACCTGATCTCTCCTGAATAAGAACTTCATTTGCTACAGCCATGCAATGATTTCAGGGGCTTCAGATTTCTCAAGCAGCAAAAGCCAAGATTAATTTAAAAACAGCTTTGAAATTACCTCGAGTTTGTATCTTGTTTCTTGCTTTTTTTAAGAAAAACACTACATGATTCATATTAGAAAATAGATTTCAACAGTCTTCTCTGGCAGGCCCGGTGCTCACTCTGAATCGAGGCACTCCGAAAGATAAATGCAGAAATTCTCTCTCAGGAGGCTTCCAGTCTTCCTGGAGCCATAATCAAGGGCAAGTGAACAGGCCAAGAAGTCCTAAGCCAAGAGCTGGGTTGTGCAGCTACATGGCATTGCAGTATTGCTCAGCTGCTTCCCTGCATTGCTAAAGCTTTCTTCCCCCTGCACAGGATAGCCAAGCATGAAACACATCTATGGAGTCAGCAGTTGATTTCATCTGTTCCATGCATGTGTTAGGGATCACTTGAGCATGCTTCCTTCTGCAGAACCTGTTTGCAGACCATTATCAGGCCAGATTGAAGATGCTGCTCGCTAAAACTTTCCCTGGAACCATTTTCCAGTGGAAACCTTTTTCATCTCTTAGAAACTGGACAAAGCAAAACTGTTCAGGTCTGTCAGTGTTATCTAAGTGCACAGTAAAATATCTCTTGAAGAAATCAAGATCAAAGCTCGTACAATTAGAGACAAACCAAAAGCAAGGGCACCTTTACTGAAGCTCATTAAAAATATCCTTTGTACTGCTCTCCTGCGTGGCACCCAAAGTCTCACGAATACTGTGGTCTAATGAGAATGCAGTGAGAGATTTTTTTCCTCCAGTATTTTTCTTTTCCATAGTTAGCAAATGTCATAGTTTAATTAAGGGATGTCATAGGCACGGAGTGCTGCCCCGAGATAATCGTACCCTGCTGCTAAATAAATGCTGAGGTGAAGACAAGCAGGAACAGCCGCCGTGCAAACGTGAAATCAAGAGAGGACAGAGTTCAAAAATGGAACTGCCAATCCTTCATTAAGAGAGGTGGGGGATGCTTTTGCCACTGTTGCAAAGGGGCCCCTCCGCCCGGGTCCCCCTCCTGAGCTTGCCAGTTCCTCTCCTGCCTGTTCTTGCTCCCACATGGTCCCTTGCAGGAAGATTCACTCCAGAGTATCTCACGGGTGTCCCCAGCATCACGTCCGTGCTGCTGACACAGCCCTGTGGTTGGGGCAGCCCACTGACCAAGGCAGGAGCACCAGCTCCCAGCTCCAGCACTGCCACAGCCACCCCTGAGCCCTCTGCCAAGCACCTGCTGAGGTCTTGACCTACAGCCATTTAAATCACTACAAAGGCTCCTCCTGGCTTCCTTTTGGGCCCTTACCAACAGCCTTTCATTTAGTCTTTAAAAGCTTGCAGGTCTTGATTTATTAATATTTACCAAAGCCCTCCCAGTCTTTGGCTCTTTGATTTTACAACCTTTTATGAGTCTGGCTAGATAAAGTTTTCTTTTCCTGAAAACCAACCCAACCAACCGTCAGCTCTTCTCTCTTGGTGTCTGCGCTTGCTCTCATGGGAAGGTTGTCTCCCTTTCCTTTCCCTTTCCCACTATTGATCTGATCATTCCAGCAGCAGTTTGGAGCTAACAGCTCTCTCTGTGCTGTGCCCTCTGAGGAATCCATGACTTCCAAACCATCCTTATCTCTTGCTCATCACCCTTGTCTGGGTTCATTCACAGGTGACTTCACAGAATGTTTTTTTAAAGGAGTGGTCTATGCTTTATTTCACCAATTACTCCCATTTCTCAACTTCTGTGGAGAGACAACAGCACATCTTATGGGTTCCCTGTCTCTTCAAAATTATCTCAAAATTAATATACAGTTACTGTATTTCCAGCAAGTATTTCCTTTTAATAGAAAACGTGCCCTAAAAATTCCATGCTGGAGTCCCTGTAGAAGCTCAACAACACAAAGTGCTTTGAAGATGGCTGGACAGGGCTCAGGTCCCTATTAGGTCTCAATCCTATTCCTGATGAGTAGATCACCAGCCACACAGAAATGAAAGAAAACATCTCTGTGGAATCACACCACCTCCTACAGCTCCCTCTCAGCACGGCAGACAATGCCACTATGGGGCTACAGCATTTCCAGACTCCACAGGACAAGCAACATGGATAAATTTTCTTGGATCCTGACTGATTTCTCACTGCATTATTAACAAACAGCTGTATTTTGACTGGCTTTGATGTAAACTTTATCTGACCCATTGGTGAAGTTCTTCAAGTGGGACCACCCCACAGAGGTCCCTGGGTGAGGGGTTCATGAAGTAATTGTGCATAACAAAGAGGAGGCAAATTAATTCCTTCACACTGAAAACCAGCATGTCTTCTGAGCCAGGAAACAAAAGGATTTCCATGGCATTCCTCGACAAAACTATCAATCATTTCATTTCCGTGAAACCAGCTTCATAAAATATTCTGTGGTTTTACCAACAAACTGTGATAAAACCAAGCCCCCATACTGCTTAATTGCACTTATTAGCAAGCCAATTGTCTGTCAGATTTATTTTGTTATGTGAGCCACGCTCATCAGAAAGAGCATGAGATTTTTAATCAAATCTGTAATACTCGCCACAAGACAGACTTTTGAAGGGCACAGCTTTACCCAAACAAGAACATTCATCATCGCT
This sequence comes from Margarornis squamiger, assembly GCA_035222235.1. Lineage (NCBI taxonomy): Eukaryota > Metazoa > Chordata > Aves > Passeriformes > Furnariidae > Margarornis > Margarornis squamiger. Next base: position 1,445,644 of record JAWWTY010000022.1, read on the forward strand.
GGGCACAGAGGAATCTTGGTATATGAAAACATCTGGTTGTATAAAGATTTATCTCCTCCATCACACTCTAATGTATCTGCAGAGCTGCTTGATGGACCTCTGGGTGAGCCTGGGGCTGACCTGCAGCAGCATCTCAGGTTCCTGCCCACTTGTGGGGAGTCACAACACACATAAATCGACAGAAACACTGATTTACAGCCACGTCAAGTAGGAGTTTTAGCAAAATGCTGGGAATACTCAACCAAAGGCTTAATGTGGGGAGCATCTCAGTATAAACAGCTTCCCCAACACACCAACTGCTTCCACGGAGAACACGCCATGGCAGGCAGCTTTCCAAAGGCATCCAACCCTTCCTGTGACACTCCACAGGCCCTGTGGGCACCTCATCTCCCAGGGAGACACCGAATGTGGCTGCGGTTACCATGGCTTTGTGAGACCCTTGGCAGGAATGCTCCCATCGGTGCTGAGCCCAGCCAGATGTGCCAGACCACAGCTGCCCACAGCCTCCACACCCCACCAGGGCACATCCCAGCATGGCCTCACCTCTGATAACGTTTAGGCTCAGAAGTTGTAAGTTAACACTTCTCTAAAATTCTACACAGCAGGTTCAACTCCACATAATTCACTATGGTAATTTAGTTAGACCCAGGGTTAATTTAACCCATTTTTTCACTTCAGTGGGGTTACTCAAAGACAGTTTTCAGCAGAATACATTCCTTTAGCTTGAAACAAATGCTCTGTGTTTGCTCTCAAAGACACAGTGAACCATGGGACTAAGGAAGTCTCATTTCTTGCAAACCCAGAAGACTCCCACTCGCATGAGTTTGGGTCCTGCAGAGCCACAAGGACTGTAAATCTCAGAGTGGAGCGCTTCAGTGTCACTCTGCCCCCATCCATCTTTCCCTCCCTCCCTGGTGTAAATACAGCCATGCCCAAAGACTGGCACGTTGCTGCTTTCCCAGCTGGGACAGCTGCATCTCTCACTACCTGTTCCACCAAAGTTCAGCTCCACAGCTGGTCTGATCTGTGGGCTGTGCCTGGTCCAGCCCAGAGGTGCTGGGTGAGCTCCAGGACGCAGGCAGAGGTCGTGGCAGCGTTGCCTGCCTGGCTGATGTGCTCTCAGGCGGACTCTGGCCTCACTCCTCACTGGCACACCACCCGTCATTGCTCAGATGGTGCCTGCCGTTAGGATTTCTTATGTCACAGAAAGCACCGCCATTGAACTTTCCTTCCAGACATTTATCTTAATAACCTGTGCACATCTTTAGCACACCACCCTGTTCCTATTGCCTCCATCGATGTTCCAGACAGGACTAGTACACTGATCACAAAGGTTGCCCAACCCTTTCCACCATAAACCCCCTGTCTGAAGTTGATTACAACTTTGAAAAGCTTCACTGGTTCTCTCAACCAAAGAAGCAGGCAGCAGGAATATTTTATGCATGCTAAAATAATTCTAAAATTGTTTTTCTTGGAAAAGTCTGATGCCAACATGCCTTGGGCCTGCACCCAAAGCCTGGCAGTGGAGGGAGGGGTGAGCTCTGCCATTTTAACAAAGCAGTCAACCAGATGAGCTGATAGCTCCTAAGCTTCTGAGAAGCTGCAGCTTGCTCACTTCTCAGCAGAGGTTTGCTAGATGCTCCCAGCTGAATTCCCCAGGGATTTCATCCATGTGAGGCCCAGCAGGAGCTCGGCAGCTGCAGATGGTCTGGGCTCAGTCCAGGCACTTGGACTGAAGATGGGACATTTAACCTCCTTGTGTTCCTGCGGACCCTTGGGGGTTGAGCACCAGGAGGACAAAATCTCCACTTACATTCAAGAAACTGCTGTTCATTTTACCACAAACTCATTTTTTCAGAAACTGGTAGGAAATGGTAGGACTGGAAGGGGGAGTGGGAGCCAGGCAAGGATACAAGCAGCCATAGAGGTGAAGGCAGAGGAACAGTCTGAAGGACAGAGTCCTGATGTCCCCAAGCCCAGTGTCAGGCAGTTCCCTTTCAGAGCCTGGACCAGTTCCTAAGGCTTCCAGCTCTCCCTGCTCCTGCACCATCTGCAAGTGTCCATGAGCCTCCTGGCACGGTGCAGAAGGCCACGAGCATGGCCAGGTGTGCCCCAGAGCTGGGCTTTTACAGCCTGGGGCCACACTGGGCAGCAAAGGTAAAGCAGAACACTACCCTTATTCATTAAGGAACACCACCCGCTCTGCTCGGCGGCCAGACAGAGCTCTGTGCAAAAAGCAGGAGATGAATATCTAATAAGATTTCTAATCCATGCCCAGAGATAAGCCAAATTAATTTTGCACAGGCATCTCTTTTCAGCCCCGGGTTTGGCAGCCCCGGAATTGGCTTTGAGCAGGGTTTGGTGTCTGTGCCCTGGTGTGTGGGGTCTCACAGTGCCAGCTGGACACAGGTGGGGCAATCCTGACCAGGGGGATGTTTCTGTGTGCAGGCAAAATAGACCCAGGTGGGCACAGGAGGACAGCGAGGCACCACAGGTGGGTGCAGGAGGGTCATTAATCACACACGGGGGGTAATCTGAAGGCTCCCTGGAGATTCCAATGTCAGAACCTTCCAGTACCCAAAGGGCGCCCACAGGGAAGCTGGAGAGGGACACCAGCAGGGACTGAAAGGACAAGCAGTGATGGGTAAGGACTGAAAGAAGGGAAATTTAGGCTAGATATTAGGAAGACGTTCTTCCCTGCGAAGGTGTGTGGGTGCAAAGAAGGAAGTTTTACCTCGATTTTACACCATTTTCTGGAATTTCCAGGGCGGGATGTTCTCACATCAGCAGGAACGCTGCCTGGGCCGGACATCCAGTGTCCCTCAGGGCAGAATTCAGCGCATTTCTGTGGAAAACTGAGGGAGGGTGGCGAGGTGGGGGAGCTGAGGGGTCCCCCCTCAGGCACAGGGTTTTGCTGTGTGTGAGGGGAGGGATTTACCCTGTGGGGACTCTGGGGGTCACAGGGTGTGTGAGGGGAGGGATTGCTCCCACAGGCTCTTCAGCACTCGCTCGGTGTGTGAGGGGAGGCATTGCCTGGGCTCACTCGGTGTGTGAGGGGAGGGATTCCCTCCCGCGGGGTCCCTGAGGGGTTTGCTGTGTGTGAGAGGAGGGATTGCCCCCTGTGGGTCTCTGAGTGTCACTCGGTGTGAGGGGAGGGATTTGAAGGGTTCCCGGGGCTCACTCGGTGTGAGGGGAGGGATTTGAAGGGTTCCCGGGGCTCACTCGGTGTGAGGGGAGGGATTTGAAGGGTTCCC
>JAWWTY010000022.1:1449488-1478867 GCA_035222235.1 Margarornis squamiger
CCCCGCCGGGCTCACAGCCCCGCCGGGCTCACAGCCCCGCCGGGCTCACAGCCCCGCCGGGCTCACAGCCCCGCCGGCACGGCGGGCAGAAACACCCGGACTGCGGGCCGGCTCCGGCCCGGGGACACAGAGGGCTCGGTGCTGGTGCTGAGGGCTCGGTGCTGAGGGCTCGGTGTGGCCCTGAGGGCTCGGTGCTGAGGTCGGTGCTGCCCCGGTGGGCCAGGCCAGTGTTGGAGGACCCGCCGCCCCTCGCCGCCCTGCCAGAGCTGTCCTGCCCGCTGTGAGGTAAAACACAATAATTCGATAAGCAGGGGGCAGAGCTGCCCGCGGCTGGCACCGCTCCCTCCCCGGGCCCAGCCTGTTATTTTGGAAATGTTGAGCTCACCTTTGGCCGAGCACATTCCCCAGAGACCTCGGGAGGTGCAGCAGGCATTTAAAATAGAAGAACGTGTGAGACCTTGTTCTTTCCAAAAGGCCTAAGCATGCACTTGCATAATATTCAAGTGTTATTCCTGTAATTACATTAGGTTTTACTTTTCACAATAAAAAAACCCCAAACTTAAGTTAGAACTTCACTTTGCAGAAACTAACACTGCCTTTTAGCATTTTATAGCTAATATTCTGCTTTAAAGAAATGACCTTACTCATGAAAAGCACTGTTTCTCAGGCTGTTACCTGCAGTTTATTATTTATCAGTGCAGAACTGCATTTGTTTGGGATCCGACTGATCCTCTTGGCTCAGGCTTGCAAACATGATGTGATTCTCCAGCCTGTTTGTGGTGGGACTTACATCTGTGGAAGGCAGTGGGGGATTTATGGCTGTGCCATCACGTCCCACGTGTCAGTGCCATTAGTGGCATTCCACGGCTTCTGTATTATCAGAGAAATTGGTAATTTAGCACAATCGATGTCTTGCTTCCTTGAAGAGAGGAACCTTTCATGGTTTTTAATTCAGTGCCTCCTGCTCTGCTGCAGGTGGTGTATTTCCCTGACACAATCCAGCAAATTGTTCCGTCTCTTAAACAAAATAATATATAAGCAATGCCTTGTGTAAAACCTCCTTGAGCCCTGTCAGTGCACAGCAAAAGTGTCTGACATAGTCTCTCTTAAAAACAGTATGAGACAGTTCAAGTGTGTTCATGTTTGTTCCAGTAATGAGGGAAAAGCAGTGATGGTTAACAAGAACCAAGCAAAAAACCCCCAGCACAGTCATTTTTTAAGTCAAACACAGAGGTTGTGCCAAGCCAGGAGGGAAAACATTTTCTGTCCTGTTTTCCCATGACTCTGGGGGTTGAAGGAACTGCTGCTTCCTTTCCCTCACACCAGAACCATCAGTGGATTAAATGTGGGGGTACCTGGGCAGGTGTCCCGGCTGGAATCAGGGGGGGTCTGGGCTGGGAGCTGCTCTTGCATCCCGGTGTCCCCTCCGTGCAAATGGACCTTCAGGGGGCTGGCCAGTCCCTGAGTGTGCTCCACAGGGGATTACACCCATAACTATTAATAACTGATTCTGTGAGTAAATAGAGCTGGTGGAGATGAGTATGGATTGATTCTTCTCCCTAGTAGCAGTTAAAGCTTCCATGGAAGAAAGCAGAGGTTTGGGATGGTATTTATATATTAAAATAAAAATATATTAATTATATAATTAAAATTATATATTGATATATTTATACATATGAAACATGAAAAAAAAGTTTAATGCAATGTGGGACTTCTTACTTTAAAAGAAAATTTTGAAGTGTTACCAGCAAATGGTTACTGCAAGTACCAGTGACTTACCCAAATGTGTTTTGGTAATTGTACCATCTCTTCTACTTGATGGCCACTTCTTATAATACATGTGGTTTCTGGGAGCACAACTGGCTGCTCCTGCAGTAGAGGACACACAGGGCAGCGAGGCAGAACTGGCAGCACTGTGCTCACCCTCACCCCGACCTTCGCTCTGCGGTACCCGGCGCCTTCCAGCCAACAACGTGACTAATAGTGAGCAATCCTACACAGCCAGAACAAACCAGGCTGGGGATGTACAACGGATACGAAACTCCTGCTCTAGAGCTGTTGGCAGCTGGAGAAAACAACCCATTAAAATCTACTAATTGCCCAAAAAGCGGATCAGTTGTGCATCGTCGTAACGAGCAGGAAACCTTTTCCACAGTGCAAGACAAGGTGAAACCCAAGTCGCAGCAGTGCTGGTGCAGAGGTGATGATAATGTGGAGAACCCTGGCAAAAGTCTCTAACATCCCATGCCAGGAATCTCCCTTCCCATCAAAACATTTGGAAATGGACTTGGTAGTACAGGAATGGAGGTCAAAGAAGGGCTATAAAATATTTGGCCATTTTGTATTTAAATAAGCTCTGGGGATGTTTTGTATAAGATAAGAATGTATCAGTGAAAAGGACATGATTATCTAAGTCACTCTGGGTTAATTTCTGTAAATATTTTGGTGTTCATCCTGCAGAGGTTCTGGTTTAAGACTAAACCAGGCATAGAGTGCAGCGTTTATCTTATCCCCATTTTTCCCAGCACTGAGGATGCAGCATGGTGTTTGTGGCCCTGGGGAGAAAAGCTTCTTTGCTACTCTAGTAAAATAACTTTTATCCCATGTCTCTGGGAGTGGTGTGGGCACTTTCTGAGGCGGGGAGGCTGGGGCTGGCTCAGCCCAGGGCTTGGGTGCAGGGGATGGATTGGGACTGAGGGTTATCACTGCCCTGTGTGGCTCCATCCAGTGCTCTCAGGATGGGGCAAAGTCCTCGTTGTCACTCTGGCGTCACTCCACATTTATCTTCAAAGGCCCCGGTGGTTACGGAGCTGTAACGGGGCAGAGGGAGAGAGGTGGAAATGAGGACTTTGGGCTGAACCTGGCCACCCCAGCAGGACTGCAACCCGTGGCTTAAGGCCAGCCCTGAACTTGGGGTGTTCAGGGTGGTTTTGCCACCTCCCTTGAACTTGCATGAATGTTCTGGCTGTTGGTCCCTGCCACAGCTCTTCACTTGAATTCCCATCTTGGTTGTTCTGGTGGCTGGGGTTTAGAAATCTGTTTGAAGACAACCTTTATCTGGGTTGTTCCTTCCAAATCACATCCTTCCACTCAGGCATTTTCCTACTTTTCCCTCTTATTTTTGCTGAGGCTACCTGAGGAGAAGCATCCCCAGCCAGGTTTGGGCAAGGACTGACTCTGAGTGGCGTTAGGAGAAAAACCCTGGGCACTCAAACGAAGGACAGGAGCAACAGCTGTAGTAGGGTTTATATTCCACTGATCATGGGACTTTGGGTCGTTTCCTATCTGTTTTTCAGTAACATGTCTGGTGGTTATAAAATGAGCAGTATTTATCTGACCCGGGAGGCAGAGACATTACCTCATTGTCACGGGGTCAGTGGCAATTAGACTGCAAAGCCCAGCCAAGCAGTGCCTCTGGGTACAATAGTCTGTGGCAGCTTAACCTTTACGGTCAGCGCTGCTGCGTGGGGACAGCCCGGCAGCACCGTGTGGGCCTGCTGAGCTGGGCTGCCATTGCAATAACCACAGCAGAAAAGGCCCTTTCCTCTCAAAACCCCTCCCTGGCAGCTTGCACACACCTACCTGTATAAATGTTCCAAGACTGCAATATAGTCATTTAGGCAGGATTGATGGGTTAATGGCTTATATCAGCTCTGTCTCGATTTTGAGTTAAAAATTAAGTTCATCCCCAAAAAGGTGCAGCAATGCCTGAGTATAACGCAAGTACAATAATCTATAGACATCACTCATCCCATATTTACCATAAACATGGTGTCCAAAGGTGAGGAGCCAGGTCAGCAGCTGTGCCCAGCGTCAACAGCTCGGCGGGGAGAGGCAGCCAAATTGAACCTGCACCCGGAGAAGGTGAGAGTGGCAGCGGGCAACAGTGAAGGGGCTGGACCCGCTCCTGCAGCCGTGCCCTCGAGGGCACTTAGAACTGAAACCAGGTGCTTTTCCTTTCTGGAGGTGGCAACCTTCTGTTTCTGGTCTGTTAACATACGGTTATCCGTCACGCACAGTTCCTGTTCGTGGGTGACAGGCTTGAATCACAACCTGAAACCTAACTCTGAATTTAAGGGCCATTCACTTTCAGGCTGCACATTAGTCAGGTTGACAAGAGTCACCCCAGAACGAGCCACCGGCTGGAGGATGCTGGTCGCCAGCTTCCCACTGTTACTCATTAGTGCCTGAGGGGGTTTGTCAGGCCGGGTGGGCGGGATGCTGCGGGAATGCACGGGAATGCACGCCAGGATGCTGCGGGAATGCACGCAGGAGGAGCTCTGCCTCAGCCTGGCTGCCTGCCACCAGGGCTTTCCTCCTCCACCGTGTCACCAGTCCCTCTGATTCATGCTGTCTGCCCGGCCTCTTCTTGCACAAGTTCATGCACCACCTCTGGGTTTTTTTGGTTAGGAAAATGTAACATTTTGCCTCTTTATTCTTCCACTGTATAAAATTTGGGGTTTGGCACAGGCTGAGATAACCCTGCTGTCTCAAAGAGAGAAGCTGGGAGAGAAGGGAGGGGGTAGCACTGTTGGTATTTTACAAGCATGTAATCCTCCCTTTTGCTTTACAATTCCAATTGCTCAGAATTAGGGTGAGGATGTGAATAAGGAGCAAGACTTTCCCCTGCTGCCTTGTCAGACTGAGCACTTAGACCCACAGGAAGACCAAGAATTAGGCTCACAAAAGGTCTGAAAAACAAAACTCTGAGCGTTTCAGTTCTTCCCTTGTAGGCACCAACTCAGGCCCCAGGTTTGGGGTCTTGGTTCCTGGACAGGCAATGGGGTGGCTGTGTTTGGGAGGCAGGAGAGCCTCTGGCAGAGGGATGTAGCCTCTGGTCAGCATGAAACCTGCTTCCAGCTGTTTTTGTCCATGCTGGACTCGCAACTGGGAGCTCTGCCCAGGGGCGAGGTGGGAAGCAAACCACAGCACACGCTGGGCAGCAGCGTGGAAGAGCCACAGAGCACTCCCAAAACGGGAACCAGGAGCAATGCCCTCTCTTGCCTACGGAAGATATTAATCTAGTTCTTCCAGGCAGAAGCTCTAACTAGCAAGATATCTCTGGGATAGGAGGCCCTTCGTTCCTCCTGGATGTGTACTCCTTTGAACCCTGTAACACTGGCGTGCTCCCCAGGTGAGCCATGCTGTCTGAGCCTGCTGCAGGCAACAGCCAAGGGGTTTTACTGAGCGTTCCCTAAAACAGCAGCCACACACAGGTCTGCTCCCTGCAGTGCTCCCAGTGCAATCAGTGCTCTCTTCAGTCCAATAAATGCTACCAGATGCAAAGCAGAACAGTTTCAGGAGAAGGTGGTGGCATCCTCCTGCTCTGGCTGTGGCAAAGTTCAAATGAGGTTTCATAGAATCATGGAATCACAGAATCATTTGGGTTGGAAAAGCCTTCTAAGATTGTTCAGTCCAACCATTACCAAGTACTACCAAACCCACCACTAACCCATGTCCCCAAGTGCCACATCTACACATCTATTAAATCCCTCCAGGGATGGTGACTCCACCACCGCCCTGGGCAGTCTGTTCCCACGTTGAGGCCCTGCTGTTGGTTGGTAGAGTAAACAGATAGTATAGTTTTATTTGGGATGGTGGAAGCCAGGCCCCCTTTTCAGACCCATCCATCCATCCGTCCGTCCATCCATCCATCGATCGGCTTTGTGCAGAAAATCTTCCCAGGGCCATGCAGAAACTTAGGAGCGGCTGTGATGGCACTGACATCAAAGGACTGCGAGGAACCTGCATTTCCATCTCTCTTCCCAACATTTACACTGAGCAGGTTTTGGAGGCCACCATTTCCTTCTATTCCTCCCACTTCCTAATTTTAGGGAAAAAACCAGAGCAAGCTCTGGTTGCCAACCACAAACACACACCTCTGGGAGAAAGGCTCCTGACACAGCAGAGCAGGATGTCTGGGAGCACGTTCAGGACGAGCCCGTCAGCAGCATTTCCCAGGGGATGACTCATCTCACCCAGCCAGCCCTGCCTGTTTGAGGTTTTCCGTAGCTCCAGTCCTGGCTTCTTCCAGACTTGGAGCAGCTGTAGGTTTGGGGGTGTCTTCAGGGTGAGTCTGGATTTCCAAGCATCTGCATTTTGGGTTTAAATAGCTTAATCCTCTTGTCAGCTCTAGAGGTAAGTGGACACAATCCAGGTCGCTCTCTGCAGAAGTCTCCTGGCCATCAAGGTGACCTTTGATGCTGGAATGAGATTCAGTGGCAGCAAAAATTCAAATTAAAGTCAATACGTACATTTATGAGTAAAGACAGTCACTCACAGGGACATGTTGCAAATTTACCATCACATGGAGATGTTCTTCTTGAAGATGTGGGGCAGTTTTCACACCAGTTTGGGATTGGATGCTGGGAGATACTCTGTGATGGGTCCTGGAGGTGGTTCCACTACTGCACAACCTCAAGGTGCATCATGGGAGGGTTAGATTAGGGAAATTTTTTCATGGAAAGGATTATAAAGGATTGAAACAGGCTGCCCAGGGAAGTGGAGGACTCACCATCCCTGAAAGTGTTCAAAACACATGTGGATGTGGCACCTGGGGACATGGTTTAGTGGTGAACAGCGTGGTGGTGCTGGGTTGATGGTTGAACTTGAGGATCTTAAAGGGCTTTTCCAACCTTAACGATTCCATGATTCTACTTGATTATTATGATTTATGAATAAGAATGATCCTATGCTTAAATCAATGTCAAAGCTCCCATGGTGGGTAAATAGAGGCAAACTGCAGTTTTAACTACGTTTGGGGTTGCTAACACTGAGGGGATGGAATTTTCTTCCAGTAATTTAATTGTACACGATGTTTGCACCCATCATTCATAAGGAAAAGTTCCTTACAGGCTTAACAGATTGTGTTTCCATCTCTGTTGCGTAAAAACAGTGTTATGGACACAAGGGAAATGGAAATCATAACACAGCATCTCCACTATTTTAAGAGTCATATTGGAACACATGGAACAGATATGGAATTCCACTCTTTGCTGCCTTCAGATTTGGTGTGCTGTGTATTTACTTAGTGCTAGAAAAGGAAAGTGAAAACAAACCCATTGCTTCAGTAAGGCCCAGGAACAGGCTTTGCTCCTGCCCATTCCCTTGGGACCAGGCACCATTTCCAGGCAGTGGAAAGGCTCTGGGCAAGCGAGAGCTGCAAAGTCATTCCTGAGACGAGACAACAGACTGAAAGGGGAAAAAAGGGCTGAGTGTCAGGGAGAGAAGAGCCAGCTGAGGAGGACTAATGGGCGAGAAAGCTGTGAGACAGGTCTGAGGGGTGATAGTGCTTCTGGAGGGAAGGGCTGACTGGAAATGGGTCTGGCTGTTCCTGCTCTGGGGTGCTCCTGGGGAAGCACCTGCCTTGAGGCAATTTATCCAGCCGTCAGCTTGTTTTCACACAGACTGTGAATGCATCCTGGGATCAGGACTCCACTAGGCACACGGTGCTTCTCCCATCCCTTGGTTATTGCTGAAATTTCAGGCCTTTCTCCTGTGTTGCACTGGCTCAGACTGCTCCCGTTGCTCCCACAGAGACCTGAGCGCAGGGGGAAGAGGCTCCAGCTCCAGGCAGCTGGGGACCATGGAGCACGGGCCATCAGTGTGTCCTCATCACATCCACAGAATCTTCAGGGGTGGAAGGGACCTCTGGAGATCATCCAGTCCATCCCCGCTGCCAAGACAGGGTCACCTGGAGAAGGTGACACAGGTGGGTGTGGAATGTCTCCAGGGCAGGAGACTCCATGACCTCCCTGGGCAGCTCTTCCAGGGCTCTCCCCCTCCATGGGGACAAGCTCTTCCTCATGTTGAGCTGGAACTTGTTGTGTTTTAGTTTATGGCCATTGCTCCTCATCCTGTCACTGGGCACCAGAGAAAAGATTCTGGAACCATGCTCCTGGTATCCCTTGGAGATATTTGTATGAAGTGATGTGATCCCCTCTCAGTCTTCTATTTGGCAAGTCCTTTTGTAGGTCTGGGCCTTTCCCTACCAGCAGTTAAGTTCTAAATCAATCAGATTCTCTGGGGTTTGTTTCTGAAAATTCTTCTGCATTCCCAGAGTTACTCTGACTGGGTCCTGAGTTACTCTCATTTTTTCCCCTCCAGCCTGACATAATTTCATTTCCAAGTGTCCCACTCAGGCATGTAACTGCAGCAGAGAAGGACTGCAAGCACTTGCAGGAGCAGCCAAACCTGGGCAGGCTGGTATGACAGAAGTGGCCAGCATGGCATCTCCTGTGTGCGCGTCAGGATCTGTGTGTGACTAAGCACACTGGCAGTGGTGTTCAGTAGCATCTCTAGAGCTCTGCTCCGTATTTGTCCTTCCTTCCTTCCTTCCTCTGTTTGTCTCAGTTTAAAAGAAAAAACTGGGTTCAAGCGCTATGTGCTGACAAGACTTGGCGATTCTGGATGGCAGGAGGGGTACGAGGCTCAGCGCAGCTGAGTACTGGAAAGATACTTGTCACTGCAGATTTTGCTTGTCATATGCAGAGATGACATGCAGATCTCCCTCTGACAGATTGATAGTCATTCCGAGATGCATCCACCCACAAAAACCACAGACATGCTGCTTGACTCAAATCTTGACTTTAACCACAACTTTGTGATGCAAAACTGGTGGAGTTTTTGGTACTTTTTGTTTAAAATGAAGTCTTTATAGGGGTTTTCCAGCATCCTTGCTAGTTACTAAAAACAAACCAACATCAGCCTACTGGATGGGACGACTCAGTTTACTCGTGGGTGGTTTTGACATTCAGCTCATTAACATGTTTAGTCTGAAAGAAGGTTGGAAAGGTAGTAAATAAAAAATTGGACACAGAAGTGCAGCATCTCTCCAGAAGTTACTCCTTATGTCCCAGTTACAATGCCAGGTTCACGTAGACGGGAGTATTTGTCCTGACTTTACTCAAAATATCAACAGCTCTTCCTAACCGAGTTCAAAGACTGGCAACACGGGTCGGTCTGTTTGTAGAAGTAAATGCCCCGTGTTCAGTGTAAAGGTTACGCTCTGTGGGGCCAGGAAATTCACAGCTCAGGACGGAACTTCCATCACGGTGTGTGAGAACCTGGGCACGCTGGCTCACAGCCAGGTAGTCTCCAGTGCGAACAAGGAGCCACCCCGATCTGTCAGCAGGAGCTTACGGCCCCTTTGTGTCCCTGTGGGAGCAGGTACTTGACGTGGAACTTGTTTTGGCTGTTCTGGCATGGGTGGACGCCAGGGACACCTCCTTGAGACCTCACTTGGGGCAATCCTCTGCAACGTGCTCTGGGATGAGCAGGGAGGTTGGACCAGTGACCCAGTGTGACCCTTCCAACCTGACCCCTTCTGTGATCCCGTGCCAGCCTGAAAAACCAGCCAGTGGGTCTGCAGAGCTCCGAGAACACACATGGCAACGTCTTCAGCTGCTTATGTTGGAAACGTAAAAAGGAAAGTACTCCAAATAAGTTTCTCTTGTTCGGAAATACAATGGGCAATTTAAAAGCCCCTATTAAGCATGTGTGCAGGAGCATTTCCCATTCGGGGAGGCGACTGGGATTGTTCTGTGGAGCTGTGTGATGACTTCCCCGACGCGGTACCAATCAGCCCCCATTATGTGCCGTGGTATCCATCCCCGCGCCCCAGCGCGCGGCCCCGCCGCGAGCACGGGGACTGCAATCCCAGCTCCTTTGTCCTGCCCGCCGCCAATTTGCTGCAGAATTGGGGACGAGGCTCCAATCTGCCATTGTTGGCGGTGCCGGGGCCGCGGCTCTGCTTTCAGAGCACTTATTTGCATTGCCTTGATTAGCATGTCACCTGCTTCATTAGCGGAGAAAATGCTTCTCCACAGACCCAGCCATTCATGCAAATTGGAGAATGCACGGAGATCCTTCCCCTCTAGGACTTTCCATTATTAGCAAAATTGGTAGATTCGGTTTGTTCCTTCCTCTTCAGAAGGTCACTTTCATTTCCACCTCCAAATGAAAGTTCTTATTTAAAAGACAAAGTAATCGTCTTCCCAAACTTTAACAGTCCGGTTTAATGAAACCTGATGCCAAAGGAAAACTCAGGTGTGTGCAAGGTAGGTGGAACCTCCCCAGTTTCAATCTAATCCTTACACCAACTGCCACCTGTCTGTCACCGAACCATTAATTTTACTGGACGCCAGGGATGTGTTTTTAGACCCCAAAAGCTCCCTCCTGTGTAGGACCTAAACCTCCAGGGCTCAGCTGTGCAGTTCCTCCTCACGTCCTCAGCCAACGTTCCCTTTGCTCTGAAAGCACCTGGGAATCATCTTTTCTTACTCTGTCCCTGTTTTCCAGGCTACACAATCCCAGTTCTTCACAATCCACCTTATCCCAAATCTGGACATCCTTCTTGCTTTCCCTTGGACATGTCCACGCTGTTTTACTGAAGGTGGGACTAAAGCAAGTCTCCAGGAGGGCTTTGGCGCACCAGCCAGAGCAGAGCAGGTACTTTCTTTAAACATCCACATCCTGCCCTAGACCCAGGAATGAGCCACCTTCTTCCACAGCAGCCCCCCTTCCTTCTCTGGTGTCCCCTGGACCTCTGAGAGTGCTGCCCAACCAGCTCCCCAACATCCCTGGCACCAAGAGGGGCTGATTCCTCCTGGTCTCCCTGACACGTGGGCTCCGCCCCGAGAGCAAAGCCTGTACCTTCGCCCTGGCTGTGGTCTGCAAGTGCTAGTTTTGTTCCTTGAAGTTGTCTTTTGATATTTGTAGCCATTCCACCCCATTAACAGTGCACACCAAACTCGACACTCCTGGAGAACTCCCCACATCCAGTCCATCTCTGACGCCCCTGACATGCCACTGCAAACCCTCTCTGCAGGGGTGGGCACACAACCATGGGCTGTATCTCACAGCATCTCCAGAGCTGATGCTCCCCCTCCCAGGCTTAAAGAAACTAAAATTATCACTGCAGATGCCTATCTCACGTTTTGGAGGATTTTTTTCACTTGAGAGTCCAAGGATAGGGAATAAAGCCTTTTGTGACGTCAAGAGATACTCAGCTTTTGTGGAAAAGAAGGCACCCCAAATGTGGAAATTAAACAGAGCCCTTACACAGCTTTTCCTTGAGACCAGGAAGTTGCCATGAGGCCCCAGATCTCAGTCCAGGGATGGGAAAGTCCTGATACAGCGCTGACCTCGGAAGCTGCAGGGCAGAACCACCACCAACCCCAGGAGGTTTCCTTGCCTCTGCTGCCACGATGGGCAGAGGACTTCAGCCAGAAAGAAAAGCCCAAGAGAGTCTTGAAAACCAGACAGTGCGAGAAGAAAAGAGGGAAAATGTGATGGTTATGTGTGAAATGTCATTGCAGTAGGAACTCTGCAGAAGTGAAGGACCTCGTATGGACAGAGGGGAGGAAGACACAATCGCCTTCATCTGCTGAGCAGCCAACACGGCCTCTGCTGGGACGCAGCGTGACCATGGGAACCATCTGTGCCACCCCAGAGCCAATGCCCCTGCCCTACTCGAGTGCATCCCCTGCCAGGGCGGTGGCTGCGCTCCGCTGCACTCGCTGCAGCTGCACCAGGGGGACAAAACCTCCCTCTTTGCATCTCCCCACAGCTCCTGGGAAGGCACAACCACACGTGGAAACACCAGGCTCTACCCACTGCCTTTCACACAGGTCACCAGGCAGGCAGGGTCGTGCCAGGCTGAGGTACCCGGTGCTTTTGCCTTTTTAAGGTAAAGATGAGGCAACACTGCACATTCTTACGGGTGCCCTCTCAGGCTGTGCACAGCCACCTCCCTCTCACCTGACCGCCGGAGACTCCAGGAAGCCTCACAAATCTGTGTGTGCCTGCTATCCCTGGATGGCAGGAAGGGAAGAAGTGAGTCAGATACGTGTCTCTGCTGCTCAGGGGAAATGAAATCCTGTTCCTCCATTGCACAACCCCGGTGGCAGCTGCATCCATCACGCTCCCTCTGCATACACCTTGCTGCAGAGGAGAGGAAGACAGATTTACCAGGAGATGGAGATGGAAATACTTGTGATTAAGAAGTCACAATCTCGCTGATAAATCTCTGGCTCAGAGACTGCTGGTCAGGCTGCCCTCCTTCCTTCCCTCCCTCTGCCTTGGCTGCCCTCACAGCGAGGGTTCCTGATGACCCATGGCAGGGACACAAACCCACCTCAGTCAGTTGTGTGCACTTACCAGATTAAAGATGATTAATTGTACCAGGTAGTTCCTGCTACATCTTAAACACACACACAGTCAGCAAGGCTCCTGTAAACACGAGACTTGGAGCTGGAGGGTTTTTTAACTCTCTCAGACTCCAGTCTGAGGACCCCAAGCCTGAACCACCAGTGTGAAGTATCCCAAACAGGGTGAGCGCAGGGAAGTGTGCTGGGCACCAGTGCCTCTCGCTGCTGGAGGAGGAAGGACTCGCTCTGGTTTTCAAAAAGATCAACCTCTGCCCCTCTGGGCTCTGGGAAAAGCCCGTCCTTACCTGCCAGGGACGCGTGGGAAGCGCGACAGCAACGCCACACACCTCGGGGGGACACAAACCACCAGCAGCCTCAGACTGTAGAGTATTTTGCATCATTTATTTAAATACCTATATTTATGCATTTACAAATTTTCATAGCTCTGTCTGTAGCTTTTTTTTCTTTCTTTTTTTTTGTAGACAGTATTGCAGAGAAGTCAGCTTCTGTAAAATGAGGTCCATGTATAAAACTATGCAACGGATTGGAGAGAAAAAAACAACCCGACAAGTTTCCTTTCACACTCTGAAATCTGAAATCAGAAACCAAAGAAAGTGACTGAATGGAGAGGGAAAGGGAGAGGAAGGGTGGGCAGACCAGCCTCAAACCAGTGGCTCTCACACAAGCATTACACACATCAGTGCTCAGCTACAGGACACGTTTCAGTCGGTGCAATGCCTGTTTGCTAAAGCTTTAGCAGGCACATAGGTCTCTAATGAAAAAATAGAAGGAAAGGATCCTACACACTGAGAATGCAAAGCCTGGACAGCCTCAGGATCTGTTTTGGGAGACTGCACCGACTTGCCAGCAGTGCATCCTCATCCCAAACTTCATTTTGCATAAAAAGTTCCCTTTAAGAAATCTTAGCATTTAAAAAACCCAGTGTCTGAGCTCTTCTAGCCTCAGTACTCTAAAGAAATCTCTTGAAAAATACCTCCTGCTTTCCTCATTTGGAAGCTTCAAAATAATGTTTTGCTTTATCTAATACCAATTGAACAAGTCATGGGGTCCCAGCGTTATCTCTGGGAGGAAGAGGCAACAGATATGGCATTGCAAGATATTTACACACATGGTACAAAAATGTCCAAGGGTATGAAAAGTCACCAGTTACACAATTTTGCAGCAGCCTCATTTACACCTGTAATTTTATACCATTTATTACATTGTACTAACACACCAGATCCAAAGATGTGCACTCCCTTTAGGACATTCAGGAGTTCCAAATATATTGTGATTGCATAATTCATATTGCACAATTGTATAAAAACATAAATACTAGCTATTCTATTTTTTCTTTTAAATACAAAATACATGTCACATAGTCAAATAATCTTTTCAAGTGCAATTCAGGTGCTCTCTTTAGTCCTTCCAAGGAAAAGGCAATTTTGATAGTTTTGGCACAAAGTTTAACCTCTGTCCTGTGCCAGCAGTTCTACTTACAATCCCAAACTCGGCAGAGTAGCAGTCATATACATACAGTATAAAACCAGGGTATTTACAGGATGCACAGGAGGTACAGGGAGCAGCCTGGTGTCGGCTCTGGGTTGGGGGTGGCTGGGGCTGTGGCGGAGGGGCCGGAGCCCGCGGTTACGCCGGCTGCTGCTGCTGCAGGTTCACATTCATGGGCGGGGGGTGGCCGAGCAGGCCGATGCGCTGCTTCTGCTTCCTCTGCTCCGTCATCTGGAAAATTAACCAGTTTGCTCATTAGGCCTCGACACTTCCTGTGCGTCAGCTGGCCCAAGGGTTGGTTCAGCCCAAGCCCGCTGTCCGCACACACAGCAGTGCTGTGCCAGGGCAGGGGGCGGCTGCAGCCCCGGCCCGTGTCCCCTCGGCCTGGCCAGGAGCCCGTGGCTGTGCCTGGCCACTGTTCCACGAGGGGAGAGCTCGGGAGAGCCCGGCAGCCAGCGGGGATTAGTGTGCAGAGCAGGCTGCAGAAACCTCCCCTGTTAGACATTCCTTGTAACCCGTCCAGCAGCCGAGGCAGACGAGACGGAGAGGGCGGAAAAAGGGGCGAGCCCTCCAGTCAGGCTGGGAATACCCTTGCCTTTGCTGGAATAGACTCGGGCGCTCCCAGTCTCAGCCGGAGCCAGCCAACATCCCTCCCCATCTGCCAAAAGCCAAGGCAGGGCTTAACCACCTCACTGCCAGGCAGCCCCACCTTCACTGCTGCCTCCCTGCAGGTAAAATAACACTGCTCTGCTCAGTGCAACCTTGAACAGAACAGGGATCAGCTTTATTACTGATACTGAGAAACAGCCACAATCCAACGCTCCACTCTGGTGTTTTGGAAGTTTGGGAGGTTTCTTACATAAGCAGACAGGCCTTGTAAGAAGCAGCTCCGAAGTGGGCAGGGGCTCTGGAGCAAACAGCTGGATCACTGCACGAACAGCTGGATCACTGCACGGCTCCTGCAGCGATCAGGCTCAGCCTCAGGGCAGTGACACAAGGGGTGGGATGCAGAGTGTGCCAGGGGGGCCTTGTCCTGGGCACCGAGGGCACCTGGGCTCCCTGAGAGCCCCGACACCCTCCGGGCTCAGTACCCCATGGCATGTGATCCATGGGCAGTCAAGGCAGCGTGAAGGAGCAGGCACACACACATCCCACCCCTGCTGCTCTTCTCCTCGGGCTGAGGCTGCCCAGCAATGCTTTCCCTGCAGCATCCACATCCACCATCAAATTTTTCAGTTTTATGATATTTAATTACAAATGTCAGCCAAGGTAACCGCTTGTGGCAGTAACTCCAGGAGAAGGGACATGGTCTAGAGCATGACTGGTTCATTTGTAACACACCTAGAAACACAGAATCTTTAAGGTTGGAAAAAACCTTTAAGATCCTCAAGTCCAACCATGAACCCAGCACCACCACTGTATTCACCACTAAAGCACTAGAGTGTTTAAAATCCCCACCCTCAGCGATGGAGGGCAGTGTCCCATGTGGGGCAGGGTACCCCAGCATACCAGGGTGGCTCATCTCGGCTCTGCAGTTCATTGTGGGGAATGGAGTTGGTCCAAACAGGCAGTTCTGGGCAACCTCCAAAAGGTTCCTCCATGTGCCACAGGCAGGGCGACGCTGTGCACCCCACAGCTCTCATCCTGTGTCCAGTGACACTCATTGAGCCACCAGGGAAAGGGCTGAAATACCATCATTCCTCTTGAAACCCTAATTAAACTTGACTCAGCCCAGCACCTTGCTCTCTCCTGACCCAGAGAAAACCACCTCCAGCTCCTCTGCACCACATTCCCAGAGTTCTCCTGCCACAGAAGGCTTCCAGTGCTTCACAGGTGACAGGAATAGGAGGAGAGGGACCTTCCCATGGCTCTCTGGACACACACACAGCTACTCCCTGCTGAACCTGCCGGGAACCTTCAACCATTCCTAAGGTAACCCACGAGTGGGAATGCAAAGAGGCCACGAGGCCTTGGTGTAAAAATGTCCATTTACGTTAATTAGTTTCACTGAGCAGACCAAGAGTCACCATTTCACACCACCAATAAACTGATTGAGAGGACGCATGGAATAAAAATGGGAAAGAGAAGGGAATAAAGAAAAGGGACTGTAGTAGGTGTTTTTCATTCTGTGTAGAAAAGGGACCCTGATACAGTCGTTTGTAGAAGATGTGGCTTTAAAAAAAGGGAAGAATAAAGCAACCAAGCATAAATAAGAGGGAGAAATGCAATTTTAGTGTAAATTCAGAACATTATTAATCCTGCACGACACGTGCTGGCATGAAGGGCACAGGGCTGCAGGAGGGAGCAACTGATCGCCATCACATTTACCTGGAGGGGGAATCTCTAACGAAAGCTTTCCAGGGATGGCACGCCTGGGCTAACAGGCAATAAAAGCTGTACACAGATATGTCCAGGGAGCTGCCAGCCACTGGAATTGTGCTGACAGGATCCAAACACAACCCCGGGGCTGGGTTCATCTGAGCCGGGCCGGACGCCCCGGTACCGCCCGTGACTACTGCCCCGCTCCAAAGGGCACGGGGAGCTGGAGTGAACTCCAGGATCGGGGTACAGGGGAGCAGGATCGCGGCAGGACACAGCCTGCCCATGGTGCTGCTCCAGCCCAGGCACACCTGCGGGTCACAGGCACAGGGCACTGTCCCCACCAGGGCCAGGAGAGATGCCTCACACCTTCCGACACCGGAGCAGGCGCTGGGAAGGATTTCTGGGTGATTACATCTAATCCCCTGCTGCTGCAGACAATTAGGGGGTAATCTTTTTGCACAGAATTAAAGCGATCAGGATTTTAATGGCTCTTGGTGCACCTTGGGAAAGCAGGCGGGCTGGAGCTCAGCTTCTAACAATTACAGTCTCCAGAAAACCTAACGAGCTTGAGGAGCAAATGAACGAAAGGTTTTCCCTTTATTTAATTACAAGAAAATAAATACAAATAAAAGTTCCCCGAGTTAGTTCCTTTTCCTGGAGACAGTTCCTCATCAGGAGGAGGGATATACTGGCTTTGGAACATAATTGGAGCATCCTGCATCTTCAGCAGGGCTCTCAATAATGGTACTTAGGGGAATTCCTAAAAGCTATCACCACACTAATGAAGCCGGTTTCCTCTCTTGCTTTTACAGTCAAATAGCTCTCTAAAAGCTAAACCCTTCATTCTTATTTTCACAAAGAGCGAGGAGGGGTTTTAGTGCTTGGTCAGCCAAGAGGGCTGCAAGCTTCAGAAATAAATGTGCCGTGAGCCAGCGCTGGCTGCGGCCGGTGGAAAGACTCCTGGTGACTGCAGACCACTTTGAGTCAGACCCTTCAGCGGGGAGACACAAGAC
Organism: Margarornis squamiger; assembly: GCA_035222235.1. Taxonomy (NCBI): domain Eukaryota; kingdom Metazoa; phylum Chordata; class Aves; order Passeriformes; family Furnariidae; genus Margarornis; species Margarornis squamiger. The sequence goes on from JAWWTY010000022.1 coordinate 1,466,482, forward strand.
ACATGTTTCAAGATAATTGTTTCCAGGCAAAACAGCAAAACCACTGCCCGGCAAGTATTAAAGCCCAGACAAAAGAGCAACTGCCTCTGCCCTCCATCCTGAGACCAAGTGGAGCAAGGGGCTCTGTGGCACAGTGCCTGGGAACTAATTACAGCCCGGAGCAGCGAGGCTGGCTGCTCCCAGTCCCACCCGTTAATCCCTTCCTTGTGCTCCACGGGGTGTTCGGGAAAGGGCCCAGCTCCATCCACACTGCGGAGCGTGATCGGAAGGCAGCGAGCCGGGCTCTGCCAGGACTGGCTCAGACACTCACGTCCCCCCAAAGATAACTGGCTTATGGAGCAGCCCGGGCAGAGACGGGAGCAGGGCTCAGATTAGTATGGGCAGAGCTGTGCCAGCCGTGCCAGGGCAGGCAGGGCACGTCTGTGATAACACCCCGGAGCTGCTGGGCCTTTCCTCCCCAGGCAGCTCCATCGACTGCCTCGGGTGCAAGTCAGCAATTAATCTTATCCAGTGCTGATACTTACATAAATGTAACTAATTGAACCATCTGGCTCAGGTTATTAATGCACAAAGATAAGCAGCCACCACAAACAGCTCCCGCCAGCGCAGGCAGCAGCATTTTCCCTGTTCCTCCCTGCTAGGCTGTAATCCCTGTGGACAACATGACCTAAAGCCCTGCTGCCTCTGTGGCTCTGACAAAGCCATCGCTGGGCTTGGGCTGGGAACCAGCCCCATGATGCCCTCGAGCCCAGCCAAGGCAACACAAGTCCTCCAACCCCTGCTGTGCCAAACCAGTCCTCAGAGGGCCGGGGAGCACTCACGTGTTACAGCAGCAGCAGCACACAGTGCAGTGCAAAACATCCCACGGGGATGTCTGTGCTGCAGGCTGGAGTATGGCAGCAGCCAAATCACATCTGCAGTGGCAGCACAGCCACAGCACAGGGGACCAGCACCAGTAACCACTCGAGCGCCTCTCCAGTTTCTCGGTGGGTTTTGAGGTCCGTGCAGTGACACACCCTCCTATCACTGTCACACCCTCTGACTGACAACAGTGTGCTCGGGTCTTTGGGGTAAAACCCAAAACAACACCACCACCACCACCACCACCACCCACACACGGGCTCCCTGCCCCAGCCAGGGCTGAGTGAAGTTAATTAGTGGTAATTTTTTCAATGCAAGTTTTCCCTTTCTGGAGGTGCCCACTTAGGAACATGCTGGTTGGGTCAGCACCAGGCAGGTCAGCTGGGGCACAGGGCTCTGCAGGGACATGTGATTTATTCACTTCTTCCCTAGGCTGCTCTAGAAGAGTTCTCCCTGGGGTTTGCAGAAGCTGTGGAGCCGAGAGACACCCTTCGGTGTGTGAGGCTGCAGGAGCTGTGTCCTGCCCATAGGGCTGTGAGGCCGCCCGTCCGCTCCCTTACCTGGTCTTTCAGCTCTGACAGCTGGCCAGAGAGGTTGGTCACGAGCTTCATGGTGGACTCCAACTTCTCCTGCAAGTTCCTCAGCTCGTTCTGCTCCCCTTCCGAGTCGCTGCTCACCAGGGACATGGCCCGCATCCGCGGGAACCAGTCCAGGTTTCGCTCCTGGGAATCACACACCAGGTCACAGTTAGTGTTTGCCAGATGAAAACCTGCACACAGGGCCAAGCACAGACAGAGCTCTGACAGCACACGGGGCCATTCCCTGGATACAGCAGCTCTGCAGTTATCTGTGTTATCTGCATTTGCATCTTACTGGAAAGTTTGCAAAATCGCCTGCTCGAGGCAACGAGGCGCTGCTGCCGCAGCTGTGGAAATGCAGGCTGCTCCTGCTGCCTTCTCCTCCCCAGCCCTCTCCCCTCCACATACACTTCACCATAAATACACTAACTGGACGTTAAACCAGCCCAGATTTCACGTCTGGACAAGCATTTGCCACTGCTAGAAATCCATTGCCATCTTACAATCTTTTAACTTGTGTTTGTGGAACGTTTTGTGCTTTTTTGGTCAAGCAAAGCTTGGCTGTGCTTTCTGATGAAAGAAACCATGGTCTTCCTGGAAATACTTCCATGTTTGAAATACTTCCCTTTTAATGAAAAGGAAGATCATATTCTGACTGCTTCAGCCTAAAAGATGGGACAGATATGTTACACTGCACCGACCATAGTAAAGTTTTCATTCAGCCATAGAGATTCTGTAATATTCCATGTTACAGTGACAGTCAGGAATGTCACGGACACACACAGTGTGATGATGGCATGTTCAGAGGCTCACACAAGCACTCATGTACATGCCAGAGATGTTAAAAATAAAAGCAGGAGCGGAACAGAAAGCCACAAAAGAGGAGGAGGGGTGCACACCGCGTCCTGACACCTTACAGTGCAACAGCAAACTGGTTTCCCATCTAGTCTGGTTCTCCTCCCACGCTGGAGAAATGCTCTGAAATGGAAGCTAAACTGGGGCTGGCTGAGACGAGGCTGTGTGTGCTCTCACAGGTGACACTGCAACAGCTGGCAGGGCTTTGAACAAAGCAGAGATGCTGATGGTGACTGCAGGAACGCCATGGGATGCTGGCAACCAAAAATCATCACCTCGCTGAGCCACAGCGACCAAAGCTCACCCCACTGGGCTGCTCAGGCTCTTCACTGGGCTCAGCTCACTTTTAGCACTGCAAACTCCCTGGCTTTTTGCCATTCCCAGTCTACATCTCCAGCAAGAACCTGCTCCTCCCCCTCCACGCTCCCCTATTCCCAGGAACATCCATCCTGCTTAAAGCAGGGCCGTGCACCTCTACACAGAGCTACAGTCACATCCTCTCTGCAATTCAGATGCGATGCCAAGACTCATCAGCTTAAATTAGCTGCTTCTGATGTGCCTGGAGTTTCCTCTAGCTGGGATGAGAAGGCAGAAAGCAGGCCCTTTCCCATGCAGGCACCACAGCATCCCCACGTGACGCAGAACTGCCAGGAAGGCTGTTCGCTCCTGATCTCTGTTTACAGGGCAGATGGTTTCTGCTAATAAAAGAAAAAATCTATGTACAAAAAAAATATGCCTTTATCAAGACAAGTGCCAAAATATTTTGGACTTTAGGGAATGCCAGTCCCACAATTAAGGTTTAATAGTAGGAACAGGCAACATTTCACTGCATTCTTCCAGCTGTAGTAAAAAGCTCATTAAGGAGGAGAGGGCAGCTCACACTCGTGCTTGGGTCCAGCAGCTCCCCACCCGGGGAAAACAAACTAAACCAACTGCTGTTCCCAGCCCTGTGTTCCTCCAGGCTGGAGGTTTTTGAGGACAAGGCAAATTAGACTAAAATGCAATTTGTATTTGCAGGTTTGCCTGGACCCTCGGGCCCACGTCCTGACATTTCTAAGCACACACAAGAGCTCTGAAGTTCCTTTCTTGCTCCAGAAATATTACTCTTTTCTTTGTTACTAACAAGGTGAGCTTTCCAAGGCCATCCCCAGCGCACTCCCAGGCCCCATCCTCGAGAAGGATGAAGGGGATGAGGGAAGCACCAGCTCCCCCCACCTGCACTGTTTTATTATCAAACACCCCAATGCTCCAGGTGACTCTGCAATATAAGCAAAAGCTGTCCCTGCTGCAGTGGCTGCCACTCGACCACTCCAGGCCCAGAAGGTGCCAGGCAGTCTCGGCTGGTGAAAACAAACCAGCACCCACAGCTCCTGCAGGCTCCTCACAGGTTTCAGACTCTGTGGGTTCCAAAAGCCCCAGCTCTCAAAGTCAGTAAATCTTGGCTTTGGTTTGAAAAAAACAACAAAGCACCTCTCTGGTTCTCACGCCAGTGGTCACAGATTAAAACCAAACCCCATGTGAACTCCACAGACTGAGGAATGCGAAGGCTGATGAAAAGGAGACAGACCCTCCTGGGCACCTGCTGAGCTGGAGGACAGGGCTCACTGCTCAGCCTAGAAATGGCAAGAAGTCAGGGGGTGTCCCCACAAAGGGCCTGGGAAAACACCCTGAGGTGAGGGCCCAAGGGGACAGGGGTGCAGGTAACACTGGCACCAGTGCTGCTGGCCCACGCTGGTGCTGGGGAGGGAAGCTGCCAGCACACAGGGGAACACCTCGTCCTGCACAGTACCCTGCTATCCCACCGCTCTGCATTTCCACAGGAAACCTTCAGCTTGTTCTTCAGCCTCCCCTAGCCCTGCAGAGAGGAGCTGGAGAGCCTGGATGCTGACACAGACTGCAGCCTGAGCCTCCATCCCTGCCCCTGTCCCTGCTGGGGGGTGTTCTCTTGCAGACAAACAAGCAAACACACACTGATGCCTGAAGCAGAGCAGGTGCACACAGAACCAGGCAGCAATGCTGGAGGGTCAGGGGGGTCCAGCTCCTGGCCCTGCCATCCCAGAGTCCTTAGAAGATTCCTATCTCCACGATCCAGTTTCTGCTGAACTTGAGCTCAGCACGGGGCTGCCTGTGCAGACACGGCCCCACGGCAGCTCTGGGAGCCTTCCAGAGGCACCAAGTGAGCCGTGAGGGGCAGGGCTGCCCTGACCCCCGTGGGGTGCTGGCACCGCAGGCACCGACAGCGCTGTGAGCCCGGTCGTGCCCCGGGGTGCCGGGGTGCCCCCGCTCCCCGTTCCCGGCACCGCAGCAGCCGGAGCGAGCGCAGCCGCGGCCGGAAGGCCCCGACCGCAAGGGCCGGGTTTCGGGTTAGCTCTTTTCTAGGTAAAGTTGGAAAAGTCCCTCCTGTAAAGCAAATATCGTTCAATCTCAGACACGGGGGTGATGCTGACCGTCCACGCCTGGCAGTGTGGAAAAGAGGAAGCGGTGCTGCATGATGCAGATGCAATTCATTCTGAGAAGCGCCGGCTCCTCCCTGCTTCTGCCGAAGAGTTGGTTCTAAGAAAGGCTCTGAGGCAATCTTGGCATGAGCCGTGCCAGGAGAGCACCATTCCTGCTCCTGGGGCAGGGACTGGGTCACCCCGCTGCCACCTGCCCCGGGCACTCACCGCTCCTCTCCTGGGGTCTGCCTTTATCCCCTGTCCCTCTGCCTCACAGTTACGGGGTGCTAAGGGCTAGTTCAACGCTCTCCAAAATAAATCCCTACTGCTGCCAGCAGAAGGCTGCCCAGCAGCATCACTTACAGACCCACAGAATCATTCAGGCTGGAAAAGACCTCCAAGATCGAGTGCCCACCCTGTCAACCAGACCAGAGCACTGAGTGCCATGTCCAGTTTCCTGAACACGAGTAGGAAAAGGTGGCAGTAGCAGCAGATTTCAGTTTCTGTCATGTGAAGTTAAAAATCAGACCCACACAGCTAATAAACAGCTCTGTGAAGCACTTTGAAAACCAAGCTGTTTGTTTGTGGTGAGATGGGAATCCTCCTGGGTCTTTGCTGTCCCTCGGAAAAAGCCCCATGTCAGGCTCTCTCTCTGCTGCAAAGGGCTCACCATCACTTCTTCCACACCGAGCTGCTTCTCCGCTCCCCATGAAAACCAGCACTTGATGCTGTCCCTCCTCCACACTCAGAGTATTTTCAACTCCTCACATGCACTGTGTCATTAAACAGGAGGCTGATGACACAAGGTTTATGGTGTAATAACCTCCTTTTCACTGTTGCCACAGGTTAAATACCCAGGTGCCACTTACACTGGTGCAGAGCAGGGAACCTGGAAGACACACCATTCCCAAAGGTGCAGGATGACCCTGTCCCTACATGAAATGATCCTCCCTGTACGTCCCTGTGAGTTCTGCTGCGGGTGACTCACTTGAGCTGAGCCAAGAACCACCCAGCCTGAAGGGCTGTGGGGCACGGCCCTGCTGGGGATCCCTGAAGGCCATGCCCATTTGGAGGGGGCCACATTACACCAGCACAGCTGGGCAGGACAGAACAGCGAGCCAGGCAGTGCTGGTGGTGATGGCTGTCACCCCCTCCTCCTGAACAAAGCACCCACAAGGCGAGCCCAGGGCACAGCAACAGTAGTGCTGACTCAGGGCAGGCTCAGCCCGCCCTGCCACCCAAACCCCAGCACCTTATGCAAATGTCCCATTCCCCAGAACTGGCCCTTTTCTTCCACATGCTCAGCCCAAGGGAAACCCTTGCCTGGTCACTGGGGATGCCTGAGATCCCCAGCACGGATACCTGGTGATCTGTGAGGGAAAACCAAGCACAGGGCCATGGGAGGTTACTGCCAGCAGCAGGAGGGTGTCCTGCAGCCCACCACAGGGCAGCCAGCTCACACACCTCCAGAGACTCCCAGAGTGGTTTGGGCTGGAAGGCACCTTAAGTATCATCTCATCCCACCCCTGCCATGGGCAGGGACACCTTCCACTGTCCCAGGGTGCTCCAAGCCCCGTCCATCCTGGCCTTGGACACTCCCAGGGATCCAGGGGCAGCCACAGCTTCTCTGGGCACCCTGTGCCAGGGCTGGGGAGGATGAGGTTGACCAAGCACTTCTCCCTGTGCAGCTCCAAGGTGGAACAAGTTCCTTCACTATCTGAACACGAAGCCCAGACCGTGCCTATGACACAGTGTTTCCAGCAGCCAGGGCCTGCTGCCAAACACACCTCTTGGCTCTTCCTGCCTCTGCCATGATCTGTTGTTTAATCCTATAATTACATTGGCTAACTTTGGCCAGGTACCTCAAGATGCAGCTTGTTGGGAAGATACCACCAAGTTCAGCACTGTCAGCTCCGGTTCAGATCCTGACCTCCTCAACCCTCCTCCTCCTCTCCCAGTTTGCACCAGCATCACTGTGACTGGGAGCCCCGAACCCCCAGTTTCCTCATCTGTAACTGAGCTATTTGCACAGGCCGGTCTCTACGGCTTTGCAAGGTATTGATATGACAAATCCTTCCTATCTGACTTTGCCCCAAAGTACAGGATTTCCAGGCACAAACGACAGACAAACATAACTACGTTTCTAACACTTTCTCAGGCTCTAATTTCATGTGTACACATCTCTCACCAGTGCTGGAGTCAGTAAGCCCCATTTGAAACGCCCCAGATTTCAAGCATCGTGGCCTACCCTTGTCATTGCTGTAAGTGCTGCAGTCCAAACCCAGCCCTGGCCACCTCCTGCTGAACTGTATTTCATGTAGAGCCCAGGACAGTCACCCTTCAAAGCCACCACTGCCTGAGCCTCGTGAATCCCACACCTGCTCCTTCAGAGCACAGCGACTGTCAGGGCCAGTACTGAACTCATTAGGAGAGGTCTCAGCTCAAACCTGCACTTCTGGAGGGATGTAATTTAAAAAGCCTGACCCTGATGGAACCCTGCTTTGCTTATCAGGAGGCTCTGCCTTGGCACAAGTCACACTCTAACCAGGAATCAGAAACACCTTCCACTACAGCACAGAGCTCAAGAGACAAGGAGAAAAGCCCAATAATGTATTTCAATCTCCAGGTTTGTACACAGAGGTGAACTAGGGCACAAAAGAGTCTGTAGCCTTCACTGCCATTCCAAATTCCTTTAAGGATATCTATGCCATCACTCCTATTTGTAAACGGTTCATTTTCAAATGACATCACAACCCAGATTGGGGACTTACTTGGCACCCTTAATCTGGATGCTGGAGCTTGGGCAACCCTTACACCTCTGCCTCATTTTTGTAATAGACTATTAGTGACACAGGTCCTGTGTGGATTAAAAGCCTGGGGAAACTGCAGGAGCTTGGCAGGAAGCTTTGTGCTAAAAACTTTTCCAAAGCAGCCTTTATTTTTTATTAAGCACATCTGTGTCACAAAGCCCCCGACAGCCGTGGCAGAAGCCACAGGATCAAGGTGCAGCTCAGGGTGTGCTGGGAGAGAGCTGGGCATGCAAATATTTGTCTGTGCTGTGACAGCCCGTGCAGCTGCCTGCAGACAGCCGAGGAATGCACACAAAACCCAATTGCCGCTGTGGTTTTCTATGCATCGAGCTGCAGAGTGAGAAATGTTACATATTCTAAATGCCTGCACACAGCTGGCTGTGGCAGAGCTGTGCCAAGCCCCGGTGACAGCTGTGCTGGCCGGGCTGCCACAGCAACTGCAGGCCAAGGCAGAAAACTCCAGGAGGAATTCTCAAGACAGGATGGGAAGATAAGCCCTTTAAATGAACTAATCTGCAGGGAGTTGCACCGAGTTCACATTAGTCATTTGGGTGTGGATGTCAATGTCTGGCCAAGGCGATAAGTGGATCCCCCCCTCCCACACACAGGGTGTTATTCAGACATCACCTGATCTTCCCTGGTGACTACAAAGCCACAGGAATCGGGGGCCTTTGTTCCTGGGAATCACAGGAGGCACCGGGCTGCCAGCTCTGCAGCACCAGCAGCATCCTTCCCACATAAACACTCCTCAGAGGACACGGATCCATCCCACTGCCTGCAGTGCCCCTCTCCAGGGATGGAGCCACATGGAAGTTCAGTCAGGACAGCTTTATAAACACCAGGAATTAAAGAGCATCTCTGCTACCACGAGATGTTTCCTCCCATCCTGCAGCACTGCCTGTGCTATTAAGTCAGCATTAGGAGGTGGATGCATTGCAAAGGGGAGCTGCTCCAATGCATTTGCCCTGTTGTGCCATCCACGAGGTTCCCAGGGCAGGGCTGAGTCAGGGCAGCAGCTCGGGTGTGAACACACTCAGCTTCCCCAGTCCCCCTCGCAGGGCTCCAGCCATTCCCAGCAAAGATTCCTGAGATATCCCAAGTCTTACATCATCTATCACAGCAGGCACACGCTCACCTCGCTGATGAAAGGGAATATTATCCCCACTTACAGGGGGAAAAAGCTGGCAGTGAATTCCAGCCTCCTCTCAGCAGCCTGGACATGCAGCTGCAAGCCCAGAGCAGCCCAGCCCAGCCCGTGGGCTGATCCAAACCAGGGATCAGAGATCCCCCCAGACCCACACTGGGACCACAACACCCTTATGGGCCTGAGAGTTGCAGGGCTGGACGTTTACAGCCCCAAATCAGCACTGCCAGGGCAGTGCATCACATTTGATTGTACAGAATCCCAGAATCCCTGCGTGGTTTGGGCTGGAAGGGACCTTAAAGAACCTCCAGTCCCACGCCCTGCCGTGGGCAGGGACATCTCCCACTAGCCCAGGGTGCTCAGGTCAGATCACTGCTTTTCTTTTTTCGAATTTTGATTTTTTGGTCAGTCTCAGAGTGCTCAAAGTGCTTCTAAACCTTCAGCTCTGTTTCCAAGGGTACCTGTTGACTTCTTTCCCCATGCTGTGTTTTAACTTGATGAGCTTCTGTTTGTGAAGAAATATAAAATTCACTGAAGAATTGCAGTTAATCATTGATTTTCAAGGCTACAATTACTTTTTCATGTGGGGTCAGATTCCTGCAGAGTGCAGGATGAGCACATGGGCCTGATCCAGCTCTGCCATACCCAGTACAGTGGGAATCCTCAGAACTGCCTTTCTACACACAATATTTTTAGTCAAGAAAACATCAAAATTCAAGATCACTCAGAGCTCCTGAATATTCACTAACCTGCATAAATGAAATTGTCCAGGATTCTTTTGATACCACAGTGCTTAAAATATCTTTAAAGCACTGTACAAGCAGCACTGGATGCAACTCACAAACTGATGGTGGATATAATTTTAGAGTCCTAAATTCCTTTTTTTTTTTTTTTACTGTTCTGTGGTGTTGGAACAACCCACAAATACTAAATGGTAAAGGGAATTTTTAAATTGTATTTTCTTAATTGTTTTTCCTTTCAATTACCAAAGGGCACAAATCCAAGAGTTTTCTCAAGGTATTTTGTTGGGAGTCAGAGCACAGATGAAACACTTGAGGTGTGCTGTGCCACCACAGGATGATGGAGCACATGATGTTTCCTGTCCTCCACTCCTTAAAATGGGAATAAACTGCAGCTGAAGGATGGTCCCACCTAACAGCCCATGGCAAAGCCATGCCCCATCTTTGTCACTATCCAAGATGTTACAGTGCCACCTTCAGTCTGAAGTACGGGAAGAAAATCCCTTTTAAGCCCAGCCATGCCCTAAGGAGGCTTTCCAGGAGAGTCTGGTGGCTGCAGACATGGCCCAGCCACAGGTCCCCATTGGATCCCATCACCTCCACAGGGGAATCTCAGCACTGGGAATCATCCACATATTTAAGGCTTTCCCTTGGCCTGTCCCTCTGGATTTGTGGGATTTTGCCCAGAGAGGTTGAGTTTTTGAACTCCCCATCCGTGGAAGTGTCCAAGGCCAGGTTGGACGGGGCTTGGAGCACCCCGGGCTGGTGGAAGGTGTCCCTGCCCATGGCAGGGGTGGCACTGGATGAGCTTTGAGGTCCCTTCCAACCCAAACCAGCCTGGGATTCTGTGAAGACAGAAGGCTTGAGTACCAGATGACCCAGGCCCCAAGTCACCCCTAAATACACCTTAAACAGAAAGAAAACATTTCTGACTCTTCCAGAAGCACCTGAAACAGGTCTGGTAGGGAAATGGAATCATCGTGTTTTACACCTTGATCTTCCGGGGCAGAAAAGGATGTTTTTAATGTTAAAGGATAATGGAAAGAAATTGCTCCCGATTTTCAGAGTAAGCTTTGCCAAATGGCTCCTAAGGAGCACAAGGAGTGCTGAGGGCTCTGGAGTCAGGGCACTCCCTGAGCCCTGGACAGGCATTGGAACCAACCACTAAGGTGCAAACCAAGTGCCCTCCCCATTCCACACCCACAGCCCTCAGGGAGACCCTGCTGTCAGCTCTCCACTGCAGAGTGGCTCAGGAAGTGCCAAAAGAACCCCCAGCCACAGACACACTCCAAACCCCCACCTGGAGCACATGGTTACATCAAACTGCATCTGCATGAGACACTTGGGCTATGCATAATTTATCCTTATTCCCATCCACATGCAGTAATTAGCCCTTGCTGACACTTAATGAATAGGAACTCTGATACAAGTTCTCCAGTTTTTGTATTTCATGCAAACAGATTCAATGACTAATTTTTGGTTCTTACCTAATTTGAACTATTAATCTGCAATAATAAATTGGCAGTTAACCGAAACTTTTTGTAAACTGGTTTTAACAGCAGCAAAAACACAACACGCAACGATCTTTTCCAAGCCAAAACACAACACAGAATTGTCTTTTCTAAGCAAAGCCACTTCAGAAGGGCAGTGCTTCCCCCTGAAGTCATGTGTGCTGCAGGGGAATAAAGGAAGGGAGCACTCTAATGAGCCAGGCTGGAAAGCAGCAGTGATGCACTTGGTTATCTCACTGTGCTAATCCTCTATCAGGTGACTGCTCACAAGATTTCTTTAAGCCCTCATTACTGAGGCAGAGACCCAGAAGTAGGACGGGCACTTTAGTGACCCAAAATAACGTGTTTAACCTCGCCGAGGTCTCGGGGGATTTGCAGCCCGGCCGGGACACGACGCGTCGCCCACTCACAGCTTGGTGGCACCTCATGGCAAAAGAGCTCAAGGCAAGGCAGCAAGAGTGTTCTGCTATAAAAGAAATCACTAATTGAAATGCTATAAATCAAACAGCTTCTGCTCCCCAGCCAGAAGATGCACAAATTAGTGATTGGGGCTTCAGATCTAATTCCACGAGCTCTGAACTTGGCAGAGACAAGGCTTTTAATTCTCTCATTAAAAGCCCTTCCAATTGAGTAGATATTAATTGCAGTTTTTTTCCAATAATAGGCTCAAATCATATGACAACAAATCCTACAAGTCAGTTGGAGGTATTTATACCAGGGCAGGTTATAACCTGTTTGTTGTGCTTCAGACACTTCCACCAGCTTGGAAATCCTCTCTCCAAAGGTGAATTTAAGACAGAACAGCCCCTCTTCACCTGAGTTAAAACCAGGGAGGCTACCTGGCTGTCACCACTCACTGTCCCCTGCTCCAGCACACACAGAGTGTCTTGGAGGCTGGGAAGTCACAGGTACACTTACAAAATAAACACAAAAATCACTGTATCTACCAAATATTCCAACAGATTGGCCTAATCTAGAGAAAAGCAGCAAAGCACCAAACTCACCTTGATCATTTCTGCCACATAACTCTCTGGTCCTGTGTATTCTGTGGAATCCTTGACTTTCACTAACACAATAAAGCACAAGTAGTGCCACATGTTGTGCTCCTCTTTAATGTGCTCTTCAAACGTGACTGTCTTGTTGTCAAACTTATCTCTCTCCAGACCTACGAGAGGGACACACAAACAGCCCTTAGTGTTTGATGGCTGGGGACCAGCAAAAGGAGCTCCAAGGACAAGACTCACTTTTACAGGCTGCTGCACTTGTTAAAGTCACAACCATTCCAGAATGGACACTGAACAGCAGGGATAAACTCTGACAAATGCCCAGGAAGAGGAGAAAGAGAAGGAAGGAGAAGAAAGGAAAAGAGAAAGGGAAGAGAAAGGGAAGAGAAAGGGAAGAGAAAGGGAAGAGAAAGGGAAGAGAAAGGGAAGAGAAAGGGAAGAGAAAGGG
>JAWWTY010000022.1:1482366-1498918 GCA_035222235.1 Margarornis squamiger
AGTCCCAGTCAGTACATCCTCAAAATGGACCAAAAGGGGTCTGATTTTGATTCATAAGAGGGAGTCTTCTTGAAAGCCTGTTGAAGGTACAGATGCTCAGCTTATTATGTCACCTACTTACAGTCAACATGATGGAAATAACTCAAAACAATGTGTTTACACTGCAAGATGGAACAGAGTTACCTTGCATGCCTTCTGCACAGAAAAATGTTTCTACAAGTAAAACTGGTGGTAATCCCATCCAAAGTCATACTGTGAGTAAACAGTGTGGAAATGATGCCAAGTCTTCCTTGCTAACTGCTCTTGTTGCTGGCAAGGCACATCTAAAAGGAGACTGTCTTCTGAATTCCCTTCCTCCTCCCCCGGGGTAACTGGTGGAAATAAACATGAGCAACATATGCAGAAGAGCCTCCATAGCCAAAGGTGCAGCGTAAAAAGGAAATCTTCCCTTGCATAGCACTGTTGGCTGAGCACAGAATCAGTGCAGAAGCACAAAAATGGTGTGGTTGCCTCATCCCTGGAAGAGCTGAAGCAACCAGGTCTAGTGGAAGGTGTCCCTTGCCCTTGGCATGGGATGGAACAAGACTGTCTTTAATGACCCTTCCAACCCAAACCATTCTGTGGTTCTGTGTAGGGCAAAGTCAAGGAAAGAGGCAGGTTTGCCAAGCACTAAAAAGAGGTTGGAATTAAGCTCTGATGCTCTGCAAGACTCCAACACAACCCAGAATCCTCCATCGCCTACAGTGGACCTGAGGCTGGATGGGAATGTGCGGCCCCTTTGGCAGAACCCACTCAGGTACACTGGAGAGAGAAAAATGGGGGGAAAAAAGCCCTGAAAACCAGAACAGAATTCTTTCCCCAGTGGATCTCTGTGCTGGATGTGACCTGAAATCAATGTCAGTCACAACGCCTGTGAAAGGAGTTGCCTCCCCTTCAGAGTATAGCAATAATTTTACAATAATTTTACGAGTCTCAATCTTCTCAGTACTATAGCTCTGCAGAACTTGGAAGACAACATTAAAAAAACATACATCAATGCAAAACACTGCTCTCTTTTCAGCAGCCTCTTGTGTTTACTGTGTCATTTGATCTTATGACAAGTTTTGCTTCCAGGCTCAGATGCATCCACCTTAACATTCCCCTTCTTCCAAAGACACAACACCCTGAAAACACAGGGTAAGCAAATCTCCAGGGTCTCACTGCACATACTCACCCAGTTCTATCCACCCCCAGGTCATTTCAGCTGGTAAACAGGAAAATGCCAGCACTGCAGGAGTTGTTCCTTATTCCATGCCAAACAACAGGTTTACAGCAGAATGTGCCTTTGTCTGGGTACTTTTTATTTGCAAAAAAATCCCATTAAGACCGACACGTGACAAGTGCCCTAATGAGTAATCACAGATGTGAAGGCCTAGAAGAAGACCTGAAAATGTTGAGATTCAGGTGCTTATGAGTTCTACCATATTTATTTGAGCATTTCTTTTTGAGCATAGCATGGTGAAGAATCCAGGAAAACAGAGCACATAAATTCACCAAAGCAGAAAATGAAAGAAAATCTCACTCAGGTTTTTGGCTTTTTTCCTTACTGTTGATATTACTTATCTTTTCATAATATTAAATACAAACTACCTACCCAGATTCCTAGCCCTAGTATAATACATACATAGAGTAACAACTAAATACACAATTAAATTGCAACAGTTCAAAAAAGATAAAGTATTTCCCCTAAAAATAAATTAAATCTCCTCAATTGTTTGAATTCTGAGAATTTGATTGCAGGAAATTCTATTGATAAGTTATTACTTCATAGTTCTTTATAACACAGGTATTTCATGCCTACTAAATTCAATTATTAGTAACAGCTTTAGACTAATATTAAGGTTCTATCTTGAATTTGTTTCCTTTTTAAAACCACTTTATTCTTCATGTCTTCAACACAAGGGTCCTACAGCCTCATCAGACATGTGTCATTATCAAAATACAATTTCTTTGAAGGATACAAAATTATTTTGATCTATGAGCTCATTTTTCAGAAAGTTTTCAAAGTAGATACAAGGAATGTCAAAGTTATTAGGCCAAAGCTACTTGATAACACAATTCATTACCTAATCAAGGACAATGTTTCCTGGAAAGTGAAAGAATTGCCTGGTAATCCAATCTGTTTCAATCAACCAGATGAGACCACAAGAACTCTATTAATTGGAAAGATACAGAATCTAAGCTGTAACTGTGATTTATCTATTTCCAAACTAACTTTAACCCTCTAAACTGAATTTATTGTTGCAGCTGTAGAAGTGCAGAACTCCAGCACAGAAGATATTACCAGAACCCATGGCAGAGGAGGGAGCTGCAATCCCAATTCTGAGCTAAACAAAATTCTTCTGCATGCAGCACTTACAGAGAATGTTATTTTCTGACAAGGGCTAGAAAGGAGCATTTTATCCAAGCATTTTAACAAGCAAAATTATCCAAGATTGAGAGGGGTGTAAATGTACAATAAAAATCTTCAATATTTAAAAAGTTGAAGAAAAAAAGAAAGGGAACAATTCTACTTCCATGTCTGCTGCAAATGGTTTGAAAAGCATTGGCCCAAAGTATCAGAACAGGAGTTTCTAAATTGTAGTATGAAGAAAAGCACTGGGATAAATGGAAATAAAATTCTTCATCACTGAAAAAACCATCACTGAAGAGTGATTGACATTGGAGTAGAGGGATGGACTATATTTTCAAAGACACTTCCAGCCCCATGATTTACATCTAGGCAAAAGTCAAGGTATGTAAACATGTTGGTTTCTTTAAATCCACACAGCTTCATTGACATAATATCTTTTTTCTCATGCTACAACCTGTGACAGGCAAAGTAGTAAGTTATTGATAGGAAAATCTGGTTCTGGTAACTATTTGCAAGATTCAGAATTACCTACAAATTTAAACAAAAATGTATTTGAACAGGAAGAGAAATGTCTTTACTCTGGTATAACCTGACTAGAGTTCTTTCTTCCTGTGAAAGAAAGTTCCTATTTTTTTCCCCAAATGGGGAGTGTTTTAACACATTTTCATTTTAACAACACTCAGGAACCATTTTCTTGTGTAGAGAAAATCTCTTGCAGTCAAGTTGCCAAAAAAACCCATAAAAATACTGGTTTGTTTCAGGGAGCAGTGGTAATGCACTTTTATAAGTATAAAGCCAAGAAAGTATTGCAAGACTAATAGAAATCTTAAGAGCCTGCTAATTATTGGTCCAGGTCTAGCCATTACAGGGAAAGAACTGATAAAGTAGTTTAAATTGCTACTTGATAGCTCCCCTTTTCCTGATATTATTCTCATGCTTCCACTGCCCCAAGGGTGAGTTTCTCATAGTTGGGAGAGGGGGGTCTCCTCCACTGCCAGTCCCATGCCCCATCCTTTATAATCCCATCCCTTATAGCCCCATCCTTGTACTCTTCTACATCCAGTGCCTTTACTTCTTCCCCTGCTTTTTCTATAAAATTAGACCCCTTTTTTCAAATGCTTAATTGCTCTTTTAGATTTGCAAATACCTCACTCAGAGCAGGAAACCTATTTGCTGCTTTTGTCTTTATAAAGATACAGATATAAAGTTGCACCATGAAAAAATAAGAAGAAGAAGAAGAAAAAAAAAAGCAAGAAAAAAAATCCCCAAGCAAATTTCTCATCCCTGTCCCCCTCTCCTTCCCCATCAATCATTAACAAAACCAAAGTGACACAGGCCAGTAGAATTCTGACTACTTTTCTTTGTGTATTGCCCCATCCTTCAGGTCCTGGCTATCAAACCCATTACTAATCCTCTTCTCTGCCCTGGGATCCCTCGCTCATCCTCATGAGCTGCTACAAATCCACAGGTTATTGTGCCTTAATTCATGATTTTTTAATTTTTTTTTGATGAATAGGTGTGAACACAAGCAGTGGAGTAACTCCTTTGAGAACACACCTGATTTGCTGCTCACGAAGGAGCTGTCTGCATGTGCAGCTGTGTGGGGCTCAGGCAGTGAAATGTGGACTGGCAGTGGAGCCGATCTCCAAAATACCATTGCTCAAGAATTCAGAATGCGGGTAGTGCCAAGAAAGATGCAGGATTCCTGTAAATCCTCCATGTTATCCAAGAAATCCAGGTTTGGGGCAAACGCTCATGTGTCCCAGGGCAAGGCAAGGAAAAGGACGTGCTCATGTCACTATATTGTCACCTTCTGAGTTAACACCTATTTCTTTTCACTCTGCATGTTTTGCCAGCTATGCTCCTGCCACAAGCACTGCCAGCTGCCATCCTCTGGACCTGCATCTGGGAGTCCTGATCCAACACACACAGTGATACCTTTCAGTTCTTTCTTGTTCCCTAAAACCTCCTCCAGACTCGTGTTTTCTGCTTTACACAAAACTTTCCCCTCTCCTTTCTCCATTCCATAGTCTTCCTGCAAGACCTCCCTGCAGAGCTTGCTCCATTCCTGCTGGGATTCAAGACAACAGCAAAGCTGCTGTCTCTGATGGGTAGACAGTACAAGGCAGCAGAGAATCTTGATCCTAAAACCCAGGAGGTTTGTCATCTCCCTGATGATTTTCTCCTAAAAGTGCTCTTCATGCTGTTTGAAATTGGGCAAGTTAAAAAAAAAAAAAAAAAAAAAAAAAAAAAAAGAGAAAGTAATAAAAATCAATTAGATCATGTTATCCAGCTCCTTGCACTTCCACTGCAGTTACAAAATTAATCAGTTTTAAAGTCTTTGTGTTACAAAGAAAAGGAAATTCCATTGAGATAAGGTGGACTCCATCTCTGCTTCTAACTCAGCCAATTCTTTCATTCTTTGACCCAATAATTATTGCACAATGCTGTAACAGCCAAACAGCTCAAATGTTCTGAGAGTCCCTTTTTATTATGCACTTACAGACAACAGAGTCTCCTTCTGGGATATCAAAAATCTATGGTTTAAATAAAGCCAAGTAAGTGACTAAACAGAACACAGAGAAAAGGAGAGCAAACACAAGAAACGACTAGGTTTGGATTAACAGTTCACAAGGTCTATTTACCTACAGAACTAACAATTGTGACCATGCAAATTCAGTTTAGAACTTTTACACACTCCCCAGATTTTACTGGTTGGAGAACTTCCCCCAGCAATGTATAAGATAATTGCACACTGTCAATCAATCTGCAATAGTATGTTCATTAGTCCTGTTAGGTTCAAATGCTATGATTCTGCATATTTACAGGATCCTGCTTGTATGATCTTGTATGATCCTGCAGTTAATATAACAGCAGTGAAACAGTCAGGTACTGAGGGAACAGGGGGACAGCTAAGGTGTTAGCTTTGGAATAATGTAAATATATAGTCATTCACACAGACATCTCACTGCATAGTTTGTTTTGCAGATTGCTTTACAATTGCATCTCTTCATTATTCAGTGTGCCCCACCTGATTACTGATGGGAACCATTAGATAGTCAGATAAATAAAATATGGAAACAGCATCAAGGATGTTTCTTTGTCACAAGGAGGAAATGTGAAAACCAAAATATTCTTCCCGACTGGTATTTTCAAATATATGTGTTATGAAGCACTAATTTACAGATAGCAATCTCTGCTGCCTTCCAGTAATTGATATCAAATCTTTAACCAGAGTTGAGTTTTTCAGAGAATGAAAAGGATGGCGGTTTTGTATCTCCTAAAGTGACCACAGCCAGACATTGTAAACACACTGCTGTGAGCTGGTGGGACCAGTTTTCAAATCCTGAGATTTGAGGCAACCATCTGGCCTTCAACACAGTCCTGCTTTGGCTTGAACCCTTGTCAAACACACAACTGCAATGCCTGAATGAATGATGGGGGTTTGACTGCTCTGCCAAGGGGGAAAATGATGCCCATCGATTACACATTTGTGTAGCATTTACTTAAATTTTGAAAGGATACAATGTGGAAGAGGTCTCAAAGCGTAGGCACTATTGATTGTGGAAAAATACTTATAAGATACTAGTAAAAAATAATAACAAAAAAAAAGGTATGACCTCGTACATTGCCCTGCTAACAAAAGGTTTGAGCTTTCATTCAGCTGCATCAGCCCCAGTGAGGAAAAAGCACTGGAAGAAAGTGTTATGTCATTTGATGATGGGTCACTGGAGAGAGGGTCTCATGACAAATCAAATTTTCATAGCTCTTCCTCACCAGCAAGTCCCTGAAGACATAAGTCTCATCTAAAATTTCACCTCGTGCATGCTGATACTAATTCATGTCTCAAACACCAGCCATGTCTTCTCATTTTTGCTTTTTCAAAGGAATAAGGTTTTGTTCTTTCTAGTGCATGAAGTTGGATAAAACAGGGGATCAAAACCATCCTTCTCCGAGGAGTATAGAGATGGCCAATCTTCCAGGAACAACTGGGACACTTCCAAGGGTGCAGCATGTATTTTGGACTCATTATTACATTATATTTAAACTAGGGGCAAAATACACAGTTTCAGGCCAAACATTATACCTACAATAATGTCTTCATAAAATACCCTTTTTATGTATAATTTCTAGCAATTGTGGAGAACAATACGATTATACACAGCTACAACCTTGTAATAAAACATAATTAACTCCTTACTGTCATGAGCTATTTCCATGCACAACATAGTTTTGTATAAAAATATTGGGAAATTTATCTTAAAGTCAAGTTTTATCTTTTGTTCTGCATATTTTGTATGATTTACAAGGCATGCCTTGCAATTTTTCCAAGTAATAATTTAAAATGTTATCTTTTTTAATGTTCTGTAAAGCAGAGAAGAAGTGGAGAGTGACTGCCATTCTCAGTGGATCATCTTCCTCCCACCAGTAACATAATGGAGTACCCCAAAGCCAAAATAATCATTAGAAAGATTCATTGGAAGAAAAGATAGAAAATGCATAGCCCCCAAAAATATATTGGTTTTTAAAAATGAAAATCTCCTTCTCTGTGTGTATCATTTAGAACAATTCTGGAAGTTTCCATGCCTGAAAAGTTAAAGTTCTTTGTTTTATAACACTGCAGATGTTACCAGATCTATGAAACACCATGGGAATGTAATTTTAGGTGGATTTGAAAGATGCAGTGGCATTTCCAAGAGTCCTAACTGCCTTAGCAATAAATCCACAAATGGACCTCAAAGTTAAGTTATTGCAGTGTCTATAACTGGTCTGACACTGCCTTAAATTTGAGTTATGCATCCTGATCTCAACAAAGCACAGAAAAAAAAAAAGTAAGGGCTCCGTCTAAGCTGCAGGTGCTGTCAGTGAGGTCCAAATCTTAGTCCCCAAATCACTGATGCTGAACAGTTTGGGCACATCGTGGCTTCTGTGAACTCTGTTCTCCTCTAGGCAGGTATCTGGACTTCCATATATTGAAAGAGTGGGACAAAATCAACAGGGATCAGATGCCCATTAAGGAGATCTAGGAGGAAAGAAATGCTCATTCAGCATCTGACTACTTACAAAAAATGCCAGCCATGCAAAAGCCTAACTGAACTGTCAAGATACAAACACAAAGGGGAATTCTACCTTCTAGCCCCAATATTTTAGTTCCTGCTTCCTTCCACTTATGAGTTTTCTTCTGTGTATAGATAATGAGAATTTCCCAGCTATCACAAAGCGGTGGCAGGAATCAGCAAGGTGGAGCAGCTGGTTTTGCCTTTGTGGATCTAGGAAAAAAGACTGCATACCCTCAAACTTGGAAAGCCTCCTAGGAGCTATTCTGGGAGCTGCTCTTCAGCCTCCTCCACTGAACTGGTTGTGATTTTGTGGTGAGTTGAAGACTCCAAGGTGGACCTTGTTTTCACAGACCTAGTAATGTCCTCAGCTGCAGCAAACTGACAGGACTGAGGGGCAGGGCGTGTTTAGGGCTAAATTCACTTTACGTTTTAATTCACTAGTTCAGAATTATTAGGGTCAAGACACTAAAAATCACCATTTTAGAGCTAGTGGTCGTTTAGAAACTCTCACTGCCAGAGAGCTCCAATGGGAGGCAAATCCTGAGACTACAACTCAGCAGCAAGGTGGCCACATTTTGGGAAGCTGCTACTCAGTTCTTGCCGGCATCAGAAACACTAATGAATGCAGGTTTCCTACATCTCAGCAGACAGCCTTAATCACTAGGCAAGGGGCACCATGCCTTCCTGAAGTGAACCCTTCCATTTTCCCTCTTTACAGCTCTGGAAGTCCTTCCCAGCAAACTTCATCCAAGGCATTTGCATTTTCAGGAAATGTTTGGCTTTACAACTCGCTGCTTCTTGCCAGTAGCACATACCTAAAAGGACTCCTGGCTCTGTCTAATTCTCTGTGCAGGCAATACATATTAAAAATATGTTTGTCTAACATATGTAGACCCATTCAGGACACTAAGTACACATTCACAGAGATCTGAGTGCATGCCATACAAGTATATGCAAAGAAATCTAGTTTAGGGAGGTTTAAAACCACAGATTCAGCTCTGAAAGCCATTCCAAGGGAAACCAAGGATCCAGCGTGTTGGAAAAGTTTTGTATTTCTGTTAGCGAGTTGATGTCTTCTTTAAACATGTTACATCAAATAAGGAAAGAAATATTCAATAGTGTTAATAAAGGTTGATATTTTCAGAGAAGCAGAAGGGAGGTCTCTCCCTATGCAAATCCCAGCCAAAACTACTAACATTTGAATGGTGTTGAATGCCAAGTATTGTGCACTGGAGTTTTTGCCATTTACCTCAGATACAGCAGTACAATCTAAATTCTCATAAAACTACCAGCCCCTGCCAACCACCACATTATAATGTATATTTTCAGTATGGAGAGCAAAATACATAACTAGTTATTTTAATATCTCCATTTCAAATACTAAGATAAACCCATCTTTAAGAATAAGGACAAAGAAGAAAACAAATATCACCCAGACAGACTACTATGAAAAATATAAGCTGACTTGAGAAGAGCAAATTCACCACAAAAATTATATCAGTAGTGGTAAACTTGTTGGCTGACACAAGATACCAAGCCACAGACATTCAGCCATTGGTAATTCCACCCTAAGTCTTTATTTTTGGGCCCCCAAAAAGCTTTCCAGTGTTCTGTAAATTGACAGGCACGTGTTTTACTGTAAGTTGCTGAACAGTTCCATGGCATTCAGAGAGAGCTTGCATGCTTGAATGAAGGGGGGATTGTGCTTTTATGTGATATTTGTGTTGCAGGTAATTTATCTCTTAGTAGTATGCAATGCATTATAGAAGAGAGGTTAAACAGAGGTCAAATAGAGTTTAGCAACTACAGCAAAGCAGCAGCAAAGATCCCCTACAATGAGATTACAGCCCAATCAGAAACAACATGTGTCTAAGAAAACCCACTGAATTTTGTTATGTTCTTTCTTTCCCTTTCTTTCCCCCTCCTTTTATTTTCTTTAGACGAAAGCAAACACAGAGGGAGATAAGTTGAAAATGATGGCATGTCTGCCAGCAAATATCTTGATGCCAGTCTAGCTGGAAACGACTCTTTGAACATACAGAAAAGGAACAGTTCCCTTAGCAACCAGGGTGAAAGCTCTGAGAACATCTCCTCTGCTCTGTGCTGCTTCGCCCTTCCCAGATCAGTCTGCCACCTGCCACTCATGGATTTAATTTAGTTTTACATTTTATAAGGTTCAGATGGGACAGTTCCTCCTAGTGGAAGAGCCAGTAATGCTAAAGAACGTTGGGGTGGGGTGGCAGGGGTGGAATCCAGCCTCACAATGAGGGGGACTTGCACACCTGGTGGGGTGTAAATGAGGCAGTAAAGAGTTCCCTGGTTCATCAGGCTGATATTGGTCTTTCCAAATACCAGGTCAGCTGTCCACAGAGCTCTGGCTCTGCTCCAGGTTTTGAATCTCTTCTACTCACCTGTCTTTCCACAAGCCTTTGCAAAGCAGCTCAAGCTGCTACTTCTTCCCCTTTTACACAAATACTACGTGAAGATGTAGGAGGTAATATCTACAACCCTTCATATTTTCAAAGGTCTACCCAAATGTTAATCCATGCATGTGATCTTTAGATACCAACACATTCCAAATGGTCCTAGAAAATTAAACACCTTGTTTTGAGTTGCAATGAGAGGGAAGAGGAAGGAGAGAAGATAACAGATCAATTTTATCATTATAACCTTCCTCTCTTCTTGATTAAAATAACACCATTTTTATATTACAGCTCCCATTTATTTTTTACTATATCCAGACTTCTTAACTCTTTTTACACTTTCTCTTTTCCAACTTCAATGCGTGAATTCAGGTTGTCTCTTACATTTATAAAATTCCAATTAATATAGGCAAATACTCCATTTTCTCCACTAAAACTTTGGTGAAAAGCCTCCATAGTACAAATACGTCCCTTTATCAGATATATTTGACATTTCGATTTGGGTCTGTACATCAGGTACACAAAACCAGTAGTGCTAACACATGTTAAGGGTGTAATTCTATGACAGCTTGATTGATCCCGTTAATCAGGGAACACAAAGGAACTGAAACTGCCAGCACACAACCAGCAAGGAATTCCTCTCCTCTTCCTCTCTGCTACTAAGAATCCAAAATTTGCTGCATCCCTCCCAAGACAGCTTACAAAGAAGACACCTTGTGTAAGGAAGATGTAATTTTAGGGATACAAAGACTTAAGGTCTGCTTTCCAGGCCTCTAGAAATTACCAGATTCTGTAAGTACTGCCAGGAATAACCTGTGAAACTGAGACAGAACTGACCTTGCTTACTCTGTTCTCACACCTGACATATGAAAGTCTTAAACAGAGAAACAATTTCCATTTCAGAAGCTAAACAGAGCTTCCTCCTCAAGGAGATTAGGGGTTTTAAAAGTAAAACATCTCACATGATGTGGTAGCAGAATTCAAGTCTATTGAATGCTTCATTGAATTTCATATATTATTAAAAAAAAAGGCATAAAAAAACACCAACACTTTTTTTTATTTAATCACACCTTGTTTTTTGATAGAATATCCCAGTGCTTCTGAGAGATGTCTGAGTGAGACATGAATATAAAGAGATAAGATAGGAGTCCCTCTTGACTTTAAACCATCTGTGATAAATTTCTAGAAGTTGGTTAGGTGATGATATCCCTGGCTGCTTTAATCACAGTGGTGTTCTATCACACACATTTTTGAAGCATCCATTTGGAAAGACTCATCTCATCTGTCCCTAATTGATCAATCTATTCAGCCCCTTAGAAATACACACAGTGTGTCAGTTTGGTTTTCAGAAGTTAAAATGATTGGAGTGTTTCCAATCCCATGTTCCAAATTGAATTTTCCCACTTGCTGAAGCATTCTGCAGGATCAGAGCTCTCAGGCTGAGAATCCATCCCTCTGCTGTTGTAAGCTAATCAAACATAATACCAGGCAAGGACTATTTATAAAAGTTCATTAATTATAGAAATCTACCTCATGTTGGCTTTGATTGATAGTATCAAAATGACTGTTTACTTCAGAAGGTTCTAATTTTCCACACGTGCTTGGAGTGCTACATATGTTGGTTTTCTGAAAAAAAAATGTTTTCTCCTGGGTGAGAGAACCCCTCTGATTTTCCAAACCAATCACAGACTTGGGAGCCAGCTGACAGGGTGGTTCAAACAGCATGGAAAGGGAAACAGCCTTTCCTGTGTCCTTTCCTCTTCCTTTCCACAGCCTTTCTTTCATCCCTCCTTCCTCCTTCTCACACATGGTGATAACATTGAGAGAAAGTGCAAAGCACAGCTGAGTGTGTGAAGGAAGTAAAATTAGCATAAACTGAGGCAGATCAATCAATCAAAGGGGAAAAGGAGAGGAACTGTCTGAAAGGAAGTGACAGTGGAATGGAAAATGTGTTATGAGTAGGGAGGGGAGTGCTCGGGAAGAGCAGAGATGTGCTTAGAGCGACAGCTTCTCTGGTCCCAAGGTAGTTTGATTTTGATTTTGAGAGTCAGGATATTATCCACGTCATTTAAATAGCAACTGGCAGATGTTTAATCTGCAGATGGAAAGAAAATTAGATGAAAGATGGGAAAATAATGTCCCTGTAGCTGTTTAGCAATGGAAAGCTGTTCTTCACTCGTAGGCATTCGGAAGCCAACGCTGCTATTTTCAGTTTACTGTTTTGGTTGCATTTAGTCTGTTCCAAAGACAATGACCTGATTATTAACCACATATTTTAACAGGGAGAAAGTGGATTCGGCTTAGATGGCCAGCTAGCCCTGCCATTCTCACAGATGTATCTTCCATCTCAGTGCCATCCATGTTCGGATCTGACAGCACTGGCAGCACAAATATGGAAAAAATAGCACAAGTGAATGACACTTTTCAATCTGGTAGACAAAGGCTTTGCTACCCCCTGTGTGTCGCTGGAATGAGAGAGCAGGAAGCCACGTGCAGATATGTCAGTAAGTTCAGTCAGGAGCTACACAGAGAAATGCTTGGAAAATGAAGAGAAGGAGAAGGAAACAGCCCAGGTGAAAGGAGACATTCAGATTAAAGAAGAGAAGAAGGCAAAGAAGAAATTGAAGGTTATGTTTCTCAGGGTAGGAAGCAGAGTTTTCCCTCTAGTTTGGCTCTCTTTTCAGCCCTGAGCCTCTGTCTCTGTCACTACCACCTGTGATATCACCAGAGACCTGCAGACTCAGGGAAGGAAGCCAAGCTCCTGGGGAAGTTTTTAAGTCTGAATTTATGTCCAAAGACAAAGAGAGTGGCTATACTTGTGTCCTTCCCCATGTCAGTTCTGCTCCTCACTGTACAAAAACCACATTCTTCTAAGACTGTGAAAATGACACGAACCCTTTTATTGGGAAGAAAAAAAAAAAAAAGGGAATTGGAAAAAGCAAGTACACTTTCAGGAATACAGGTGCAGCCACAGGTACCAGAAAACTTAACAAATGCACAATATATACACGCAAGTGAATGTCACTGATTAAAGCCAAAGACAAGCCGAGGAAATAGAAAGTTAAGGGGAAATATTTCCATGTCACAGTCTCCTGGAAACCCATGGATTACTTTCCACCAAAGTTTTACTAGTATTGCAATATTTATAAAAATTTCTTTAACAGTGTTCCACAAATATTGTGAAAAATTCATATGTTATTGCCCATCACTAATTCATATCCCCCTTCTTGTCTTTCTTATTTTGGATGAATTTTTAAGGCTTTCTTTTGGGGAAAGAGAAAGAAAAAATGGTTCAAATTCAACAAAAACTATAAATCTCAGATTTGAGTTGAGCACCTCATTACAAGACATATTTCTGTCCTCCAGTTACACATTTCTCATCACCTTATCTCCTTAATTACTCTAAGATTCCTGATCTCCCAAAAAGAGAGCAGGATTACTAATTGTGAAGTAAGGGTGACATGCCAGTAACTCAGAAATCATCTCACACCCCTAAATGCCTGACTTGATCCAAAATCTTATTTTGGTGCTTTACTGAATTAACAGATAACCTTCTTAGGCAACCCAAGATGACAAAAGTCTGTGTGGAACACTCTTGTGAAATGCCAACAACCATCACTGTGCTGGCAAATGCACCCCAGAAGGAAGGAGGGCCCTGAAAGAGCCTTTGCAAAGTAAACAAGATATTAAAGAGCAATGGAAAGCTTGAACAAAACCAGAATGTAGGCAATTACAGTCCAGGTGCAGGACACCATAGTCTAAATTTACCACAGCATTCCCAGCAAAGACTAATTGCTCCTCTATTGAAAAGCAAGGGCCCTTGCAAGGGAAAAAAAAATAACATTAAGTGATTCCATGGCTGGAATTATTAGCTGAACCCAAGTGTTTAGGACTGCACTTATTCAGAGTCAAGCCTTTCTGGATATGGTGAACAGTCCTAGAGAAATATCATTATGTCAATGGCAAGAGCTTTCTTTAGTTCTCTGCTTAATGACAGTGATCCTTGGATAGTCCTCTAAAAGGCCTGCAATGCTCTTTTCTGCAGGTATAACTAAATGTCAAAAGGAAATGGAGGAAAAAAAAGCAAATCTCGGAAGTTACAGAGCCTCAGTTCAGTTGAGATAAGCAACAACAAAATCTTTTTTCTTCCTTTTTTTATTCCGCCTCACACCACTTAAATCTCTATAGCCATGCCCACAACTTCCTCAAGATGTTTCCAGGGCTTCCTGCTCCAAGGCAGAGGGGAATACTACTAAAATAGCCTCCTTTGTAGTTAGTCAATAGCATTGCTTTGAGCCTTTGCAAGAACACTACACTCCAAGTTAAACAAATATTTTAAAAAGCAGGAGAAAAAAATACATTGAAAGTACAAAGCTTGAAGAATAACACCATTCCCCCATTTCTGCATGACTCCCTGCATACGGTCTTAAATAAAGAGAATGTTTGTAGATGCCTGCAAAGTTCCACAGCAAAATAGTGATTAAAGACATTAAGAAAATAAAAAATATGACTACCTGAGAAAAATTGCCCTTTCCCCTAAATCTCACAGGTACAGATCAGAAGGGTACATACTAAATTCCATCCCCACCTCTCTTTATAGGATGCAGAATTCTGCTGTGCCCACTGTTTCAGTCAGTTGCATTGTTAGCTGACATTCTCAAGTTCATTAATAATTTATATATGCCATATTTAAGTATTTTAATCAGAATTGTAATCATAATAGCCAGTAGAGCATCATTGCAAATTATCCCCTTAAACAGAAGTCTCCAATCTATTTTATCTGCCTTTATAATAACACAAGCACCTAAGAATTTAAAGGGATTTTTTCAGTGCATTTTTTGCTTTATTAGGCATAATTCAAAAATGAGAATTTTCATGATTCTCTGTAGTCCATGATGGCACCACGAACATTTTGCTGTCACCCAGTTTCTCCCAGGTTCCTTCAAAACATTTCCTAATGTTCTGTCAAGATCTCAAGTGCTTCGACTGTATTCTTCTCACACTTTTAAAATATCATGTCAGATTGCATGTTTGTATCACTTTGATTTCTGAATAAACATCCACATCCATATAATTAAATATTCACAAAAAATGAAAAAAGTTTGTTTAATGTTTAAGAAGTAATAGTATGCAATTAATCTATCTAATATTTTTTAAGAACTTTGCCATTGACATCTTTCATTTTCACTCAGAATTAATTGATGATTTTATTTAAAGCCAGAGATTTTTATATCAATAATTTGATATACATAACAAGTAACACAGGAATTGCACAGCCCATGTAAACTTGTTTAGGTAAGGCACCAATAAAAGTGCTTTGGGCATCATGAAAACCTTGAAGTTTGAGATTACTGAGTCTGAGATTCCTGGAGATGACAAACTGAGAAAAAGACAAGAGGACAAAAAGACCCAAATGGTACTTTTCTTTGAACAGGTGAAATAGGTCATGAAGAGGACCTTGGAAAACAACTTGGCTTCCTTTACAGGGTAGAGTGAAGCCCTGATGGCTGCTGACATCAGACAGATGAGCACATTCATAGTGCCACTGTGCACAGAAAGGAACACCATACTTTTCTTGAAACTCAGAGTAGGATAAAGTACATGAAAGATGCACATCATGTGTATATTTAGTGCAAGAACAGCCTTTGAGAAGAGCATTAAAGAACTGGATTTCTTAGTAAGACTGTAAGCCCTTTCTTTAATTGCTTGGATTTGTTGTTTTGTTTTCTTTTGTTTTGTTTGTTTGGTTTGGTTATAGTTATGTTTTTTTCTTTTTTTTTTAGTCAGAGCTGATTAAATGAAAAATTAAGTATGCCCAACAATGAGATTCTTCTGAATCCCTGTTCAACTGCTGTCAAATGGCAGGGTATCCTTTGACTCCTTGGAGATTTTTTTCACTGCTATGATTTGGTCTCTGATGCACCAATTTTCATTGAAAAATTATTCTGACTACCCACAATAACCATATAAATTTACATCTTAAAGATGAAGGCCATAAATAGGTGTTACACGAAAAGTATGCACTTAATGGTAAAAACTTTTCTGGAGTCATCTTATTTTATTCACTATCAGAGTTCCAAACAACTGAATATATCTCTGACAATAATGAAATGTGTTATAAACATACTATAGCCATTTTTAAAGGTTATCCATAAACCTTGTGTGACAGAAGAAGCTTGGTCTGACCTGTGTGATCAAAACCCAGTTATTTCACCATTCAGGTTTCTGCTGCTTGTTTCAACACATGGAAATGTATTCATTATTACCCTGACTTGGTACAGGGAAACCCCTGAAACATCAGTCTGGGGTTCTTCTCATCTTACTTTTTATTTTTTCTGTAACTTGCAGCACCAGAAGATGTCAATTGATCTTTTCACTCAGCAGTTCTGAAATATTAAAGGTAACCTCTTGGAAACAAAACAAAAGGCAAGTGGCACTATTACCATAAATAACTGAAGTAAATATTACGGTACAACTTGCCTTTGGGGGAATTCTGTATTAGTTTTGTACTCCTCATAAGAGTTTTAGGTATTACAAGGTCAGAACGTGAGGGAAAATTGAAGTTATAGCAATATACATTATCTTGGGGATTCCTCTAAAGACAGTCTTTGAGTCAAGAACAAACTGCAAATAAAGCAGTCAAAATCTTAGCATGGCAGGCCAAGTCACTGCTCTGG
>JAWWTY010000022.1:1505833-1538503 GCA_035222235.1 Margarornis squamiger
GACTTGCAGAGCCAGAAGGTCCCCCCTGAGCCTCCTTTTCTCCAGGCTGAGCCCCCCCAGCTCCCTCAGCCCCTCCTATGAAATACAATGCATTGTTTAGTGAATCTCACACAACCCCATAAATGTCCCTGAACAGAGACAGGTGGGTGAATAACCATGTGCTTCAGGTCACAGAGAATTCTTCCCATTTCTTGCTGGAGTAGGAGCTGTTTCTAAACTGAGCAAAACCTCAGAGCTCTGTCTCCAGCCTGGGGAACCAGGATTAAATGAACAGCAGCAAAGCTCTTCTGCCAGGAACAGCCCAAAGGGGGGATCACTCCTCCCACCAGTCCCACCACAATGTCCCAGGCTATTTTTGCCTGACGTCTTCACGCGCAGGTAAGGAACCCTTACATAAGGTGCAAGAGAACATCAACAAAGCCCACTCAGTTCTTACGTTGAATGCACCCAGAAGAAATAAAGTAGGTTGTAAACCAACTGAAAATATCAGTCGTAATATGGTGGAGGCGATGAGGGCCCGGATGCCGTGGGGCTTGGGAAGGGCGATGACGATGGCCAGGGAGATCAGCATGGCTGTCCACAGCAGCCCGGACAGGTGGGGCTCCAGGGTACCTGGGGAGCAAAACCAAACCCATTTCAACCCCCTCTGTAACCAAACTGACCAATAAATGCCATTTCTTTCATCTTTGGCAGAGCATCATCCAGCCTCGTGTTCAGCCATCACTGATTTCAAGGCAGCAAGTGGGACATCTGAGCCCAACGCCTTCAGCAGATTTTAATTACAAACTTGTTACTAAATCATTATATAAATGTGAAGTATTACAGGATTCTTCATTTTCATGTTCATCACTGGTACACCTGAATGCTGAGAGGCCTTTTGCAGATGTGTCCTGCAGAGGCCCTGCCTGGGCAGGTGGGGACAGAGCTGATGCTCCTCCAGGCCTGGAGCCACAGCAGAGTCCTCTAAAATCCTTCTGGACAAACCCTTGTACCAGTTTTTGTCATCCCTTGCTATTCCTGGTTCTAGTTCGACTGTCCCATGAGACTGGCTGCTTACATAACATCGAGCCCATGTTGCTAAAAATACACTTCCCTGAAAGAGCCATAAAAAATATTCAGCCAAAAATACCATTTACCCTAGGTTTATGCAGAAGACGACACCTCTTTCTTAAAACTGACATAATTTTTGTCTTCAAGCAACTTGTTCCTCAACAGACAGAAAGGCCAGACCTCCCAAATTTCACAGCACTCTGCAAGCCCTTCTGCAAACACGCACTCAGAGAACTTCTGTCTCACTGGCAGGATCCTCACCGAGGGCTTTATCCTCTCCCTCCCAAATTCAGGCAGCTTAGGAAATATTGCTCTCGTCAGACTACCATGAGCAGCCATTTAATTTTGTTCCAAATCACTGTAGATTAATAAAGACAGCAGAGGATGGATGGCAATTAAAACTCAATAAGCGTAACGCTGAGCAGCTGTTGGTGCTGCCTGCAGGGAGTTTGGGATGGCAGGGCAGCGCTGCCAGCGGAGCTGCCACATTGCACAGGGTGCACAGTCTGGCACAGCAACACTGGGGCAGGGACAGGGAAGGCACCTTAGCTAGGAATGACTTGGGAATTGCCAGGAGGGGCAGATCCTGAAGGATCCCACCTGCACAGGTGTCTGAGCATCCCAGCCATTACCCAGCATGGGGATGTATTTGCTGTCACGAGGTGCAGCAGTTCCCAGCAGGCCTGAAGAAATATCTGGAGTTAATGAAGTGCCCAGGGGTTGCCTGAACACCCAGCTGGGCCAGGCCCAGGAGCCCAGGCTGCCCAGCAAGGACCATGCCAGGACCCCCGTGGGTGCCAGGGCAGGTGAGCTGCAGGACAGAGCAGGGCTGGGGGCACAGGCTCCTCTCTCCTTGCCGGGGACAGACACAGGCTGGGGACAGACTGGCAGCAGCATCCTTGCCTTTGGCACGTGAAGCCAAGGGTTGGTCCCTCACAACTGTCTGCACCCAGCCTGACACCAAAGCCTTCCTGGGAGCACGTGGGGTCACTCCACTACCACAGGCAGGAGGAACACGCAGCCAGAAGGAAGTTCTCCCTGTCCCTGGAATTCTCACCATTCCAGTACCGAATTCCAGGCATCCAGTCTTGTTTCTGCTCCTCAAGTTAGAAGTTTTACAGCTTCTGCTACTGTCAGATGCTCATCAGCTGCTCAGTTCACCGTGTCTGAGCAACTCAAGACACTGACAACTTCCCCCAAACAGTCTGTTTGGAAGAGTCTTTTTTTTTTTAAGCTAAATATAAGATGCACATGTATTTATTTATTTTACTTTTTTGATTCTAACTAGTAGAGGGACAGATTTTACCATAATGTTACCTGAAAAAGAATTTCAAATAAGTAGGGTAGAGCACATTCAAATTGCCAAACGATCCCCCCCAAGTCTTGGAACTTGTAATCTCAATGCACTCCTTTAACCAGCAGCTTTCCTGGCAGCCATAAATAAAGGCCTTTTAACTTGTGATCTTTGAAACCAGAGAGAGAAAACCCAGTTGCTCTTGGGGCTTGTTGAAACCCTCCAGGCAGAAAGGATCTGGGCAGAGGTACCACAGCCTGATGGCACTGAGGGTAGAAGGTAAAACTATTCTCGTCCCCCTCTCAAGAACATTGGATTTTGGTCTAAAATATCCTTCTGACAGGCATTATCAGGATGCAAAGCCCTGAACACAAGGAAGAAGCTCCTACCTAGACGTTCCCTTTACACCACTCTGTAAGCAACACACACGACAGAGACTGACCAGAATACCTCAGTATTTCTGCAGATTTCCCAATTCCTGCTGACACGACTCCAGCCCTGGACCTGCCCTGGGGTGCAGCTCTTGGGAGAGGCTGGATGTAAGGATGAGCAGCTGCATCTCATCAGGGTTTACTGAGCTGGCTCTAAGCACCACCTGTGTCACACAGACCCCCAGGCTGGATCAGAGGCAACTTCCATGGCCACGTTACAGCAGGATGGTGCAACCCCACAGGAGCCACACCAGTTATCCCATAATTGCTGTCAGAAATGCTGGCAAGCCCTGCTGCTGCCCACTGATGGCAAGGCAGCTCGGAGCAGCACGCTGGTCCTGAGCCAAGGGACATGGCTGCTCCTCATTCCCTGTGGGAATGCTCCTGGGGCTGAGGGAATACTGGAGATGGGCTCTCTGTTCATACCCTCCACCAATTTCTAATGGCAAAGGCAGGTCACCTCACCCCTGTGCACCTCCACTGACAAAGCAGAGCATTGTCACCCACCCCCAGCACTCAGAGGCCTCATGTAACCAGCAAAACTGTGCAAAATGTCATTAATAAAATGCAAGCTCGAGGAAAACAACAAATTTAACATTTTGCCTATTTTTAGTTCAATACTTCATTGCAGAGCTTTAAATCAAAGTAGAACATTCAAGTAATTAAAGGTGGATGTTTGTCTTGGATAATTTTTTCCCCTAGGAAAAAGCATGGCTCTGTATTTTCCTTACAAATGCCTCAAGAAAGAGTAACAACAGCATAATTTCAATCAAGGCAATTCAAAAAGCCAATTTCTATTCTCCTGTCCCCTCTGAAGTAAACAGTGATGCACAGACACGAGTAGGGGGCAGAGTTTGGCTCATTATACCTTCTTAGCTCAGATATTTTTGTATGTTAAATGTTGGTACCTCCTCGGATTCCTTTGAAGGGGTAGAAAAATGCCACGAGCAGGTTCATGAGCACAGCCAGGTTAAAGGAAATGCTGCTCCAGAAGGACATGTTCCGAGCACACCAGTACAGGAAAGGCTGAGCTACAAAGGCAAAAAGAACTCTTTTTAATGAAGGGTTTAAAAAAACAAACAAAAAAAAGCCTATATACAAAATTATCTCCACCAAAACTTCTGTTTCTTTTCAGTTTGCCCAAAAGCACAGAATCCACAGTAACAATATTCATGGCTTGGTTTGAAGTTTATTTGATTATTCTTCCTCTTGGGGGTAACTCCAAGTTTCCTAGATGGTGTTTTAAGGCAAAAGATTCGTGGTTCAAACATGATTTAGCAGCAGCAAGAGAACAAGGTGAGCAACTGCAGAGATCAAGGGCTTCAGGCTACCCCAATAACATGCTTTGTACTCAGAGTCATACCAAGAACAATCAGGAGGAAGAAAACAATGAGGTCCAGCAGTTCACCTGCAGTGCCCACCTACATACGTATTTCCTGCTGGGGACAGCCCAAAACAGCCCCAGAATCATCACTGGTTGAGCTCTCTGACCCTCCCTCTGCCCCAGGGCAAAGCACTCAGCACATCTGCACAGAGCTCAATGTACCAACAGCTGCACACTGAAATTCTTGATGCTACATAGAAATACTTTCCAAAAAGACTCCTGATTTCAACGATCCCTGCAGAACCAAGAGGCACAAAGCAAAAGGATTCCCTGTCTGAAGAGGTCATGGACCATAAGTCAATGAGGAAGGCAAGAAGCTGCCCTGCAGAAATGCCCTCTGCATCCAGGCCAAATCCCCCTGACTGCAGCTCCTGCAGGCTTATTGCACAGCAAATTGTGTCCTCCTGAAATCTGGAGGGTGCAAAAAATGGTTCCAAAGAAGGGTCAGAACTGTGTCCCCCGCCTTGGAAGGGAAGGAGCAGCGTGTTTAGGTGTCAGAGAGCAAAGAGAAAGCTCACAAAAATCAGAAACAAGCTGCAAATGCAGATTTGGGGGCTGAAGAGTAATTGAATGAATGCAGCAAGTCTGAGCCTCACAGTAGCCACCACCTCCCCAGAAAATCACCCCCTGTAGCACCCTGAGCAAAACAGGGTAAGGAATCCCACATGATACTGAGTGTAATTCTCGTTCTACTGAGCTGAAATACACAGGAAAAGCAAATGTGTCTTAAAGAAGAAACATTCTCTGCTGCTGCAGGTGGATCTTGATTAACCTGTGGCCTGTTGTTAATGGTGAATGTCTTCACAGCTTGCCTGGAGACAGCAGCAAAGTGACTCAACAAAATCTAACACAGTATCTGGATGCTGTTGAAGTTGCCAGTTGGTTTAGGATGTCATATATTCCCATATTTCTTGCAGAGCTCTTAAGAGATTTTAGGCAGCACTCCCACATCTGCCCTAGGAGGGGGTTCCAGACCAGTCTGTGCTCTTAAACTAAAAGCTGGAGCTGAGCTGATGCAAGGGAGGGAACAGCAGTGGTAGCAGATGGCAAGGGCTGAGTGGAGCAGGAAGTTCCTGCCTTCTCTCTCCCATTTGAGGGTCACTGTTGGCAAACCCTAACCACTCACCACTGTCCACTGAGGCTGAGCCTCAGCTGCAACATTTGCCCTTTAGTAAAACAAGAAATCAGCTTTTTAAAAGGAAAAAAAACCCCACAAAGCAAATGAGCTAGAAAGTTTACAGGGGACACGGTGGCACTGCATGAATTAAAATATTATTTTAAAGGATTTCCTAGCTGCCAGTGGGAATCTCACAGGGAAATCAGTGCTGGAAAAGTCTTGCTTTCAGATGTTTTAGCATCACAGGGCTGGAAGGGACCTATCAAACCTGTCAGCCAGTTAATTCCTTGCCCAAAGAACCAATTCTACTTCACAGGTACTGGGAAACGCATATTTAGCCTGTTCTTGAAGACCTCCATTGCTGGAGATGCTAAAGTCCATAGAATCATTAAGGATGGAAAACACTTTTAAGATCATCAAGTCCAACCCCATTGCATCACCCATCACTCCTCCCTGGAACAGGTGGGAATCCAGCACAGGGAAGGAGAACAGGCCACTGCTCCTTTTCTCCCTGCCATGTTCTCATTTAAGCAAAGCCTCCACAGATTTGTTCCTTCCTGCTGGATCTTAAAAAAGACGACCTGTGCTCCTCCCTCCTGCTCTGCCCTGGATCCCCTCCAGAGGGTCCATATTGCTCCAGCACTCGTTGCCTTCATCTCAGCATCCTGCCATTGTGCACAGGAGCAGCTCTTGCAAACAATTATCGGGGTTGTTGCCACACTGGGAACCATCTGCTACCCAGGCAACGTTTCAGATCCCAGAATGCCGACCCCAGAGTTCCGCTGGTGCCGCCCCACAGGACCGTGCTGGCCACACCAACCTACCTCGCAGCTTCTTCTGCCAGTTCATCTCGTTGAAGAGGTCTTCTGACTTGAGGAAGAAGTCGTTGATCTTGCTGCCCTGCTCGTCCCTCTCCGTGGTGTAATAAATGCGCAGCTTGGACTCCTTGGTGAGGAACTCGCAGATGCTGGGCACGGGGAACACGATCTGCTCCATGGTACGGTCCGACCTGACAATCTGAACAGCAGCCTCCTGAGTCCTGCCTACTTCTTACATGCTTTTATTTCTTCATTTGCTGCCCTTTTTCCTCCCCTTTCAAACACGTAAAAACTTGGACACGTTTCTGTACAACGGCAGCTCGATAGAGGCTTCATTTAATTCACTTTTCAAAGCAGGTCTGCGTTTAGCCCCAAGACTAATTTTATGCCATGGTCTTATCCTGGCAGTACTTGTCTGAGCTGGCATTTCCAAGGGGCCCAGTGAATCCTGCACCAAGGCTGGGAAGGATTTCAGAGCAATGTGGTCACCCAGGTCAAGATTGGTGGCAAATTTTAGCCACATGCAAGTACAAGGAATAATAGTTTAATGTGTATTGCTTATTAGAGGGTTTTGTCATGTAAGCATGGAATGGTTTGGGCTGGAAGGGACCTTAAAGATCATCCAGTTCCATCCCCTGCCATGGGCAGAGACACATTCCACTAGATCAGGTTACTCCAAGCCCCATCCAACCTGGCCTTGGACACTTCCAGGGATGGGGCAGCCACAGCTTCCCTGAGACATCTCCCTGTTTGTGAGCATTTTCTTTTTATAAAGCTCTTAGATGGTACATGAGGCCAAACTGCCATCAGAATGCAGAAAGAGTGGCAAGAGCTGTGACAAACTTCATGGATTCAGCAACAGCACCGGCCAAATTGTAACAGAAGCGAAGCCACACTTGTGCTGCCAAGAGAGCTCTGCTCAGCTCCATCCCAGAGCCCACACACGACAGCTCAGAACGGCTCCCCCCGCTGCTGCCAGAACCTTCAACACAGCAAGACAGGCTGGGCTATCCCGTGGCAGGGCAGCAGGCCACACGCACACAGGGACCCCTGCAGGGGCACTGTGCCACGGAGGGCACGCAGGGCTGGCTGCAGGGGCTGTGCCCGGGGATCCCCCGCTCCCCGTACCTCGATCTGGGCCGTGTGCTTGGCGTAGAACTCCAGAGCCTCATCCCCCTCGATCTGACCTCCTGGCTTCAGCATGTTCTGCAGCTCTTTGTTGTGACGAGCCAACTGAAATAAAGGAATGCACAGGGAGTGGGAGACACCAGATGTCTCTCTGTGATATTAAATTTCTGATTTTTGGCATAAAAAAAGAAATAGTACACAGTCAGCTGCTAGGAAAGGGCAAAGTTGACAGAAGGCTTGTTCTGTTCCAACCAGACACCCTGCAGCTCTATTTTGGGAGCAAGTCAGAATGATTCAAATATGTATTTTTTTAATACCAGTGTTGTATTCCTCTTTTCCCCATCCTCTCCTACCCTTTGCCTGGCTTGGGAATCTTTTTGAACATTCACATTGGGTCTGTCCTTCTCCACCCACCCTAACCCAAAGGGATGTTCATCACCCAAGGACCCAAGGCAGGGACAAAGAGAATTCACATCAACTGAACAGCAGATGCACAGCCAAGTGCTCCAAAAATGCTGCTGGATGCTCCAAATCCCTCCTGCAGCACAGTGATGGGCTGTCTGCTCTCATACTAAAGGAGTAAGAAGTCTCTAATATAGTGAGAGATGCAGCATCAATATATTAGAGTAGATTAAATATATTCCCCTTCTTTTTGTTTTTTACCTTTTACCTTTGGTAAAAAAACAACCTTTGGGTTTTTTACCTTCAAACACACATTGTCTCAATACAACAGCCCTGCCTGGTCCAGCAGAAAATGGCAAGGACCAAGATTTCTGCTTACACTTGAACTGATCAGTGAGTAGAACTTCTATGGGAGTATAAAGTAACCTTTGATACAGCTGAAAAATAATACATTGCTGCTCAGTGCTGCCAAGAGCTGAGCCACATGTCTTCAGAAACTCGGTCCAGAGCCTGCCTGCTCCCCATCATAAAAGAAAGTTCTCCACATTTTCCTGTATTATAGAATTTTTGTTTCTGATTAAGGATTGGGATTTGCCCTGATAACAGGGAAACGTGCAGTGAGTTTGTCTCAGAGATGAGCCAGGAAAACAGTTCCAGGGAAAGGCAGACTCTGGCTATTCCCAGTTTGTGACTCGAGGTGCTACAAAAGCTGCAGGTGAAACTCTACCTGATGAGCCAAGATATAAATGTTGTGTCCCACGTTCCTTGGAGATGCTGCAACATCTTCCCCATTCTCTCCATCCTCAAATTCCACTTCTCCCTGCAGATAAGCCTTCTTGATCACTTCCACCTAGGAAAGGACACAGAGGCCAGGGAAGAGGAGCTTTAGGCAAAGGGTGGAAGAGGGTCAAGGGGAGCAGAGCATGGACATTCAAAGGAAGGTCAGTGGGTTTCTCAACATCCAGAATAAACAGGAAGCCTGAGCTCAGCTTCAGCCCAGCTCAATGGCACAAGAAACTAAGCCTTTGGTTCCCCACGTCCTGGGCCACCCTCTCCTCATGCTCTGTCACATCCTGACCTCTGCTGCCCCTCCGAGCACTGACATATCAGCAGTGCTTCAGCTCTACTTGGCATCTCCTGGTTGTGTTTGCACCAGTTAAGACACTAACCAGCCCCAAACCCTCCTATGGTCTCCGGGACAGCTCTTGGAGCACAGGAAATTTTCATTTCTCTGCCTCCTGTGCAAATAATTTCCACATGTGGATACCTGGTGTGGTGGAAGGGAACAAAATGAGCTTTAAGGTCCCTTCCAACACAAACCCTTCTAAGATTCTAGGATTCCAAAGTGTCAGATGATGCTCCTTCCCTGCCCTACACAGGATGATGAATCTCTCCTCCATAGCACTTCCCCAGCCACTTGTGATACCTGGGAACTGGGCTGAGCCATCCCCTGTGGATACTGCACCCATTCAACCCTGAAAGACTTTCCAGTTACCAGTGAGCTCCTGCAGCACCTCTGGGGCGGACATGCCCATCCCAGTCTCCCCAGTGCTGCAGTACTGGGATTGAACAGGGGCAGGAGACTGGGAGTGACCCGGGGCCTCACCAGCTCCTTCGGTCTCATGTTGTAGAGGATCCTCTCGGCGTTCTCGCTGTCGTGCCTGCTCTCCATGATGGCCAAGAGCAGCTTGGAAGCATTGTTCTGAGGGCAGGGAAAACATCAATCACTGCCAGGAGCCAAAAAATAGGGGTCCCCAGCTGGAGTGCCACCACCCCCAGAGCCAAGAAGGGCCCTCAGAACCTGAGCCCTACAGCTGGGAGCCACAGCAAAGCATGACTGTCCCAGCCAGCCCCACAGGGCTCCTACAGCCTCACTTCACCAGGCCCTCCCTCTCCTCTTGACATGTACAACTTGACAGGATTTTTTACCAGTTTATTTCCCAAATCCTACTTATTGGGAGCCACCAGCTGAACCCAACTCCCAGTTTTGATTTCCCAAAGGCTGCTACTTTCAGCTTGTGTTCTTTGGTTTGGTTTTAAGGATGCTGCAGCATCACCACAAGCTCTGAGCTCCCAAGTGGTGCAGCTGAGCTCTGCTGAAGATGCTGCTGATTAAATCAAGGGACAGGCAGGGCTGAAGACACAGACGTGCTTTGCTGCTTTGAACTGAGCTCGCTCTGCAGCCTCGCCACGCCGAGAAACGGGGAGGAAATGGGAAACTACCACAAGGCACCAGACTGCTTTAATACGAACAATTAAGATTAAAATCCATCAGGCCTGACAATAAAACCCAATAAAAGTATTTAATTTTGAAGTATAATGCTAATTGAGTCTAAAAGCATTTTTTATTTACAATAATAAAAAACCCACATTACCCATAATAATGGTGTGAGTCGGCAACGGAAAACAAGGAGACAGTGCAGTGTCAGTCAGGGCAATAAGTCAGAAAGGAAATATTTCTCAGGCACAGGCTGAAGCAAGAGTGCTCTGGGACTGCTGTTGCTAGAAGGGAACCTGCTCCTGTATTTTGAAACCAGCACCAGGGCTAATTATTTCAGCATTAATATGAACAGCCCTAAAGAACTGTTGATGATTTAACATCAACTGATTTAACAAGAGCAATAAAGTATGAGGAAACTAGTTGTAACACGAGAAATTTCACTTCCATTGTGTACGTAAAGGCTCTGCAACAACAGAAAAGTTTTCATCAGCTTTAAATTTTTAACAGGAAGTTATTTTAGGATTCCTCAGCATATCTTGACTGCCTGCGTGCCCCACGTGAGAACTGGTGGTTCCATGTCATCATTTAAAGATGCAATTCCTGGAACAAACAATCTTTGGGCACTGCCTCCAGCTCTCTGAAGTATGTAATTTTTGGCCCTTATGAATATTGGGATATAATAAACACCCACATAATTCAACAATAAAATAATGTTTCATCTTACTGTGTGAATTGCACAAAACATTGACTTGCCTTCAGTTCCAACACGAGGTCCATCCTCTTCTTTCCCAGAGGGTTGATGTCATTGAGAATTAATGCTGTGATGATGTCAATGCCGTTGGACTCGTGAGTAGCAATGCAGTTCTGGCCAAAGAAAATTCATCAGACTTCACTAAATGTCTACACAAAACCACAGCCCGGGCTGGTGACCCCGCCAGAGCAGCACAGTCCCCTCTGTCATCACCTCGAGATGGATAAACTGGACAGAAAGCTCCAGTCAGTGGAACAATAAAAGATTAAGGCATTTTGTTTCAAGCTTTTCCTCTCCTCAGCCACGTCCTGCTGGAACCCCCCAGCCTCAGGAAGCACCACAGCTGATAAATGAAGCATTTCCATGCCTAAGTGCCCAGGCTGGACATGAAGCTCAAGAAAAACACTGTTTTACTGAGATTAGGGAGAGTTTTCTTTATTTGAGATGTGCCAATCAACACCTACTTCAGCCCTGCCTACCCAAAGAATGGGAATTTCCATAGCCCTCTGCTCACCCTTTAGCCCTGCTTTTGGAATGCTCTGGAACTACAATGTACAAACCAACAGCAGCTTGAGGCTTCAAAATCCAGAGCCCTGCTCTGTCATCGAGCTCCACACCTTCACCTAGAGGGTTTTACTCCCCCTGGTCCATTAACAGAGACACTGTCACAACCTGACGTGCACAGCCTCACTTGACCATGGGTCACCTCCATTCTGTTTAGCTTTGCTCCAAATTCCTTTGGAGTGCACAAAAAAAAGGCACTTCAAAGGACAGATATACTCAAAAGACTTTTGGAATATCCCAGTCTTTATGGACAATACTATGGTTCAAATAGCATGGAAATGGAGAAAATAAGCAGAAACTGGCACAGGCTGCCCAGAGAAGCTGTGGCTGCCCCATCCCTGGAAGTGTCCAAGGCCAGGTTGGATGAGTCTTGGAGCACCCTGGGCTGGTGGAAGGTGTCCCTGCCCATGGCAGGGGCGGGGCCTGGATGGGCTTTAAGGTCCCTTCAACCCAAACAATCCTTTGATTCTATGAAATACAAAAATTCTCCACTTTCCGTGTCTGTCAAGTGTAATAAAACAGCTTAAATCCCAGCAAAGCAGCAATATCTCTACTGCTTGAGAGGTTTGACTCCTCAGAGGAGGCCCTGAGAAAGGCAAGTTGATTATGATGAGTTTATAAAGGAAAACCACCCCAACTTGTAAGGCAAATAAAGTGGGCAGCAACATAAGACAACCCCAAGTGTGGCAGACAGAGCCCAGCCCAGCAAAGCTAGGGGTCAGGGGGAAAGGGGATGCTTTTTCCAGCCCCAGATGTGGTACCTGGTTCTCGTGGCAGGGCCCCTGGCAGTACTCAGTCAAACTCTCCAGGGTCTGGTTGATCAGGGCCACGTTCTTCTCATTTATATACAGGCCCAGCAGTCCAAGCCCACCAGTTGTGCTCCCACAGATACAGTCCAGGAACTGCAGTGTCTCACACACCAGGTTGTAGTTGGTCTTGTTGTTCTGGCAGCGCAGGAAATTCTGTCAGGAGAGTGGCAAAGCCATGAGGGAAGAGGGGAAAAAGCATCCAAACTGCTGCTTGCTTGACAGTATTTATTAAGTTCATCCATCCCCAATTGCTCTGGGTTCACTGTACAAGCAGTTAAGCCTCTTCCAGGGTTTATTTGCAACGTGCTGCTCTCTTGAGCAGCTTGTTGGCTTCACACTGTATAGAAACCAAGCAGCCATAAACTGAGTGCATCCAATAAACAGAGTGCACCCATTAGAGCCTGAAACCCAACATAGAACACTGCACTGAGGATCAGAAAGGTTCCTTCTACCTGCTCCATTTCACTGCCAGCCACCACTCATGGCCCTCTCCTCCCCAGACCCTGCTCCAAGGTGCAAGCAGCAATTCCCTCGCTGTGGCCTCACAGCAGCTCCACCTGCTCAAAGGCACCTGACTGCACACCTTGAAAGGAGCCTTGAAACACAATCCTCTCCCCTGCATTTCTTCCCACATAATTGTTGTAATTTCTGCTTGAAGCTGCTGATTAGGAGCAGCTCCTCTAATGAAATACCGTATTTATTGATGTGGATTTAACAGGTTTCTGCTTTCCTGTATTCCAAATGAAAAAACCCGAACCAAATCCAACCAAAACTAGAGGACAACTAACAAAAACCAATTTCCCAGTGACTTGGATGTTTTTGTCTGAGCATTCCCAGCAGTACTGCAAAGATAGACAGCCACTACCACTTTCTTTTCCTTGAAATTTCAACAGGAAAACTCTTATTGCAGCAGGCAATTCTCTTCATTCTAGCAGGTAACAACACTTCCAAGGTGAAAAACCCCTCAGAGAACAAGAGCCATGGGACTATGGGGCCAGCAGGGTCTTCTCTGCCAGCCCAGAGCAGCACTGGTCCCTGACTGCCCCTGGTGTCTGCGTCAGACTAGCAAGTCTTTTCAGCAAACAGAGAGAGAAATTGCACATTCAATGGAAGGCAAAGCTAAAAAAGGAAAATGCTGTCTATGAATGCAGACTAAAGGTGACAGTGATTCAGCACATTTCAGCTGATTGCTCGTTTGGTATCCTGACTTCTGATTAACTTGTCAGAATATAAAGGTTGATGCTACAGAAATCAGAGCTCGTGTCTTCCCTCCAGGAGAAAAAGCAAAAGTAAAGGATAATACTAAAAGTGGTGAAATAAAATGTTTCCTGGCTGCAGCACAGCATTTATTGTGATTATAGCTGGGTTTGTACCTTAGCTGCTTGATCCACAGTCAATAAACACAAAGGAGGGAGGAGGAATGAGGCACAGGAGGACATGGTTAGATGGGCTAAAACAAGGGGAAGAACTAAACTGGAGAAAACAAGACCCTGCCTCGCTGTGAGAAACTGCCCCAGGGAGTGTCTGCTGCTGTCCCAGCCAGTACAGGGAGAGCTCTTAATCTTCTGTCATCCAGAGCATCTCGCAGGATACAGCGTGGGAACACAAGTCTTCAGGACTGACCATGCCATCCCCCTGCTTTCCAAGGGAATGACACTGAGGAAGGACCATCGCAAAGACCCTGCAGCCAG
Source organism: Margarornis squamiger (assembly GCA_035222235.1). Taxonomy (NCBI): domain Eukaryota; kingdom Metazoa; phylum Chordata; class Aves; order Passeriformes; family Furnariidae; genus Margarornis; species Margarornis squamiger. The sequence goes on from JAWWTY010000022.1 coordinate 1,519,494, forward strand.
AATGAGGAGCCAGAGAGGACCGTTCAGCTGAACATGGGACAAACATGCACCCACTCATTCCTCCCAGTCCTTGCACTCATCTGGAGAAGGTATCGCAGCTCCTCCAGCCCCAGGAGAGAGCGGGAGGGAAGAGCATCCTGCCTGGAGCTGTGTGTGGGAAGGGAGGGAGCAAGGGATGCAGAGGGCACAGCAGTGCCTGAGCACCTCAGAGCCTCCCTCCTCCTTTGAGACACAGCAGCTCTCACAGCAGGGCTGGCACTGCCCTGGGTGTGCCCAAGGCTTGGGGTGCCCAGCCCCGGGCAGGTGATCCCCACTCACTGCTCATTCAAATATAACCCAGGCAGTTCTGGGAGATGCACAGCTTCCAGAAGAGCCCTTCCTTATCCCTTTAGGCAGGGAGTCCTTTGGCACTGTTTAAGGAGCTCAGTTACATGTAGTAGTTGCAGACACAAGACTTTGGAGGATCAGACACTGCTGCTTCTGCTCTGGGGCTGAAGAAGGACAAGCCTCAAGGCAGTAAGAGGATTAGACTGGAATAATTGTTCCACCTTTCTTTTTAAAAAAAATAAAAAAAAAAATAAAAAAAAATCCCTTTTTTTGGCCAAGCTGACTACAAATACCTACAGCTTGGGAAATCTGATTGTTCCGGATGGGGGAGAGCTCAGGCCAAGTCCCTGCCCTGGCCTGAGTCCAGCCGTGCTCCTATAGCTGCGGGGCCTGGCCAAGGGCAGCAGCGGTGCTGTGGTTTGGAGCCCTGCCACGGGGCTGCTGCCTGCACAGCACAGCCCAGCCCAGCCAGCACCCAGCTCTGCTGCTCACTCACACCCGAGGGAACCGCTGGAGCAGCAGGCTGCGAGCACAGGGATGCTTCCCGCCTGGGATCCCTCCTGCTCGGCCAGGGGCATTCTCGAACACAGGAAGCGCCTTGGCAGGTCTGCAGAGCTCTCCCGCAGGGTCCCCACTGCTGCCGTGCCGGGGAACAATGTGCAATCAAGGCAATTATCCCTCTTTATGAGGGCACTGAGCACATTGTACGCGTCTCCCCAGCCCTGCTCGGTTCCAGCCCAGCAGCAGTGGCAGTGCTGAACACAAACCACGGTAACTGCAGCCCCTGTGGGGCAGAGATGTGCTGGCCTGCGTGGGCATGTGCTGGGCTCGCTGCTCCAACTGTGCAAACACAGCCCGGGGCACCAAGGGCGGCTGGGGCTGCCAGGACCTTCGGAGTCTGCCTATTCCAACCCCTCTCATGGGTTGGCCCCATCCTCTCTGCAGCCCCTGTCAGGTATTTACACCCACAGTGAGATATCCTGAGCCTTCTCTTCAGCAGAAGCCCTGGCACAGGGTGCACAGAGAAGCTGTGGCTGCCACAGCTCTGGAAGTGTCCAAGGCCAGGTTGGATGGGGCTTGGAGCAACCTGGGCTGGTGGAAGGTGTCCCTGCCCATGGCAGGGGTGGGAATGGATGGGCTTTAAAGTACCTTGAAGGTCCCTTCCAACCTAAACCATACCAGGATTCTATGATTCTCTTCCAGCTCTCCCTGCTTCTCCTTGCCCATCAGATACTCCAGTCCCTTGGTCATCTCTGAGACTCCCTGCTGGACTCAGGAGCCCAGGACCAAACCCAGCATTCTACATGGAGCCCAGGGCATCCAGTTTGTTTAGATGTTTCCTAGTCCAGTTCTCCTCCACCAAGGGGAATTCTTCCTTGCTCCAGACCTCACCACTGGTCTTGAGGACGTAGGGCTGGTGAAGGCCAATCTCGCCAATAAAGAGCCAAGTGAAGGTGGCACTGAGCACCCTGAATTTCTCTATGTCCTTTGCCACCAGGGTTTCTGCCTATCCTGCAGCAGACCCACACTCTCCCTCTGTTGTGAATACAACCTAGGAATTCTTCTCATTGCCCTGCATGTCCCTCACCAGATTCAACTCCAGCTGAGGTTTTCCTGACACCATCCCCCAGGTGTTCAACTCCAGACAGGTGAACAGACCCATGAAAGCCCAGGAGAACCTGTTCACTGGAAAGAAGCTGGAGGGCTGCTTTATTTTCCTACATGACTTTGGTTTTTCTTTCCTTCCCCTCTCAAAAGCAGATCAGTAACTTTACAGCTTGATATATGCACACACTTTATAAAAAAACCCACCCATGTTGATCCTAATTATATACATTGAAAAGACCACTGAGCCCTGGATAACTGGACTTCTGTCAGTCCTCCAAGATAAAAATACCTTTTTTTGAGATTAATTTCAAGGCCAAAGAAAACAGTTGGTCACATAATCCCTTAAATTCGGGACTGGGGAGAAGGAGGTGACCTGAGCACACGTGCCCAGGCCCCAGGCGGTACCTGCAAGTCGCGGTTGTGGTTTTCACAGAGCAGCTGCAGGAACCTCAGGATGGGCTGCATGATGGAGATGACAGCACTCATCTCCAGGTCATCCTTGCTCTTGTCTGCTGCGGCCTGCGCCCCCTCCCCTGCCGAGTAGTGCTCCTCGGGGTCAGCCTCCCTGCGGTAGGTGTTGTACGCCTTGCGCGTGGCAGCGGAGGCCTCCAGCAGCTGGTCCCGGACCTCCTCCGTGATCTGCGTCATCGGCTCCCTCACTGCAACACACCCAACAGCCCTTCCTTAGGGAACCTGGCTCAAGGGGACCACAACCCATGTGCACACGCTCCTGCCACAGCTCCACACGCAGGCCAGCTGCTCACCGGCAGCTCTTGGGTGAGTATGTTTAGTGTGGAGTGAGGGTCCCGTGCCATGCTCTGCACTTGATGCCAACCATGGTAACGTTATACACCCAGATATTAACTGGTTAGGCACTCACATCTAGTGCTAGCAGGAGTTATGGTAAGAGGACCTGCTTTAGAAGAAAATTAGGATTTCTCCAGGTATTGTTAGAGAAGGCACTGACCACAACCCACAGTCCAGGGTCATTACTACAGATCAGATTTGGGCAGCTTGTCATGAGAGACAAAGTGGCAGAGTCTCATCTCAAACACTTTTCATCATTTCAACAGCACAACCTCCCAAATGGATGAAGGGGGATGAAGCTCTCGAGATCCTGAGCCAGGGCACCACTGATCTTTGAACTTTGCTCTGTGGGATCAGAGATCAGAGCATTATTGCATCAGAACACACTTGACTCCCTGGTCACTTCAGAAAGGGAACGACTGGGGATTACCTCTTTTCCTGTTGGGTACATCTCTGTCTGAGTCTTCATCTTTCTTTTTGTTCCCTAAGTCGCTGGTGTTGACTGTGACAGTTGCCTTGATTTCTTGCTGTGCCACTTTCATGCGATCATAAAAAACCTTAAAGAACTTCTCGGATTTCTTGTCTTCTGTCAGGCGGCAGAAGAAGGAATGCTAGGAGAGAAAACAAACAGGATCTGTGGCTGAACCCAGACTCTCCCACCTTTCTGCTCTGACTGGCACCCTGGAGGACTGGGAGATTAATTAGTTGCCAGCAACTGAAACCCAGAGCAATGGAAACGTGTACTTTATTGTTAAGGAAGCCCCAGTGTCTCAGCTTTAACTCCCTTATTAACGACTTCAAATACATCATTAAAGAGAAGCGCGGGCAATAAATCACAGCAGCCCTGATAGATCTGGGCAGGACACCTCCCTCAACGAGGGAATTAAGGGAAGTACCATGAATTAAGGTAAGGAAGATGGAATTCCCTATAATTTGATTCTCAGTTCAGAATCAAAAGGGTATGAGCAAAATACAGTGGAAAAAGAAGTGTCCTGCCTTCCCACCCTCAAATCCAAGGGACTGTGAGTCATAACACGCAACAGCCAATGTTAATCACAGTCCAAAAATGTACAAACAGGGTGATGTCGTGAGGGACATCTCGTGCTGAGCTTCCACTGCCCTGCCTGCAGCAGACTTCTTAAAACTCCTTTGAATTCCCACCCTAATATATCTTAAGTGACAGAAAAACTCAAGGCATTGACTACTTTTAAGAAGGTTTATTACTCTTCCTCTGCCCATATGTGCACAGAGACAGAAAGTTCTTCCTAAAATCGAGGGGAATACAAATCATGTACAGGTCAAAAAGGAGCCAACACAGTGAGTGATCAGACAACTCTTGATGAAACCAATATGCTGTTACATAAATCAGGACCAGAGCTTAAACACGACTGAAGGATGAACTTGTAAGTGGGTCACCTTATGCAGAGCATTATGAAATTAGTTAGCATTCTGCAGCGGCTCGCCATCCAACAGCTTTACATGATGAATAGGAATGAAGCCTGATATATTGAAAAAACAAATTAAAATGGGAATAGCAGTATCTCCTGCCCGCTCCGCTCGCAGCGGAGCACGCGGGGCCGTGGCTGGGGCTGCCTTTGATCACTCCCGAGCAGCTGCAGTCGAACACACCGAGTGACTTTGAACACTCCTCAAGTTGTGTCTTTGATTACAGGCAGAGGAGGAGCTGGGCTATTTAAAGAACTTGGTCAATACTCACAATAGCCCTCCCACCACTGTGACACCTTCCACCCACCCAGAGCAGCTCAGGTAAACTCCTAAGAGGTTGTTCTCACTTTCAGTGATTAACAGAGAGGAGGGAGAGGAACCCAGAACAGGCCTCCCACATCCACAAACCCACTCATCCCAGTACCCCCACCCTAACAGCTCCTCAGGAGTCCAGTAAAACAGCTGAGAGCCCTGCACAACACACCCTCTGCCCAAACAGTGCTGGGCCTGTGACATGCCAGAAGGTGACCTGGGTGCCCAATCCCTTTAATAGCGTTTACAGAATTATTCTCTAACCCAAGACTTTATATCAAGAATTTTAATGTTTTCTTGACATGTTTTACCATGGTTTTAAACTAAAAGAGGGTCAAATTAGATTAATTGAAGAAATGCTCCCCTGTGAGGGTGGGCAGGCCCTGGCACAGGGTGGGCAGAGAAGCTGTGGCTGCCCCAGCCCTGGGAGTGCCAAAGGCCAGGTTGGACGGGGCTTGGAGCACCCTGGGCTGGTGGAAGGTGTCCCTGCCCATGGCAGGGATGGGGCTGTATGGGCTTTGAGGTCCCTCCCAACTCAAACCACTCTGGGATTTTATGATCCTATAAAATACACCCAAATGAAAACATCCTTGGCCTGAATAAATTCACTTATCCAGATTTTTTATTTTTCTAAGCTGTTTCTTTAACCTGACCAGACCCAACAGACAGAACACTGTCAAACTACAATCAGAACCAAGAGATGCATTAACTTGTTGCCCTGAGCTTCTGACCAGTAACCAAACCCCAAAACCACTGGGCTATTTAGGCAGCCAAGCCTAATCTAAGTCTGTTATGTGGTGTCTGCAAGGACAGACAGAGGAAGACTTGGCATCTAAGGGGCATCTTGGAAGTTCTACTCTACCAGTATTACACATAATAGTAATAATAACAACAACAATAATAATAATACCGTACAGATACACCAGCACAGAGCAGGGGCTACAGAAAGGGCAGCCACTTTCTGAAACATGCCATGATTTGTCTGTCAGGCGGTGCTGGGTGTCACCTGCTGTCACCTGGCTGCCCATCTCCAGAGCCTGCACACGGGGAGTTTCCCTGTGATGAAGCCATGGCAAAGGAAAAGCTTTTTCTGATGAACCAGACTAAGGAAATACCTTGTATGAGAGTAATTATTGCTGACAGACTTGATTTTTGTTGTCCTTTCAAGCTTCTTAGCTGACTTTCCACTGCACTTCACAGAAAAAACCCAAGTGAAAGGAGCATTTCCAGTAAGGCTTTCTGTGCGTGCTGTGCATACACTCAAGGGGTGTCACCAAATGATTGTTTCAGTTTAGGTCAGGATGCCTAACACCTTCACACATATGAATCAACCACATGCCAGCTATCAAAGATACAGTATTTTAAGAGGTGTGATCTTGCAAGTTGCGCTAGAGCAGGTAATGGGTGGTGATAATTATGACAGAAATCCTAAAATTTTATTTACAGATATAGCCTCAAAGCAAAAAGTGGAGACGTCTCCCTTTTTAAAATGGAAATCAAGTGGCCATTTTCGAGCACCGTCTGCTGGGGTCTGCTGTGCACTCAGACATGCTGTACCCACTGCAAGGCTGCTGAAAGAGCAAGTGTGGAGGAGCAGCCAACCTCCACACTCCTACATGTGTTTGGAGAACACAGCTCCAAACATACCCCGACATCAGCCATCCATCCCTGAGGATTCAGCCACCACCAGGCTGGGGCTCAGGGTCTCCTGAAAACCCACAGCAGGGCAGGGAACTGTCTGTGGCTGGCCAGGTGTGAGGTACCAGAGGAAAAGCTGCCCGAGGGGTAAGGGGAGATGAAAGCTCCATCGATCCCTGAGACACTGACAGTGAAAGCTGGAGAGGGATTTGTGACAAGGGCCTGGAGTGACAGGACAAGGGGAATGGCTTCCCACTGCCATAGGGTAGGGATGGATGGGATATTGGGAAGGAATCCTTCCCTGGGAGGGTGGGCAGGCCCTGGCACAGGGTGCCCAGAGAAACTGTGGTGCCCCATCCCTGGGAGTGTCCAAGGCCAGGTTGGAGCAACCTGGGCTAGTGGAAGGTGTCCCTGCCCATGGCAGGGGGTGGCACTGGATGTGCTTTGAGGTCCCTTCCAAACCAAACCACTCTGGGATTCTTAGAGTGCTGAAGTCATGCCATAGGAAACCACTTGATTCCAGCCTTGGTTTGTTACTGACTCTCGAGTCATTGCCATTGAACAAGAGCCACGACACAGCAGCCCCTGAGGTTTCCCCAGGGGCTCCAAGTGCAGCAAACACAGCTCAACAAAACACCAGAGAGCTCCAGAGCACATCACCCAGCTGAGTGAATGAACCACAACTGCTCTGAGGTGACAACACCCGAGATAATGTGATGGCAATTAATTGCAAGGTCACGGAATGAAACTCAAAACCACAGGCACATGACACGCACAAGGGTCTAACAGGACAGCTACGCTCACCATGGGCAAGGACATCAGCACAGGACTCTCCATCACCTTTAACGATGGAGCAACCACCACCTGAACAAACTCATCCATTGTTTCAAGGGGATGGAAGGAGAAGAACCAGCACAGCATCCAGTCTGCAGAGCCAGTGACACCATTCCTTCTCCTGACACCCAAAGTGGCCTAAAATGAATTGAAGGCCAAGTTTGAATTGCAGCCCATGGACCAGCTACAGCCTGGCCCCCATTGAGCACCAGCAGCCCCTCACTCTCCCTCATCACCTCAGCCAAAGTCATGTTGAAGTAATGTGGTTTTTTTGAAAAAAGCATTGTCTTTCTTTAGAAGGCAAAGATTATGAACTATGCCTGTCTGTAGTCTATTCCACTGGTAAAGAACTGTTAGAAATATGTGATTAAGCACCTTTTTATGTCACTAACTTCCAGTCACTGATATTTTTTTGTGTTTCTTCTGTAGTTATTCCCAGGAACTTGGCCTCCTCTCCCCTTCTGACTATTTACATATTCTGTGAAATGTTTATCTAATGTTTCTTGCTAAACTGAAAATACTATTTTTGCTTGCTGGCTTTTTATTTCAGCTTTAATATCGGTTTCTGTGGTGGTTATTTTTTGGCATGTTCTTAAATATTGCAGATCATTAACAAACTGGATTGAAGAACCACATTTTAAAAAAAATAAATCAGCAAAGAACTGGCATATTTCCTAGCATTAGCATCTCATTCCAAGACCTTTGACACATGTAAGATACGTAACTTCCAGTGATGAGTGGAAGAGCAGCTCAGCTCATTCCCAGCACTTCAGGGGAGTGGGATTTCAGAGGCAGGATAACCAGAGCAGGGACAAATGCTCCTTAACATGACTCATGTATCAGCAATTGGTAAAAAAGTGGATTTTAACTGGCAGAACTGACATCTGTCCTTAGGAGAACAAAGCCATAAACCCCAGCAGGCTGGTACCTTTGTCTAAGGAGCACAGAGTACAGACTCAGGTAACTAATCCACTATAAATGGAACTAATCCACAATAAATTTAATGATGAGTGAGTCTGTGCCCAGTGCAGGATCGTTAAATGGGAAAAAGACCAGGACCCAGCTGAAGGCAGGTTATTTCTACCACTTGCCTTTGAAAGCCTGGCCCAGTTTGGCCTGTGTGTGCTGTCACCTTTCCTGGGGACACCTTGCCCTGTGCTGTTACCTGGTCCTGCCCCGAAGTCAGGGCTGTTTTGCCAGCCAAGAAGAGGAACAGCCGTTGGATTGGTTTCTATGGAACAGCTTGACTTTCTACCCCAGACTCCAATGCCAGGCTGGCCTGTCTGAACGATCATGTGAGAAATGGAACCAAAACCTATCAGCAAGCACTGGCTTGAAGCAGCATCTGCCCAGCTGTGTTTCCTCCCAAGAAGGGGTGGCCTGACTGGAGCCCCTGGCTGCTGATCCGGGAGCACTCTGGGGACCACACCCTCTCCAAGCTGTTTCACCACCCCACAGCACTAAGCCCTGCCAGACCATCCCACAGATCCCAAAGAATTCCCCAGGAAAACAAGCCTTTGATTACCAGCAATAAGGAAAAGCAAAGCCCCAGCAAACACCTCGCCAATTAAAGCCAACTGTTGTCATCTCCTTCCCCATCTCTCCAGTGCCAGTGAGCAGAAAACACGCCGTGAACGCGGCGAGCCAGGGAGATTTCAGAGAGGAAAGTCCCTCCAGAGAGTGCAGAAAGATCAGCGATCTGGCTCCAGCTCAGGACATTTTATTCCAGCATTAGAGAGAAATTATTACAGGGCCCTCAGCTCGCTCGGGTTATCCAGCCAGGCTGCCAGCACAGACTAATGCAAAACTTGTGTGCTACTTCATCCCTGCAGGAAGAGTTTGCCACCCCCAGACTAGTTCTTAGAGCTGGACTACTTCAAAAAAGACACATTCTAAGGGGAACTGCACTAACACAAGCACTGAATTAAGCATAAATGCCAAGCCTCTACATTCTGCCTGAACATATTGCGAGGGCTTCCACTGCAGAAAATTCCCACCTAACTTTGCTTTCTCTCCCTCCTCATTTATTTGTTTAAAAGATCACTAATCCCTCTCTCTTGAGATCTCTCATACGTCCTGGCTCACTGCAAGATCCATCACTCCGGGTGTGAGTGATGGATATCATTAGTCTTTCATAGCTTAAGGAAACTGCAGCTGAAATATTTCACGCTGAACATACTTCACAGTTTGAAATAAACCCATAAGGAAAATCTGCCAGAACACCTCAATTGCCTGGTTTTTTTCGCAAACTGTAAAATAAACTTTGTCCTGAAAGCAGAAGGAGGACTTCCCAGCACTGTTTTCCACAAATAAGACAAAACTCTCTCTGCCATGGGCTTCCACACACCATCCTGCATGGCTCTGGAGGTTCTGGTCCACCTTATGGGGTGTGGGGTTTTTTGGTGAGTATGACTGGACAAAGCCTGACCTGTGCAAATGCTCATCTGTCCCCACCAGCTTTAAATGGGAGCAGCAGCAGAATTACATCAGCAGGAGCCTTTATATCCTACATGTTCTCCTACTGCAACAGCCAAACTCTTGCTGCAATTTCAAGGCCTTTCCCAGAGGAAGGCAAGAGCAAACCTCACAAAGGCAGGGCTCCCTCGAGCCCTTCCAGAGCCACTGCAACCCCATGAGGTGACACCAGGTGACCCCAGGAGGTGAAGGCACCCTGGGGAGCCACAGGTAGCAGTGTGACCGTGGGCTCAGGGCTGTGTGCTCACACTGGCCTCGGGGCCTGCCCTGCTGCCACCAGGGAGCCTGATTTGGGCTCCTCCTGCCCCATGGGACACACGCCCAGGTCACTGGCTCATCCTTGAGGGTGCGGCGGGGCAGGAGCACAGATCCCACTTCCCCACCGAGCCGGAGAGCGCTGTGTAGGTGTGAGAAACAAGGAAGTCTGCAGACTCCCCAAAAGAAAAAAAAAAGTGTAAGATCTTGTTGAGAGACAGAGGAATTAAAGAAAACCATAGCAACAAGTCAGTCCACCTACCCAAACCACCCACCCACCACCAGTTTCATTTGCTGACGCACTTCAAAAACAAGCTGGCTCCAACCCGCTCTGGAAGGTGAGCAAGCCCTGAGAGCTCATTAAATTCCCTTCTCAGCCACTCTTGTGTGCCTGCAGCTAGTGAGCAAGTGGGATATAAATAGAAGTTATATAACAGCGCTTTGTTGATTCCTGTGCTTACCAAAAAAAAAAAAGGCAGCATGACCTTGTTTTGCTGAATAGCTTTGCCTCTGCCTGCTCGGGGAGGACTTTAATCCTGCTAGGGATCATCTTAAAAGTTTAGGTTGGGCCTGGATACCATGGAGAGGAACAGGGAGAATTAGTGATCTGTGCCCCTGCTGCTTGCAGGAGCAGGATCCCAGCGGAGTGCTGAGAGGGCTGACACACAGGGGGTGGTACCAACAACACAGGACAAGCAAGGCTGGAGAGCAAGACACAGCTGAACCCCAAGGTAGCACCTCTCCTTTCCTCCACCTACACTGTCCAGGCACACAGATGGGCACCTCAAAATCCAAGAACAAAACTCCCTCTGGGCAAATAGACTGGAAGATGCTCTGCTACAGGGATACTGATGGCCCAAATACCCTTCCGACAGCAGCACAAGCTGTAGCTCAAGTGGAAAGACCAGGTTGTGCCATTACCATCTCCCCTCTTCCACCCTGTGCTGTCTCACTTTTGCATCTCACTGCCCTGAATGAAAATGAAATCACCTGTGCAGGAAGGATTCCTCAATGCATTGTTAGTGGGGCTCGTTTGTTTTGAAGGTGGTGGTGTCTCACAGCTATGGGAGAGAGACTTCCCCTGCTAAATGTATTAAAATATATGGGAAAGAGATGAAGCTCCTTTTGGTTTGGCATCTGAGACTCCTGTGGAGCAGCAGAGGGTCCTCAGCACTGTCTCTGTGGCTAGTGCAGGTCCTGTGCTTTGTTTGGAAGGCAACTGCACTGCCAAGAAGCTCAGGACTTGCAGGTTTCATTCTGGAAAGGGCTCATTCAGCAAAGGACAAAGCTGATCTTTATGATGCAGGTCCTCACCAACTTTGATTTTTTATGTCATGTTCTGAAGTAACATACTCAGAAGGTGAAAAGAATTATGATGCATTTTAACTTGAGAAAAACTTGTTTAAATGGTGAAAGACACAAGTGTGATGGCTTAACAGAAGCCAAGAGCTGCCTAGTTGTGCAGTAGTTTCCTAAACAGGTATCATTAAAACAATATAAAAAAGATCAAACTTAAATGGAATCAAAGAATTCTGCCTGCTATAAACAAACATAAAATTTAAAGGACTTGTTTACCAATGACCAAAAGTTCTCAAGTGCTCTTTACAAAAGTTTAGTGACCCAAAGATGTTCTTGCCTCCAAAGGTTTTACCATAACACACAATTGTCTGTGCTCACCCCTATCTGTCACTGCTGCAAATCTGGGAAGTAACAAATCTGATTGAAAAAGTCCAAACCACAAACACTAAAGCACCATCGTGTCACTAAACCTACATTTTCTACCACCAACACTTCTGTGACGTTTTGCAAAGCTTTACCCCTATTTTGCAGGGCAATTGCAGCCACAGAGAAAAAGAAACAAAGGGTTTGGGCAACCAAACAAGACCTTTTTGTCGTGGTGTTTCACAGGCAACACTACAGCAAGCTCAAGGACACAAACTGGTGTCAAGGTCTGTGCTCCCCCAAGCCCAGGGGCTGTAGCTGACCAGCACCACTGGCTGGTCCCTCCCCAGCCCACAGGGCTTCCATGGGGCTCCTAAGTGCCAGAACACAGACAAGAACTGGAGAGCTCTGCATTCAATTCCTCTTGTGATCAATCCTGTAGTTATTTAGTAACTATTGATCACCTCTGGACAGCCTGAGGCACAGAAAAGGAGACCACAATTCACCATGGGGGTGTTTCCTCACTGGTGGCAGTGCACGAGGAGAAATGTCAACTGAGTCCAAGTCTTTGTATGGCACAAGAGAGAGCTGGAGACAGGAGAGTTGTGTCAGTCCAGTCCAGTCTTCCCTGCCAAACCCGAGCCATGAGGTGGCTGCTGGGCTCTCTGTACCTGCTCCAGGCCATGCTATCTCTCTGCTGGGCAGAGTGGTGGCCCCCAGCCACAGCCCCAAGAGGCACACAGAACACTCAGCTCCTCTGTGCAGGATGAACCAAAGAGCTCTGCAGGTTTAAGCAACTCAAGCAACAAGGCTTTTTGCACAGTGAGCCTCACACATCAATGAGTTCCAAGCCATAATCCCACACAACATGGATTCACTCCTGCCATACCACGATGGAGACACAATTCTCCAGTCCACCACCACCAGTCCCTTGGTGCTATCTCGAGCCAGGGTGGCCCCTGGTCCCCATCCCATACTCAGCTGCCGGTGGACACAGGGGCGTGGAGAACATCCCACCCTCATCCTCTGTGCAGAACCAGCGACTCTGCTCAGATGCCTTAGAACCAGGAGCAAATCCCATTCTTTCCTGAAAAACAATCACCCTTTCCCTTGGGTGCTTATCCCCCGTGTGCAGCCCAGCCTGGGGAGAGCCGTGGGTGAAGGGGAACGAAGGAACGGTGCCCTTCGAAGTGGCAGACGCGGCTCACGGCGCTTTGGGGCAGCACTTAAAAAACGCCTGAAACAAGACTAATGTCATCAACCTCATTTTACCTTCCCCTGCTGAAAATACCACCAGGAGCGTGTGGGTAATTTGTCACGCAAGCCGACTTTGGAGAAGATCCCTAATTAAAGGCGCAGGGTCTCCATGGAGAGGTGTTACGTAAGGGACTCCACTTGCCATTACCTTCCCCCGACCAGGAAACCCGAGCCTCGCAGAGGTGAGGCACAGCAACAGCACCCGCAGGTTTTATTTAGCAGAGGAGAGACAAGCACTACAGGACAAGTCCTCGGCAATTTCCTCCGCTGTCACTCACTTGCCAAGGCTGCTTTAGCAGGGGAGAGCTCTCTGTGCTGCTCTGTGTGCAGGGAGTGGACAGTTTTATCCCTTCCCAGGGGATGCAGCTCCGCATCCCGTGAGCAATGGCACCTGCTACGCCAGCTCGGGCACAGGGAACCCAAACCAGCAGCCCAAGAACAGGTGGCACACACTGGCTGGCAGCTCCCTGGATGCAGGGAATGCCCACCCCCGGGAGGGGAGTGTGGGGCACCCTCCCAGGGCTGCTCCATGCAGAACCGCTGACTGCAGTGCTGCCGGGGTGGATGCTGAGGGTTATATAAATTAATGAAGGGGTTGATGTAATTTGCAGTTCAGTGAGCTGCACTGTTTGTCAGGTTAATTCGTTGTCCGCTGCTGACCCTGAGCTTCCACCTCCTCCTCTGTGCCCATATAAATGAGGGCAGGCTTCCCACCGAGACCCAGGGCTCCCGCTGAGCAAGAGCTCTCTGCACACAGCCACGACAATGCCATCACCAGCCCTGCTACCCAGCAACCTGACAGGGTTTTTAAGTGAGTTTCAAAAACTAAAGCCCAGGAAGTTCCCATCCAGAGACCCATAAGTGGGCAAAGACCTTCCCAGAACAGCTCGTTTGCCACATTCACCCCTCCGGCAGAACACGGAGCGGCGTGGGATTCACTGTGCCACACACCAGCTCAGCCTCCTTCCTGGGGGAAACCAGGAGAAATGTCTCTTGTCCTGCTTCTCCCCCACATTAATTTTCTTAACAATACAATAAAAATCCCTCCTGCCAATTATAATAAGGAACACCTCTAGATTTGCTTTTCTGCAAGAGTTGGCAACCACCTACTTTGCCTACCCTTAATACTGGCCCTGCCTGTACCCAATGAAACAGCAACACCTATTCCAGTTATCCCTTCCCAGCATCCTGGGGATCTGTTCTCCCACTGAAGCTCATGGGAGTTACCCGGGAACTCCCATTATTAACCATATTACAATCATCATGTGCAAGTTCCTGTGTGTTGGTACAAACCTTCTGCTTCACTTCAGGCCGAATTAATTTCCCGTGTGAAAACCTGGAGTTAAGAAAATGCCATGCAGGGGTGACACATTTCTGGCTTTGCTGCCAAAAAGCCTTTTTTACATAACCTGTCCCTATCCCACCAGTTTCCTATTTTCAAAGGCCTGTAGATGGAAATAATTGAAGTTCATTAGAAATTATTCAAACTGAGCACAGAACGAACTTGCTCAGAATACTATAAATCAAAAGCTGCTAATAATAGCAAAAAAAAAATTGTGAAATGAAGATAAACTGTGTTAGACCTCAAAGACAAAGCTGGCTAGTTTGGCTAGGTCAACTTTCACAATGACAAATGGATGTGATGCAAAATGAACACAGTTACTAGTCCAAAGACTGCAGATGACTCTTCCACTGGCACTTACTGGAAACTGCCAAAGAACTTCGGAAAATCCGCCCTGCAGGTTGCAGAAATTGCCAAGCCCTACCTACCTACTCTGCAGAACTTACCAAAAGAACACAGACTAGAGAAAGATCAGGATAAAAGACACGTCAAGTACTGGGTTTGTATTCATAAGTGCACCTGCTTTCCATAAGCAGGTCAATTGTGTATTTTGTAAAAACGCAATCCTACTAAGTGGGAGACCCTTGCTTTGCTGCACCCAGTAAACCTTTACTGCGCTGTAGCCACGGGCTGCTGCTCAAAACCCACCAGCTGTGCAGCCTCCAAGTCCCCACAGAGCTCTCCTGAGAGCTGGGCTGCACCAGAGCCCTCTGCACTTTGAGCAGGTCGGCCACCCTTCCCACGGGGAGCCAGCAAAGCTTCATTACCCGAGTTCACCGTCTCAGGAGACCAGTTTAACTTGGCCATCACATCACTCAGCAATTACTCGGGGAGATACAGACCCAAACGGATGATTTTACTAAAGAGCAAGCCTCCACCTTCGCTTTGATTCCCAGCTGTTCTCCCAGAAGTTAAGCTTTGTGGTTGGTGTTTTTCCCATTGAAGTTCTACTTACTTGGCTTTCATGACTAAAACCCTACTGAGAGATCAGAGTGCTGAGTACAAGCTGTTCCCAAGTGCCACTGCCATCATCCCCTCGGGCCCTGACTGTGCTGGAGCCACTGCAAGGCACCAGAAAACTCTCTCCCCACCACCAGGAGTTTAACCAGTGCAGAGGGAAGCCAGGGAACATGCCTGAGCCCTGAGAAACCTCCTTTTTTGCCTTTTGCTGTCAAGCCTGTGGAGCATTCTAGCACCAAACATCTACACCCCAACCGCTCCATGGGATATTTTCAATAACATCTCATCTGTGCTTTGCATGCATGAGTAAGAGCTCCTGGGTGTGTCTGAGCCCTCAGAGCTCACAGCATTAGCTGTAGGCACCACAAGTCATTTGGTTCCTAAAACATTTTGTACTTAAAAGCAGCCCACACCACAGCAGAGCCCCCTCCCGGCCCGGCCCGCCCCGCTGCAGCACGTACATGCACCAAGTGACTGCTGGCTGCCCGGAGCACGTCCTACAGAGACCTGCCAAGCACTTATTCCTGGGTGGGAAGGGATGGAAAACAGTTCCTCTGGTTTGTGGAAGCAGCACGTGTGAAGGCAGGAGCGTGTGGAGGTGTCACACTCCTGCTCTGGGCACTCCAGGCCAACAGGGCTGCTGTACAGCCTGCCAGCCACAGACAGCACAGGCAAACCAGGCAACCAGCCTTTCTAGTGGAAAAGGTGTGGATGGCAGATGTCCCTGGCTGTTCTGCCTAGCTGACCTAAGGGACCTGCTTCCAGCACAGGTTCTTGCACAGCGGGAAGTGACTTTGCTTGCTCCATCAGTCCAGGGTCCAGCACAAGCAAAGGATCTTTCCACATCAGGCTGGTACAGGTTGTTTTCCCTTCCAGCATGAGTGTGAGGTTACCTGAGGCTCCCTAAGAGCTAGGAATATGAAAGCTCAGCTTCCTTTACATTAGAAAAGAGCAAGAAATCTAAAGGAGTGACTGTCCCCAAGGACAACTGTCATTGCAGTTTAAGGTGACATGGGATTTTCAACACTCAATTCCCACTTTATCTTTTGCAAAGGAATTTCACTCCAGAGCACACACACAGGGCAAAAAAGGGGGTACTGATTACAGAGACAAACAAATTAGCCCAAAGACATTCCCTGTCCTCTCAAGGCGGGTTTGCATGGCCACAAGAAGTGCTGCTGTAGGGGTCCAGCGTTTGTTTGAACCACACTGATCAACCAGTCAGGATTGAGCCCCACAGACAGTCTGCAAACACAACACATGCAAAGCCAAAAGAATAAGATATCACATGTACAATCATCTTTGTAAGCAAGCTTTGCTGCAGTAAGGTTTTACTTTCTCTTTGGAAGAACCCTGGCCAAGCTCATCAGTGTGTGCTCATTGCAATCCACACCAGGCCCAATTTTCATTTAGGGAAATCAAATCCTTATTGAAAACACAGAAATGAACAGCAAGATTCCAGTTTGAAATCTGACAGCTCGATGGAGAAGTCTCTGAGCACACTGCAGTTGCTTAAACTCATTTGTAAGAGCAGCCAGTGACTTACAGAGCTGTTTTATGAAACATTCCTCTCTATTGTCCTGGGAAACGCCTCAATTACCCAACGCTCATGCAAACATTTACTAAGTTCACTTTTGCCTGGTAGACACTAATATTTCCCAAAATTACAGGTCAAAGATCACTTAGTCATTTCCCCTCCCATCTCCTTAAACTTCTCAGGTTTCCTGGATTCCATAAAAACATTTCCCTTCCCGACACGGTGTGGTCATGAGAAGTTTTCCATTTCCCTACCTGTATCGTAGTGTTCCCACCTTCCAGCAGGGCAATGGCTAACAGGATGCTCTCATGGAAGACTCTGTCACTGGTGGCATTCATGATGAGATCTATGACCAGGTTGGATGCACCTTCTTTATCCAGATGACACTGGACATCTGCCAAGCTCATCTCCCCTCGGCTCATCGAGCTCGATCCGGAGCTTCCTCCTGCAAAGGTGATCACGAGAGACAGGTTGGCATTGAGGCTGAGGTGATGCCATCTCTCTTCAAGGCCAGGCTGGAGGGGGTTTGTAGCAACCTGGGCGAGTGGAAGGTGTCCCTGTCATGGCAGGGGGTGGGACAAGATGGTCTTTAAGGTCCCTTCCAACCCAACCAGTCTGTGATTCCATGACTATTGACTTTTTTGGCCATAGTCTCAAATTAAATAAACTACACTCCATAACTGAGTTAAAACAGAATTTCTGCTCATCCTATGCCCCAATGTCTCTGCAATGCCATGAAAGGGTTTTGTTCCAGGTATGGTTAATAACCTGGCATCCTCATAACCACATTCCTCATTTATTATTGCAAATGCTAAACTGACTGGGATTTCTAAGTACATTTATTCAAAGTAATGTCTCAAATTTTAAGCCAACCCAAGGCAGTCCCTGGAAAGTACAAAAAGCCGTGTCTGCTCCGTTTTGCTGTCTGAAAGGCAGTCATCCATGTGGACAGCTTCCCCTTTTTTGGGAGTTCACAGAAGAGGACAGTAAGGGGAAAAAAAAAATCCCTATTTCATGCATAAGGCACCGATGTGTGAGGCAGACAGAGCCCCGGAGTGTGGGGCAGGGCAGGGCAGAGGCCCCAGGGTGAGCAGGAGCAGGTCCTACCTCCTGGCCCGGCCTTGCTGGCGCTGCTGGCCGAGAGGGGCCCGTTGCCGAAGGTGGTCAGGCTCTCGCGCCGCCCCGCCGGCCGCACATTGCCGTAGTAGCGGTTGACCAACACCTGCCTGAGCGCCTCGCCCTTGAGTCAAAGAGGAGAGGGAAATCATGATGTGAGCTTCAGCAATAACCAACCCACTGATGGTCACTAGCAGGGGCACTGCTGTCACCGTCTGCCCTCTTGCAGAGAGGGAGGGGAACCGAAACCCTGCAGATCTGGACAAACCCACTGAGCATCCTTCACTGTGCTGGGCAGGCTGGGACACCAGGGGGTTCATGGGACTTAAGTAAGATTATGGGCTCCCAGCACAGAGAGAGCTGCAGGTCAGGCTTTGGGTAAAGCTCTCTAGACAAATTTTATTCTCAAAGAGATTTTTTTTTTTTCTTAATTAAGTTCTACTGTCTCAGTCTTAAATGTAAAACAGTTGCATCTGTACGACACCACCACGAAATTCAGAGGTGGATTAGAGCAGGAGGAGCACTAGAGATGATCTGGTGAGGAGCACTCCCATCTTCCCGCACCCATCCTGCTTTGCCATTTCCCCAGCACGGCAGGGATGTGCTCCCTTCTCCCTCCCTCCTGAGCAGCTGACGGGATCCAGCGGCCGCTGAGTGGAAGCCGGAGCGATCCCGCTGAATCCCAGCCCTTTGTTCCCTGCTGGCAGCTGCCCAGGCAGCAGGCAGTCAGCATCCAGGCACATGAGCTGGGGGCACGGTCCTCACATAACCCCAAGTCCCGGAGCGCCCCCCCAGCACGAGCTGCTGTGTCAGCCCGGAGCAAAGCACCTCCCAGTCACACAGCCCACGGGCTCCCATGCCAGGCTGGGCAGGAACTCCCAGCAATTCCGAGAGCTGGACAGAGCACCGAGGGCACACAGACACCACAGTGGGATTAATGGAGTTCTGTAGGGTCTTTGTGCACAAAGGAAAATGGGATTATCGTCGCCAGGAGAGCGGTCACACCAGCACCACCCTGGGACAGTGCTGGAGAGGAAAGGGCTTTTCTGGGGAGGCAATAAATAATAATAACAAAACCAAGTCTAACCAGGAATAATTTCATATTAAAAATACATCAAGATGAACAAAAGCATCTTATCTTTATCTCCACTCACAAAACACACACTTGGCACTGATTCTCAGTTGTATTTGTCTGACTATAGAGTCAAGATGTCATTCAACATATTAGCTGTCGTAAAAGTGAAATCTTATTTTTCAAACTTTCACAAGAGGCCCTTAAAACATAAATAAGTAAATGGAGCAACATAAATGTGCATGAATTGGCTCGTACAGAACTCCAGCCCCACTGCAGTCACGGTGCTTTGATACAAAGCTGGCACTCACAGGTAACTTCAAGAAATTCTTAAATCCCCAAATTAAAAAGACGACAAAAAC
>JAWWTY010000022.1:1538603-1563184 GCA_035222235.1 Margarornis squamiger
TTAAAAATACATCAAGATGAACAAAAGCATCTTATCTTTATCTCCACTCACAAAACACACACTTGGCACTGATTCTCGGTTGTATTTGTCTGACTATAGAGTCAAGATGTCATTCAACATATTAGCTGTCATAAAAGTGAAATCTTATTTTTCAAACTTTCACAAGAGGCCCTTAAAACACAAATAAGTAAATGGAGCAACATAAATGTGCATGAATTGGCTCGTACAGAACTCCAGCCCCACTGCAGTCACACTGCTTTGATACAAAGCTGGCACTCACAGGTAACTTCAAGAAATTCTTAAATCCCCAAATTAAAAAGACGACAAAAACCTGCCTGAAAATTAAGTCCTTTACCAAATTTCAGACACTGCTTCCAAAGGGAGAAGCCCAACACGTGCCTGGGGCTGGTGAGGGAGCACTGCCCTCCCTGCAGGGCTGGGGCTCCCATCCCTGCTCCTTGTCACCAAATCCAGCAGCTTAAGAATGGTTCCCATGGACTGCCAGTGTGGAAGCTGCAGCACGGGAGCTGCATTTTATGGAGTCAGATGGGGAGGGAGTAAGTGCCAGGGAGGGAGGAGTGTTCTAAAGAGCTGCTTCCAAAGTCCCCAAAAAAACCAGAAAAAAGGACAATTCCTGTGGAAGCAAGAGCAGAAGGAGATGAGCACTTTCCCAAGGGGCATACCCTTCCCATCACCACTTGGGCCAAGGAGAGAACACGTAGGAGAGGCAGGAGACAGCCCAGGAGCTCAGCAGTTCGTGCCCCGAGGAGCTGCTGTGACTGACAGCGACCTGCGAGCGTCGGGTACACGGTGTAGAGCTCCATCCATCCCCTGCTCCCAGTCTGGCAGGTAAGGAAGGCAACATGACAGAACAAGGCCAAGCTAGACACAAAAGCCCTGAACTACACCTTCCCTCTGCATGGCCCGATTAGGAAGGAAACTTGATACCCATGTGAGCCCTGAGACAAAAATGAAGTTACAAGGGAGCTCTCACATTACCTTTTCCCTCTGCTGCTGAACTAATTGTCAGTCATCAGCTGGCATTTCAGCCAGTCATTTCTACTACTTACTACAGAGACAACACACATCCAACCACAAGAATGGCTGCTCAGTGAACTCAACCTCCTCCTGAATCCAGGGGTAACTAAAGCTCCTGCAGTTACCTCCAGGTTTTCCTCCTGGCCCACTGGGGAGCAGGAGGTGACTTCTATTCCATGGTCAGAACAGTTGGGGTGAGTGGAGACACCTGACCAGGAGGACAGATCTGCAGTACCTCCAGTGTCTGTAGGAGGTCTATACCCAAAACAAGACAAATCACCAGCAAATACAGGTAGGAACACATGTCAAGCAGTTCTTTCCAGTCTGAGAACATGCTGATCCATGGGTTTGGAGGGTTGGCAACCTGCATTCACCACCATTTCAAAGTTTGACTGGGAAGAAAAGCTTTGCTTCCTATAAATTTATCCAAACCCACCACGTTAGCTAATGAAATATGTCACCAAAGTGGAGAGGAGAAAAAAATCAGTGGTATTTAAGAAACGTTCCAATTAATTCAGCTGCAATGCTTGGCTCCAGAACAGTTCCTTAACCATCCTGCTAGTGCTGTGCACCACTTCAATGAGGGCAATGTGCAAACAAATATCAGATGTTTGGCAATAATCAGAAAAATCAAACATGGTACCAAAAAAAACTAAACCATGTCCAGTTTCATCTATGTTCACCAACAGGTAAACTAAGAGTCAGCCCTACACAAACATTAGTGCACGTGTATCAGTAATGCAGATGCAACACACAGCTCTGAGTGATACCAGAGACCTGTTGCAACCTTTAAAACAGAGAATCTTGAATAGTATTTCACAGTGAAGAGGTTGTACGTTGTTGCTGTTCTGTTCCAGCTACAAGAGCAGAAGAAATGGAGAAAGGCATTAATGGCACTGACTTTGCAGCGTGGCTGGTTACGAAGGGTGGTGTGGCCAAAGCAGCCAACTCCACAGCCTCATTAACTCACTGCATAACTGAGTGATCACCACCAAAGGCGAGAGTTTGGACTGTGAATGGACCAGGCCAGGAGCTGAGGTTTCATGGGGAGCAGCCAAGCCCCTGCCCCTTCCATGTAACACCAGAGAAGGGGCTCCAGCACCACCCCCCAAGCATGGCTCATCATTTCAGATTTTCTCAGAGCAGTTAACATACAAGTTTCTTACACGACTCAGGCTTCTCTGTTGAAAAGGAAAAGGCAGAGGGTTAGTTCTGAATGTGCTCAGCTGCTGTACATACCCTTCTGTGATCCTCCAGTTGCCTCTGTGGGAGAGTTTGATCAAGCTCCTGCTGTGCGTGCAGAAATGTCATTTTAAAGCAGAACAACACTCAAGAGACACCAACATCTCAGCACTCGGGGCAATAGTAAGGGAGGTCACAGTTGAATGCAAGGGGGGAGATGATGGACTGGCAAGCTCTCAAAACAGGACATCTGCCCTCAGTTGGCCCTGGCAGCCCCTACCCCTCTCTCTGCCACCCCCCACACCACCACGGCATGCACATGTGCCAACATTCCCCTGGAGTCAGAGTCAGTCTGTCCCATTTTCCAGTCCCCAGGAGCTCAGCCCACACATGCCCATGCACAGACACACAGGTACCCCCACAGCCCACTGGACACACACCTCTGGGGACGTGAGGAGTTCCACACAACTCCCTGTGGTCAGTGAAGCTCATTTGAGACTGGAGGGCCCCTGGATAAACCTGGGGGGTTCCTTTCCAGTGCCAGGGCCTTCAGTGGGGTGGCACTGAACAGAGTCCCTTGGCACGTGCATGTTTCCAAAGCCAATCTCTCTCCTACTGCAGGTATTCATTTTCAGAAATGGAACCTTCACTTTGAAAACTTTGAGGTTTTGTTGCTTTAGAGCATCTGAACATATGTAGAACAGCTGCTCTATATACAGGGACCCATCTTCCACCAGGACCCATCTCCCAAACACCTCAAAGGCATTCAGTGACCACTCAGAGTTTAAGTTTACATTTAAACACTACTCCACAAGAACTACAAGTACAAAAGTCTAAACCACCACAAACATTTCCTTCCTTCATGATTTCAAAACATATTTATAATCTTCACGTCTATATAGCTCAGAGAACCAACACTGTCCTCAATTTATTTTTCATGTTGTTTCCCTTAAATTTGCACTAATTTAGCACCCAGTTGTACAATCTATCAGTGCCATCATAAAATGATAAATTTTCATGGCTTCGTTTTGGCAAATAATCCATTTTGTGCAAACTGGTGCTGGGGTATCTCACAAAGGACATGTTCCCACATATCCCATTCCCTCAGAGCCAGGGACCCTGAAGATGTGAAGTGACCATGAGTTGTTCCACTGCAGCATTTTAAAAGCTCACCAGTTCCTCTGGGCTTATGAAGCTTCCACTAACAGCTTCTCACACCTTCATTTCCTTTAAGTACATGAGGCAAAGGGATAACCAAATTCTGCATTAGGAGCCAGGGAAACAAAGTCTCATTTTGCCAATGCAGGGAAATTTGGGAGGAGACTTCTGACAGGGCCTCCCTTGCAGCATAAGGGAAATGGCTGAGAGGAACCAAGATTTGGGACTAATTTACATGGGGTTTATATTTTCAGACTAGCACGTAATGTGCATCAGATCAAACCACTTCAACAATTCTGTGTATTTCCACTATCTACCACTACGCAGGAACACACAGTGCACAGGGGTTGTACCAACACGACACTCCACTAGGACTACTTGAACACCAATATTTGTGTGTTGTACAAATATAGGTGGTGACACACCTCTACAGGGCTCTCCGTTTCTGGAGGTTGCGGCAGCTAGTTGAAAGTAAAATGCAGAGAAATTAGTCATTCCCCCAGAATCATCTTTCATCCCAACAGCAATCCAGTGGTCAACAGAGAGGGGAAGGGAGCTGGCAAAGCACTTGACTTCAGCTGAATCATCACAAATGAATTATAGCCATAATTACTGTTTACACCCTCCCACCCTGCCCCTGAAAGGGCCACATTTGGAACATTTTTCAGGAATCCTTTGAACATCCCCAACTGCTTTGCATGAACTCAGAGGCACAAGCAAAAGCTTGAGCTGCAGTGCCCACAGCAGTGCTGGGACCACACACCTGGCATGTGTGACTGGAGGGCAGCACCTCCACCCCAGGGGCAGGACGAGGAAGCCAGGGCTGCATAGCATGAAGGCAGCAGCCTTATCATTTTAGTTTAAAAACCCATTTTCAGTGGATTCTCATCTATAAACATTTTCCTTGAGATAAAAGATACGTGATGCAGCACCACACAGGAGCAATGAAATAAGGGCCTGCATGGTGACAGCTTTTCCAATTTAAAATGCTGATCATCACACCGAAACAGATGAAGACAAACAACTTTTATCTAGTGGAGTGTAGACACACAACAAAGACCCTAAACATTCAAATGCAGCTGCCTTTTAATCGTGGGGAAATTGATTTAACTCCTCAGAGCAGACACTCAGAAATCAGATGCTGCTGATACAAGTACCAAACTGAGTCAGGCACTTCTGCCTGTGTCTGCCCAGGACACACAGACAAAGGGAGCACCGTGGAGCTTTAACCCAGCACCTGATGGGAATGCTCCTCAACGGAGAGGGAGGCCACGAGATCCAGGACTCAAAATAGACTGCACTTCCCTGGCAGAAGCCAGAGGAGTGAGCATTTCCCCTGTGGGGCTCCACAGGCAGGGGCTCCTTGGCCAGAAAAGGCCCTTCTCTGTTCTCCTCCTAATGGACTTTCCTCCTGGCAGCTCCCACGGCCTCTGGTCGGCCCTTCCTTGCATTGTCCCCGCTCTTGGAACCTTCTCAAGCGTGCAAACCCCTCCTGTGCTGCTCCTGGGGAGTGCACAGGAAGCAGCTCAGGGCTGCAGGGGAACACGCCGTTCCTGCCCCGCCGGGCACGGGAACGCCGCTCCCGGCACAGGGTCCTGCCTGCACAGCCTGCCCGGGGCAGGTACAGCTCCTCCTGCCCCAGGGAGCCAACAGCAGCCAGGAAACCAGGCCTGCTCCCCTGCAGGGGAAACAAGGTGCCTTCCTGCCAGGGAAGGGCACGCAAGCTGGCCGGTGGAGTGGACACGACTGTCACGAGATAACGTGTGGGGTTTGGGATCCAAACAGAAGGTTCCTTCTGGGCACTGGAACAGACTGTCTAGAGAAGCTGTGGCTGCCCCAGCCCTGGAAGTGTCCAAGGCCAGGCTGGACAGGGCTTGGAGCACCCTGGGCTAGTGAAGGTTGTTCTTGCCCATAGCAGATGAGCTTTAAGATCCTTTCCAACCCAAACCATTCTAGGATTCCTTGGGTTATACCATAACCCCATTTTAACCAAACATACATGTACATTTTGGAGTTGAAAAGCAGCACAGATGAAGAATCATCATGAAATGAGTTTGATCTTTCCCACCCTAACTGGAGAAGAAAAATTACATATTGTAGCTCACAAATTCCTGCACCTTCCCTCTGTGGCACAGAGGGCACATGAGGGCCAGTCCCACACACTCACCTGGCAGCAAAAGGCAATGCCCAGGTGGATCACTACAAAACAGCACAGCCTTCAGCAAACTTCCACCAAAAATATAAACTCAAAATACTGAAATTGCAATTCTTTGAGTCAAAATGAGTTCAAATAGCAAAGAATTATTGAGTTTGTGCTGCAAAGTATCAGCTTATGCTGTACAAGAAGGATTGAACAGAGTGGGAGAGCAGCCTGAAGTAGGAATTTTGCAAGATTTCTCCATATACTTCAGCTCTCCAACCAGAAGAGAGAGGGTTTGAGGGGCAGGTTTGTGGAGTCCCAAACAGCAGCCAGGTGAGTGCCATGGACACTGTGGTCAGCCTTTAAACTGGAACACAGTGGGTGGCCAGGGCAGAGCACAACATCTGTACTTTTTGATAGCAGTAGGGAAAGGTGCTTTCAACCTGATGCAAAACCCCCTCTTCCTTTGAAGTCTGCACTCCCACAAGGCTGGCCAATAGACCACATCATCAGCCAGAACAGAAGTGCAACCTCTGACCTGCTGGTGACCCAAACGCTTCCAGCACCCATTTCCCCACCACAGGCTACGTGTGCTGCCCAGAAGGGTCTTTACCTCACTCCACAGGGGATGTATCCCCCTCAAAAACCCCCAAAGCAAGGGACAGCTCCAATGGGAGCTCACTGCATCCCAAATTATGAGATAGGGACGAGCTTTCCATCCTTTTCCTTTATGGTGTTGAGGAAGGTAAAAAAATTCATTTGCTTTCAAAATAACAATCAAGATTAAAGCTACCTAATGTGACTTTCACAGAAAATTCAAACAACTACCCCTGTGGATAGAGAGTAGAAATGGTTTGAGGAAAAGCAGAAAGACTTTCATTCAGGTCTGAAGCCTCAGGATTACTTTTCTCTCTTTTTTAACCTCAGCTGTGTAGTAAACATGCAGACCAGCATGCAAAAGGCTTGAAATGCATTTAAAAGGCTGGTGGAGGTTCCAGTTCACAGACTGGGTCTGCTCTGGAGAGTGGAGCAAAACAGCATGGAAAACATCCCCCACTGTAAAGAAGTGAGTGGGAAATAACCTTACCAGAAAACCCCCGTTTGTGTGACCACACACACAGACTCTTCAAAAACCTGATCCTTTTCTCTTCAGCCTGACCAAACTTCAGAATTTCAACAAAATAACAGACAAAGCAGCACAATTCCAAGCACAAATCTCCTCCACTTCAGGCCATCTCCACGTTCAAGGGACTGAGAGGTGACAAACCTCAGGCTGCTGAATTGCTGCCATAGTCCAAACTACCAGACAATTCCTTCAGGTTTTTCTTCAAACCTCCCTCTAAATCAGACAGGAAGGTGAACAGCTGGGCCAAGGCCACAGTAAAGTCACACCTGCCCCGGGAGGACTTCAAGCTCAACACTGAGCCCTTGGAAGAAGCTCATCCAAACTCTACTGAGCTGGCTCCATGGAGAAGCAGTGGTGAGGAGGGGGATGCCCTGAGCTGTGCAGGACTTGGGTTCAACCACTGAGAGGTCCTTCTGGTCCCAGAATCTGTGAATTCGGGAGCTAACCCAACTACAGGCACATCGCATCTCATTACTGGGGTGTTGGGGGAACAGATTTGGCAGAGAGGAGGAAATAAGGAGGGAAAAACACAACTACAGAATCAGCCAAATATCACACTAAGTTTTTGACAGCCAGGTTGTACATTCAGCTGCAAGGAAATGAGAGTGCAGAGCTCAGATATGTGTTATTCTGAAAGCTCTTCCTCAGCTCCTGCAATGCCATCTCCAGTATCAGCTGGAATTCCACTGGGAATGGCTGTTCAAACTGAGTCCTGCAAGTCCCTTCTCCACTTTTTCCTCCCTTTTCTGAATTTCTCTGCCTGTCTCTTTGAAGCACAGTCAGTACAGTTCTTCCTTGAAAGACACAGCAGAAGTATCACCTCATCTGATTCATGACAGCAGACTAGAGCACAAGTTATGCTGCTGTCCTTCACAACCCTTCAAAAATACCACAAAACTCTGTGTAGCTTCCTTGCCAAGTTGTGAGACCAACACTATTACCTTGTGGAACTGAGGAAAAATGGGGATAGGAAATTTCCAGCCCCTGCAGATGATCTGTAGGTGTTTGTCAAACAAGCACTCGACTTGCTGTGGGGAGGTTTCAGGGCAGAGGGGCATAGCTGGGAACGAGGAGCACTGAACTGCTGTGATGAACTTCCCTCATCTCCCCCTGTACCTGCCCTAGCAACACATGAGTTAAGCAGCAGATGTGGAGCAGCACCTTGTCCTGGCACAGGGCTCCCAGAAGGCATGTGGGATTTCTGGGGGGCAAAAGAGCCCCTCAGCTCCCCCCAGATGTGGTGGGGCAGCAGCCTCCTGCCTCCCAGCCCCAGCACTCCCACACTGGGGACGTGGTGAACATCCTGCCCCTTATCTCAGGGAATTTGCAGAGACTGCCAGGCAGTGAGGTGGGAGATTTGGCATAAGGGCTATCAGTGCCTGCAACTCAAAGGTCACTGGGATCTGCCTACGGGAACGCCTTCCCTCATTTTCCAGAGCTTTCAGTGGAGAGAGCACGTTTTACCGGGGCTTTCCAGGAGCCAGAGACCTCAGTGTCTGCCCTTCAATGCCAGTGCAACACTTCCTCCTCCTTAAACCCTCAGCATTACGGGACTTCTACAGTAACTAAACCTTCACAACACATTTCACAGCAGCAGTTTTAATTAACTAGGAAGATGGTGTAACTATTACTGGGTTTTTTCATGACAAATAACTACAAACAACGTTCCAGTTTCCTTTTCCAAAGAGCTCACCAATTCCAGTTCGTGCAATAAAAACGGTCCAAAGATTGCAGGATTTCTCAAGGGGAAAAAAAATATAAGGCAGCCCACAAAAATTTATGAGAGCCTGCATTTCCTCTGCTCGAGACATAACAAGTGAAGCACTGTCTAAGTGCAAAATACACAAGAGAAATGACTGGAGTGAGCTCTCCACGAGCAAAGTAATTCCTAAGTGCAGCTCTCCAGTTCTGAAGAGGTTAATGTATTTCCCAACTCCAATCAAAAATGCATAAAATAGCACCTATTTTGCACCTTATTCAGCCACTGTAGTTCTATTCTATCATTAGTAAAGAGCACTGGGAAGGTTAATTCAGGCAACCCCTTTGAACCAGCATTTTCAGTTCCCTTTTCACCTACTTGAAACCTCAAGACCAAAGCGAAAAGGTGAAAAAAACCCCAACCTAAACTCCACTGAGTGGCTCTGCAGGTGTTTTTTGCTGGGTAAAGCTGCATCAAAAGCATCATTACTGAATGAAAAAAGACAAAAACCCGACACAATTCTAAAAAAATAGCTGATGACAAGTGAAGCTCCGTGTGCTCATAGAGTTCTGCTGGGTTTGGTTGTCGTGGTGGCTGCTGGCCCCTGCCCCAGCACTGATGGGTGGGGGAGCAGCAGAGCACCCACCTCTCCCCCTGAGAGGGGGACAGAGCTCCAGAGCAGGGAGGGTGGGAGCTGGGAGCAGAGTGGGGAGCAGGAGCAGCCCCCGGGCTCGGCCGCTACCGGCACGGGCTGCGCTCCAGAGCCTGGAAACATCCCCAGCGCCTTTATTGGCAATTCCTGCTCAAGGTCACACAGCAGCAGCGGGCCCAAATTCCAGGAAAAAACCTCCTCTTATGTAACTGCCGCCTCAGTGCTGGCAGGTGCCCAGCGGAACAGCTCACTGCAGTGTGGCTGGGAGGGGAGAAAGGCAGGGAAAAAACCCAACGAAAAGCAAAGTAGGCCATGTGGCAGCACATTCGGCATCCTGCGCGTGCCACCTGCAGGTCAGCGCCGAGCTCCGGCGGGCAGGCCGTGCTGCTCCCCGCGCCGTGAGCAGCCCTGGCCGCTCCAGGCCCCGTGCTCGGTGCCCAGGACTCGCTCTGCAGGTGGAAACTGGGCCACGGTGTCCCCGAGCACGGCTGGGAACAAAGCCCAGACGCCTCGGCAGGGAGGCAGCGCTGCTGCCGGAGCCGTCCTGGAGCTCAGGGAGCCCGTGGTGGAGCTCCGAGGGTCAGCCCCGGGGAAAACACCACGAAACCTGCATCTGCTTCACGCCTCGACCCTGCAGTGGGCTGGGGATTCAATCAGAAGTTAATCAAGCTGTTGTGCCTAATTACAAGCAGGGTTTAGTTATCGCTGCTGTGTGAAGTTTCGCACTTGAGGGCACTCGGGGAAGGTTTAGCTCGGCCCTGAACCTCTTCCCTGAGACAGCAGCACAGGCAACACTCCCCAGGAACAGAATCACAGCAGCTCCAGACACCCAGCACGAGGGCTTTCAAGGACAAGGCACTACCCTGCCTTGGGGGTCTCTACCCTACCACCCTACACCGGCACAGAGCCATCGTCCAGCCCAGCTCCAGCCAGACCCTGCAGCTCCTGCTGCCCGTGTGATGCTCCAGGAGAGGCAGTGAGGAGCCCCAGAAGCCAAGCTCTGAGCACACAGCTGCCCAGGACCAGGGCACAACCAACACACACTGTGGTACAACGTGGTTTCCAGATCCATGTGGTTTTGGCTGTCTCTCCAAACAAATTGTGCTTCCCTTCCATTTCTTAGCACACCTTTTCCTTATTTTAATACCAGCCTTACACAGGTCCTGTGCCCAAGGTCTGTGCACTTTCACAAGCCTACAGGAACCTGAATGTTTTGGAAGTACTGCAGGATGATTCTCATTCTTAGTGTACATGAATTTCTGTCCCCAGAAGAAAAGCCTTTTACACAAATCCTGCCACAGCAGCAGCTGGTGCAGAGTTCAAAATCAGAACACGTGTATAAGAGCTTAAAGATGCTCTCCCTGTATTTCTGCTGGATCCCCAGATACAGCACATGGATGCTGAAAACTCATGTGAATTAGGACAACAGGACTGGCCATCCTTTTCCCTCCCACTCCACTTCTCCAGCACCCCAAAGGCTCAGCTCAGGTGGCAGCGTTCTCCATCCTTCCTGTTCTGCAGGGGATTTCCTCCCATCAGGGTGAATTCCAGCATTACTCACCCACTTCCAAGGACACCCCCTTGTGCACTCACAGAAACATTAAGGGGGCTGGAACACCTATCTCCTAGCACAATTTTCACCAACAAATGCATGGGTCTCCTGGAGTTTTTAATATCCTGTATTATTTGGGCCCCCTGCTCACAGGAATGACCTCGCAGTACACAATGAGATAAACAACCTCCACAACACTCACAGCAGTACCATGAAATCATGCCACAAACAGTTACTGCAACAGAGTTCTCCCCCAAGGGAACAAGGAGAGTTTCAGCTGATCAAAACCATTAAGTTGTGCACAGTTTGATTTACAAAAAATTCATAATTTTACTAATAACGGAGATATTTACATTCTTTGCCCTAAATGTTTATATAATTTCCAGGGTTGACAAGGGGGAAAAAAGAAAACCAGCAAACCCCAGGATTTGTGAGACTTGCCAGAGGTTCAAACCACGTGAATCCCTTTCCCAGTGCGATGGTTACACACACACCTGCTCCCTCCATGCACTTGCTCCATCAAGGAGCAATAAAATTCCTCCTTTGCAGCCTCCAGACCAAATCCTAAATTGCTCTGCACGCTCTGGCTGATTTATTGCAGGCAAGCACAGCACATTACAGCCAGAAACCAAGGGGAAAGAGTTTCATATTATGACTTAATTTGCAATTAAACAATTCAAGTTTCTCTCTGAAGTTTCTCCAAGCTAAAATTATATATATACATCCTATTCTGGGAAGCTGCAGCAGCACATCAGCCAAGGGGTCTGGCCTGATGGAAACCTTTATGTGCTACAGGTTAACTCTTGCAAAGCAGAGAGAAGTCTGGAGACACATCTGAGATGCCTCGTCACAGGTCAGAGGTGATGGCAGGGCAGTAAAGGAAATTATGCAGCAAGAAATTCTGTCTTTCAGGCCCAAATCAGCCCCTGGCTGAAACAAGTGATGGGAAACTCATGACATTTTAATGAGGGAAGGGACCTCAGACCCTCACTGGAGCTTCTGCTCCAGCCCAGAGAGCGATGACAGTGAGGGCACAGCAGGGCCTGTGCATCCCAACCAGAGACTCAGCTAAAAACCAACCAAAAAAGCCTCAACTCCAGTTTGTTCTTGTGAGGAATTTTGCTCCTTCCCTCCCCTGAAAGCCCTCCTGAACAGAAAAGACCCTTCAACCCAACCCTGGGCCATATGGACGCTTTTTTTGTCTGATTTTGTCACAAACAGTTTGGACTTCAAATCTATTTCACTAGGCGAGGTCCCCGGTATTATTTCATTTTCAGAATGAAGTTTACACAGTGAATTCAGGTGATTAACATCAAAAGTCAGTCCTACAGAAGGCAATTTATGGCCTATTTCATTATCTACTCCACTGAATAAAGAGCAGTAACGTTTGAAATGTTTTCGGTGGCTGAGCTTTGTTCCAAATAAAAGGCTGGCTTGGGAGAGAACGCAGGAAACAAAGCACCGAGAGGGAAATATTTCTTTTTTCCGTGGTATTTCAGTAAAATAAGGTGCCAGTCAATCACTTTCTCAGTATTATACATTTATGCAAATTGCACACCCACACGAGGGTTTTTTTGAGCTGCTGAGGAAGTGGCAGCAGCAGAGCCAGCTCAGCTCCCTGCCTGCACCCAGAGCCCCGACCAGACACGCGGCCTTGGCGAGTCCTTGGAAAGCTGAACCCCAGTGCAACTCCAAGTTGTCCCCCCAGCAGGGCTTTGCTGCCTCTAGGACAGCTCCACAGGCAGCAGGAAGCTTCTCACACAGAAATAGCTGCTGGAGTCACTCATTCCACGGGGTCACAGCATAGGGGTTGCACAACCCTCCGACTGCCTGACGTGGCTTCACACCCCAAACCCGGCGCAGAGGGAACAGGAAGGGCAGTGAAAGGCTGGGATGAACTGTGGCACTGTCACCTCTTTGGTAAAACCAACAATGCAGTTTGTGCACCAGCACTGGCCCTGCCCTGCCCCGACACCACGGAACCTCAGTATTTAGTTTTACACATAAAAAGAAACATCCTGTTCACAAACGACATGGGAATGGTGCCCAAGTGCTAAATTAAATGCTCATCCCCCAGGTCTGATCCCAAACTTCACGGGATCCACCATGGTAGCAGTGATGGAAGGCTACCAAATGTTGAAACTGCATTTGGACTAATATTCCAACTAATGACACACAGAATTAGTTATGATAACCATTCCCAGTGCAGACACAGGCAGACTGCAAACTCCACTAATTCACTGACACAGGCACACAAACCAGAACGCTCAGGGCTGCAGAGACAGGACAGATCACAGGGCTACTGGTAAAACAAACACCATAGAAACAACACTGGAGAAAAGAAATAAAATTAAAACCTCAGCATTATCCAATTCAATGGTAATCTGCCGGGAAAGAAAGAAGGGGAAGAATTGAAAGCAAGGATTAGTAAGAGAAGTTAGACAGATTTCATGTTAGGATCTTTATCAATCATTTAACACTTAAAGGCTACAAGCCAACACTCTATTTTACAGTGGGCATGAGGAACATCTGCCAGCGCCCGGGCAGGGAACAGACACTGCTGGCAATGCTGTGCCAGGGAGCTTGGGAGGCAGGATGTGCCCTGGCTTTGTTCCTGTGCCAAAGCACGCGGGCTGGCTGACAGGGAGCCAAGGCCTTCACCCCTGGGCACGGGAGCCGTCACGAGCAGGAGCTGGGAGAGCAGCAGGAGGGCAGGGGCTGCAGCTCCACTCAGGCAGGAGAAAGGGAGTTTTAACATGCAGCCCTGCAGAACTGAGGCAAGTCAGCTGGGAGGCACCCGGAGAGACGTGCATGAATGACATGTTTCAGCAAAGTAAAAAACTTGGGTCTAGCCTACACTGTCAAAGTAGTGCAGTTTTGTGCCTATTAACTACTCCACAGTCTGCTCCCCGTCACTGAGGCATCCTGAGCGCGTGCCAAGAGAGGAATCTTCAGCAGTATGTAAAATTTGGAGCCTTCCCACAGGCTTCTGTACATCTGTGCTCTCCCCACGGGTTTTGCATGCTGCAGGAGCCCCAGCTGCGGGGCCAAGGCTCTCACCTCCAGCAGCACACACCGTGCTCTCCACCCACGCCAGGGACACGTGCACGGGCCAGCAGGGAGAGGCACTTATCGTTGGGGCTGCAAGATTAGGCAGGAGAGGAGAGAGGAGGGGCACTGGGCTTATGTAATTCAGGTTGTTCCAGAGAGCACCACATAGGATTGCAGCACAATCACAGGCCATGCCAAACCTCCACAGCGCTCTGCTGCTCAACACAGCTTTGGAGGGGCTTGGCAGCTCTGGCAGACAGGGACAGCACAAGGAGGGACTGAGGGAAGGCTTACAGTAGATGTTGGGAAGAAATTCTTTCCTCAGAGGGTGGGCAGGCCCTGGCACAGGGTGCCCAGAGAAGCTGTGGCTGCCCCAGCCCTGGGAGTGTCCAAGGCCAGGTCGAACAGGGTCTAGAGCACCCTGGGCTATGGGAGGTGCCCCTGCCCATAGAATGAGATGTTCTTTAAGGTGCCTTCCAACCCAAACCATTTCATGATTCTGTGCCCAGCTGACCTACAAACTATACTCTTGTAAGAGATCAATATGCTGGTCACAAGGGTAAGTTTTATCACCTTTATGTATGGAACCCACCCTCATTCAGGGACTCCAGGAATTAGAATGGGCACATAAGAGGTTTTTCCCTTCTTTTTTTTCCTGTTACACTCCAGAATGATTTTAAAAACAAAAGGTATTGCCTTTTAGGTGGTGCCTAAATTCAGTTCTGTGAGTCACAAGGGAGAAT
Source organism: Margarornis squamiger (assembly GCA_035222235.1). Classification (NCBI taxonomy): domain Eukaryota; kingdom Metazoa; phylum Chordata; class Aves; order Passeriformes; family Furnariidae; genus Margarornis; species Margarornis squamiger. The sequence goes on from JAWWTY010000022.1 coordinate 1,552,945, forward strand.
AAATCCGATTTCACTGCTCAGAGCCAGACAGCAAAAGCTGTTCTACTACTACTCCCAGTCTATCTGTGAGCAATCAGCTGCTTTTTCAGACTTGGAAATCCACTTCACAGGCAGCATGTTCTGATCCCTTATGTAACTGAGCTACTGCTTCAGGAATTAATGCATTTGCCACACTTTGAAGATTTTTAGCATCCTGGGGGGTTCTCCATGGTCTGAGTGGTGCATGTGAACTGCAGCTTCTAGAAACGCTGCTTCACCCAATTTAGGTGAATAAAGTCTAAGGACTCTTGGAAATTAATCTCCATTTAGGAAAACCCAAGTGGCAGATTGCATTTAAGAAAAACCCTCAGAGCTCTCAGTGGGTTTCATGGGTGGGCAGTGTATGTACAGTGCACATCACCCACTGTTTGTATGACTTAGGGTGACCTTGGACAGTGTCTCCTGCCTGCCTTTAACAGGAGAACGTGCACTGATGTGCTAGCCAAGTGTAAAATTTAATTTATGGTTACACTTAATCTCTTACGCCCCCAGCCTTGGGCAAAAGAAGTACCAGCACCCTGCACTCATCAGGGGATCACCCAGCCCAGCTCCCCTTCCCAGGAGCTGCCCCTGCCAGGCCAGATGTCTCAGTGAAGGGACCTTGGGGACAGAAGGTCCCCACAGGGCTTCACCTTGTGCTGTGATGGCCCAGCACAGGATTCTGCCACTTCAGCACTTCAGCAGAGAAGGCCAAAGCTGACACCTGCAGTTGCTGTCTGTCCTTGCTGACCCTGCTTCCCTCCTCACCCCCCGTGGATGTGGTGCCTCCCTGCAGCCCATTAGGGCATTCCTGCGAGTCAATCAGTTTATTCCAGAATACTGCCACTGCAAAAGGAAAGAATCCCCAGGCAGGGGCAGAGCAGGAGCTGGCTGGGCTCTGGCAGCAGGGAGGCAGCACGTGGGAAGAGCGTCCCTGACAGGGCAGGGAGCACACCCTCGGCCATCCCAACCCTTGGGGCATTTTCCTGGGAGTCTCCCGCTGCCCTGGCACTGCCATGTGCTCTCTGGGTGTGCTGGGCTGCAGCCCACACACGTGCACACCCACATGTACCAGGCTCCCTCCCCAGGCCCTGGGCTCTGCTGCCCCTGCCCTGGCTCCACAGCAGCAGTTCTGCTCCTGCAGACATCCCAGCTGGCCAGGAGGCTGCAGGTGGAGCATCTGCCTTTGGAGCATCTCCCTCCCTCACTCTGCTACACACAATTATTGCTGCTATGAAACTCTGATCTCTGAAGTTTTGGCCATTTTTTGCTGTGAGTCAAGAACTAGGCAACAACTCCAAACCAACTCCACAGGAGAACTGGACGTGACCACCACCTGCTCCAGGTGCACTGAGTGTCCTCCCACATCGCTGCTTCCCCCACTCCCAGTTGCTCCCCAACACCTTCACTGGGGGTGGATTCCTCTGTACCTACTGTGTGGCATGGGAAGAACCTCAGCTGATTAGAATTCCACGAGATAATCTCCAAAGCCTAGTCTCAGCTGACTGGAGCAATGTCTAGACACACAAACATATGGGTGCATACACACTCTCCTGATGTAAATAAAGAACAGGTCTGTGCATACAGACAAATGTTCTTCTCAACCAAAGGAGTTCTATGTAGGCAAGGGAAAGAAAAAACCCATGGGTGGGTGTACAGATAGTTTCCATCTATAATTCACAACGAGATTACTCAGTTGTTTACAAACTCAAATAAACTACAAAACACTCTCTTGTTGCAAGGTTACATGACCTGGTGAAGAGCCACCTAGACCCAGAAAGTAGATAAAGGGGTTATATCCTTCATAAAAAAGGTAGCAAAATTGATTTTTTGGAGCACCAGCAACTGCAGGAATTAGACTTAAACTCGCCAGTCTCACATAGAAGAGCAACAGAAACAAGCTTAACTTCAAATATGATTTGAAAGGCATTAGTTGACTGAAAACGTTTTGTTCCTGCTCCAGCCCAGAAGTGCTTACACTCACAAAACAGCTGAAAGAGCAGGAATTTTGTTTTCCTTTACTGAACAAAGCCAGTGTTTAACACAGAGTGAGGGACTGTAAACACATTACCTTTTCTCCATAGCCTCTATCTTTGGTCATCATTTCCCTGAGCGTCTGCAATACCTTAATACACAGTTTCTCCTCATTCTCCTCCAGCAGCTGTTTTGTGTGCTTAATTAACCTGAAAAACACAATCAATCACAGCTCAGGTTAGTGCTAATATTCAAAAAATGGGGTAAATATGCATGATTATTTTAACTGGTTTATGCTGCAGACAAGTTTTATTACCACACCATTACACAACCCTTCTGGGAGCAGTCCCTCCACAGCAACACTTGACCAGTTACCAGGGGGGCAGTGAAGGAACCTGCAGGCCTGGGCAGGAGAGCCCAAAACACCCCTGACTCCAGGCAGCAAGGACTCAGTGGGCTTCAGGACAAGCACTGAACAGGAAGAAAACTATCACATGTAACTCCTTGGATAAAATCCATATTGAGTGCCTTGGACAGTGCAATCCTAAACCCATCCCACCCAGCACTTGGGACCCACTCAAGTACTCAGTTTCCATAAAAGCTGTACAAAACCCACCCTTCCAGGAGGTGACCAGAGAAGCTGGATCTGCTCAGACTGCCCTCTAAACGACCCTGTAATCTTTGCCTTTCCTTCCCTCTAACTGTGGGTGATGCACATGGTAGCCACTGCTCCTGATGTACTTCCCAGGCACCTCACAAACATTACTGGGGTGAGGGCAGGTATGAAATAACTGGGACCAGCTCCTTTATAGCACTGCTCGTGGCATTTGTATCCTGCAGCAAACAGGCCTTTTTAAGCATCAGCTTTGAGAGCATATCGAATAGTATTCCCCCATTCCCATGAGCAATTTGTTCCACTCCAAGGACAAAGTGCATTTACCATACCACACAACCCTGTGTTTTACAGGTGGTTCTAAGCACAGGAAACATTTCCCAAGCTGGACACAAGAGCACCATTCCACAGGGTATGGCAAAATTGGAAAAAAGACACATATAACACAAACCCTCCCAACAAGTCAGAATTTCAAGATAGCTTACTTGCAAATGAAACCTCCACTTTCACATTTCCTCCTGGCATCCGTGTTCTCTGGGAAGAGCAGCTCTGGCCTGTGGAGCACATCCACCAGCACCGACAGCTCTGCCTGCACGAGGGGCCGCAGCCGATCCTCCAGGGCTGACACTATGTCCTACAGACAACCATACCCACATTTGACACAGGTATTAAATGCATACACATTTGGAGGTAAACTCATCTGACAAACGAGGGAAGGACAAGAGTTTTATGAGAAGAGGGACAGGACAATTCAGCCCGTCCTGCCTGAATAAATTGAAGACCCGGGGGCTTGGTCAGAGGGGACTTCCAGCCCTGCAGAGCCCCTGGGAGCATGGGCAGTACCTGCAGCCGCTCGATGATGTTGCGGTAGTCGCGGGAGGCGGCGAGCACCGAGTCCCGGCGGGCGGCGTTCCGCGCCGTCATGCGCCAGTTCATGGCGGTCTTCTGCACGATGTTGTGCGACTTCAGGAACAGGTTGTTCACCTGGCTGTCCAAGTCCACAGGAATTGCAATTGCTCGGCTCTTGGCTGCAACGAGCAAAGGCAGGAAGGACTGAGACCCTGAGCCCACAAACCAACACGAGAACAAGACAAACCTCTACTTGCGACTCCTTCTACAATCTCTCCTGGACAGGACGAGATGCAACTGCCTCAACTTGTACTAGGGGCATGTTTAGAGTAGATACTAGGAAAAAACCTTTAGTGGAAAGGGTTATCAAGCATTGGCACAGCTGCCCAGGGAGGTGGTGGAGTCACCATCCCTGGAAGTGCTCAGAAAAACATGTGGATGTGGCATTTGAGGACATGGGTTAGTGGTGAACATGGTGGTGGTGCTGGGTTGACAGTTTGACTTGATGATCCTAGAGGTCTTTCCCAAGCTTAATGACTCCATGATTCCATGGGTGAAACAAGGCCCTTTGCAATGGGTCAGGGCTGAGGAGGATTGTGCTCAAAGGCTTTCCCACCTCGGAGCTGTTTACTGTCTGTCGGGTGTGGGAGGAGGAATCTGTCCCTACACACACACTGCCAACAGCTCGTGCTTGCACACGTGTACACCCACCCCAACGAGCCTGGCCTCAAATCCAGCACAGGATACTCCTCTTGCTACTAAAAGTGGAGCAAACTACAGTGAGGAGTGGCACAAAATTATCTCCCTGCTGCAGAGTTTGGAGGTTGAACAGAGAAAGCCCTTCATGTGACAGTGACACCACCTATTGCTCAACCACAGTCAACATCAACATGACCCCAGCTTTGTACACCTTGGCCACGAGTCATCCACAAGTGGCACCTGGGGGAAGGAACCTGCACTTTGTTAATGGAAGGATGAGATGGAAGCAGCAAACTGTGGATGGCCATGTCTGAGCAGTCAGTGGTGCTCAGCCCACTCCTTACCCACATCTGAGAGGACCCGAATGCAGCTCTCCACAGAGGCCTTCTGGCTGGGCATGAGCCAGTTGCAGTGGTACACCCTGAACACCCCTTGCAGCAACTGGACAAACACGGGCTGGCGAGTCTGGAACACAAGGTTAGAGAGAATGACCCTCATCCCACTGAGATGGGTCTGCATCACCTCGAGGTAACCCCCATTCCCAGCTCCAGCCAGTACTCTCTGCACACCAGTCACTTCTAACTGGTCTGCAGCCACTTGTTGGGCAACTCCAGGTTGTAGCCAGCAAATCTACCACATGGATCACAACTGGATGGGAAGGGTGGGAACCAGTGCTGGAAGGGAAACATGAAATAGGAGCTTCTACAGCATAAAGCCTCCATAATTGAGGCTTGACTAAGCAAAGGAAATAAGCAGCCACCTTCATCTGTTTAATCAGAGCTATCAGCAGCCCTTGCACACAGAGATCCTTCTTTTAGCACTGACCAGCAGCTGACTCAAGAGTCCACAGGAAAATGGGACTTGGCTCCAGGACAGCTCCAGAGTTGAAAACTCATTTCAAGCGTTATTAGCTGGTATCTCATTCACTAAGGAGCCAGCTGTGTGTTTATTTGCAACACAGGTAGTAGTTAGTGGCAAAGCTATGGCTGCTATGGCCCAGCCAAAACCAAGGTGTGTTCTCAGCCCTGAATTCCACCAGGTGATCTCCCACTGCACACAGCTGAGCTGCTCCAACACACAGCCCACGAGCTCTGTTCTTCCATCTTTGCACCAGCACAACAGCAGTGACCAAAACTCCCTGGCTGGTTTTGTACAGTGATTACTTAGCAGAACAATTTATTTTACCTGTAGATTTTAGCTATTTCAAGGTGAGAGGGAATACCCCGTGTTCCTGTGCCTACAAACTATGGAATACTTCTATCAGCTAAGGGAACTACACCACAGTGCAAAGACCACAGGACTTAGGAACCAGTGAAAAAATACCTCTTTTATTCTGGTCAACAGTAATGCCTGTTAGCAAGAAAAAAGTGGAGTTAGAGGAAAAAGATAAATCTGTTAGGTAATTAAAACTACTAGATCAATTAATCAAATGCTATTATGAAAGGTAGAAAAGAAGAACCAAAATTCAAGCCCCCAAAACTGCTAAGAGACAAAGATTTATTACCCTTTCTGGAACTAAGTCAAACACCAAACCTATGGCAGCATTCACCAAGGGCCCTGAAAATACCTGCATGTTTGCATTTAAACCACCCACAGATTCCTTTCAGCTCCTGCTTAAAGACATTTTGGTCTTAAAAAGCCTCCAAGATGTTTCATTTGCCTAAACTAGGTCAATAAATCAAATAGGAAATTTACTCCACATTCCTCATGTCTCCAACTCCACTTGGGAAGGAAAGTCTTGGGCAGCAGCCACGCCAGGAGGCAAAAAGTGCTTGGTAAAGAGGCATTTTGGGCAGCTGTTCTTTGCAAAGACATTTATGTTCTCTTAATTTTATATTAGTTGAACCACATGACAGATGTACAAGGTGTTCCCTGAACAAGCAAGGCTGGTCCTGACTCGAGGGAGGTACAACCTCAGTCAAACAAGCCATGACATGAAGGAGCAGGAGACAGGAGGAGGCTTGCACGGGAAGGAACAAGATGACAAGGAGGGACTGGCCCAAAGGAGAAGGGCCACATCCCTCACCTATGGAGACAAGGCATAGGATCAGGCAGCAGGGGCTGCAGCATCTTAGGTGGGAGAGAAAATCCCACCTGGAGGAGGGATGGACACCAGCCAGGAAGGTCCAACTGTCCACCTCAGATATAAGAATCCCTGGGGATGGGCAAGAGTCTTAAGGGGCAGAAAAAAGGAGAAAAACAACTTTCAACTTTCAAGATGTAGAAGAAGGATGAATCTAGGGCAAGACAAATCTATCAACTGAGATGGGAAAAGAGGTGAGCTAAGTGACTTCATCCTGCTAGACAGAGGGGGAGATGGAGACGCCAAGGAAAAACTGCTGATAGAACATTAACAGATGGCTAAAATAGGATGGCAAGGAGTGTGTTTAAATGCTGTGCACTCAGAGATGACAACCAAGAGTGGGACAGCCCAGGTATGTGGTACAGAGGGAAGAGAGAAGGGCAGAGCCCAAGGACAAGGTGAACAATCTCAATTTTTCATTTCTTTGATGAAGTTTCAACAAACAAGGGTGATACACAAGAACAGCTGAAGTCACATGAGGAGCAAATCAGCTGCTGTACTGCTCAGACTTACTTGAGGTGAGACAACCCCAATGAAGCTGCTCAGCCCAAACACTTGGACAAGACTCACCCAGGAGGACACAACACTGGCACAGGGTGCCCAGAGAAGCTGTGGCTGCCCCAGCCCTGGAAGTGTCCCAGGCCAGGTTGGATGGGGGTTGGAGCACCCTGGGCTGGTGGAAGGTGTCCCTGCCCATGGCAAGGGTGGCACTGGGTGGGCTTTGAGGTCCCTTCCAATCCAAACTATTCCATGATACTGTGACACCCAGGAACTCTCTCCAAATGACCCATATTGGTTGTGGTGGGAGCACAGAGTTGAATCCATTAATGAAGGAAAGCAACACTTCAGCTTCTCTAGAACATTTGTACTCTGATCTACAAATCTTTCCATTTCTACAGCAAAAGGTCACAAGGAGCAGTCAAATATTTGCTCCCCATTACAACACATGTTTCTTTTGAACTGGAAAATGGCACTGAAGTGGAATGAACAGAACTGCCTTGGCAGCATGATTTCCCTTTTCTGTCTCTCTGTTTTCCTACCTGCAGGGTTGTGCTCTGGTCAGAGAAGGGGGAGCTGAAGAAGGTGGTGACAATGCTCATCACGATCTCCGTCACGTACTTCTCCAGGATGGAGTCTGCGTGTTTCCTGTCGCTGGTGTTGTTACAGGCCTGCAGGACAAACCACCCTTAGCTCAGCAGCAGCTCTCCAAGGCAGATGAACCACCCTTACTGACTTGGTTTCACACTGTTCCAGCCCCAGCAATTCCCTGCCACACTGAGATTAATGACTCTGGAGCTCCAGCACCCACAAGAGCAAAGCCAAGGGTGCTATGGTACAAGGTGCTGGCACAGAGCACCTCTGAGGGGAGGGAAAAAACCACAGTGCCTTGGAGGAGAGCAGGAGTGGGGCAGGGAGGACTGAGGTGTAATGCTTTCGTATGGGGAAATACTTGGAATCCCAGGCAAAAAGCCATATGGCCAAAGAAATGCCAAGCTCGGAAGAAATCTGCCCTGGCCTGCCAGAAAGTGTTGCTCAGGAAGGAGCTCAGTGATCCTGGCCAGAGTAAGCAAACCAGGTGGCAAGACAGAAAGGCACTGGGCAAAGGAGCAGGGTGTGGGGCTTCACTGAGCTTTGGGGTGGTTGGCTTTTTTTCTTTGAAAAAAGGAAAATATTCATGTGTTCCATGGAACATGACTAATGAAATCCACAGGCAAAAGGGAAAGAAGGCACACATAAATTTGCAGGAACACAGAATTCAGGGAACTTATTGCCTTGATGTGTCTTATTCTTACTGTTCTACATTAAACAGGCTCTTCTGAGCTTTCTGAATTCAGTTCCTTCATACAGATACATTACCCGACAGATGTCAACCAGGAAGTTCTCAAACAGCTTCCACATATGATTACTGGTGTAAATCTCTTTCATTTCTACTTCTGTGTCCACATAGCAGTGGTTCAAGAAGTTGATGTAGGCTATTTTGACCTAAAAGTAGAGGAAAAAATTAATAAAGAATGAAAAGCTGAATGGTGGTATGAATGAATATAATGGCACATTAAAACTACTATATCAGTAATTTGAAATTCTACTTCTTCCTTTTCTTTAACCACTGGTGAAATTTAATGTCATGAATAGCAAGACACCATCCAATGAAAAGCCACCAGGATTACTGCAGACAAAACGTCAGCGTGGTAATAATTTCCAGACCTGCAGAACCATCTGCTTGAGGTTAGCAGCACATCCATAAACCTCTCTGCCTCAAAAACCCTACAAAATAACCAAGTACGGCATCACATTCCCATTTTAAGGGTAAGGAATAAGTATAAAAGGATTTCACTTCACTATCCAGACTGACTGGGGGTGCTGACAGCAGAAGCAGGGAAGGAATCCAGTTTCCCAGCTCACTACCCACCTGCACCACCCCCTTCCCAGGCCAGACTCAGCAACATCAAACCTCTCTGACCCAAAATCAGCACGTTGCAAATAGAAATAGGCCAGTTCTCCCAGGAAGCCCTCACCTCAGGAATGCAATCCTCGTGGGTCACCACCCTAACAATGTCATCCAGAGGGAGGAGGGAGTTGCATTTGATCTCTGTGTAGACGTTTTTGCCCTCAGTGCACACAGCAAGCAGCTCCACCAAGTGGATGTGGTACATGAGGGGGCTGTTCTCGTCCATCCGATCCCTCTCTGACCTCATCATCTGCACCAGGGTCTGGAAGGAGGCTCTGTCGTTGTAGAACACCAGCACATCTTCTCCTGCGTTCACCAGCTGCCGAGGAAGGAGATCATTCCATCAGCACACAAAGCCTGGGATGCCCCCACAGCATCACCCCCCCCACCCAACCTGGGGCTGCAAATCCCCTTGAGCTGCTCTTTAAACCCTGAAAAGGAGCACAGCCCACCAGGCCAGCTGGGCACGGCTCCTGTGCTGCTTTCACAGAGACAGGACACAAACAGGACATTTTCTCCTAAAGAATTTACCACTTCTGAACTGCTGAAGAAGTTCAAAGTCAGTCCAGCTGCCTACTTAGACAGAAGCTGTGCCAAGAAACTTGTGACTTTCCATTGTGCTTTTTTATTTCATGTTCTGTTGCCTCAGTTGACTTTTTAATGCAGCTGTGGGCAGCTCTGTGCTGGTCAGAGAACTGCCCTGGGGCACAGGCATGGCAGGGCTCAGGGCCTACTCCTTCCACCCCCTGAACAAGCACCATCCATCTTCCAAGGCACAAAGTGACACGTTAAGTCACACACTGGTAATTTCCATCAGCTTCACATCTGACACCTGGCTGGCCACGATTTTAGAGCAGCTCAGACCTCCTGCAAGCCCAGGAAGGGAAGGAGAACGAGCAAAGTGCCCCAGGCTGGGCACTGCTGAGAACTCAGCTGGAGAGATCCAGGGCTATCCTCCCACAGCCTTTGGAAAAACAGCAGGATAAAAGGCAGAAGGAAACCCCTAGGGCAGCCCCCTTTGCTCAGCAACTGCTGACCCTCATGGGAGCTGAGCACTTCACAAACTCCACTGTGTGTTGAGAAGCCCATGAAGCTGTTTTTGAGCGAAACAGCAAAATCTGGAACATTTTCCACCAATCCAGCAGGACTGATGCACAAAAGCCAGCCTTGACAAATCTGATCCTGGGGCTCCCCCTGCTGAGGAGGCCAAAACATCCCATCAGACATGTAAATACACTGCCATGGATCACATCCAATATCCCACTTCACGGCAGTTATTCACCCTTCTCTTACCTCTCCCTTCGCCCAGGCACTCCAATGTCCCAGTTACCTCCACACCTAAAGAACACCCTCGTCCCTTCCCCCTCTCAGCACTTAAACAGCTGAATTAAGTACATCTTGCTAAGACTATTTACAAGGGCCTGGAGTGACAAGGGGGAATGGCTTCAAACAGAATGACTAGATATTAGGAAAAATATGGGTGGGCAGGCCCTGGCACAGGTTGGGCAGAGAAGCTGTGGCTGCCCCAGCCCTGGGAGTGTCCAAGGCCAGGCTG
>JAWWTY010000022.1:1563284-1598027 GCA_035222235.1 Margarornis squamiger
AAAAATATAGGCTGAAGTTCAGTTTGGGGGAATTAAGGGGGTTTGGGGCAGTATACCAAGTGACATCCAGTATTTCCTATCCCTGGGAGTGTCCAAGGCCAGGCTGGACGGGGCTTGGAGCAACCTGGGCTAGTGGGAGGTGTCCCTGCCCATGGCAGGGGTGGGGCTGGATGGGCTTTGAGGTCCCTTCCAACCCAAACCATTCTGTGATTGCATAAAAAATACCCATCAAAATACTATCATGGTAAAATTCTTCTGCATTACTTATCTTGAAATGAAATTAATTCTTTTCAAGCCAATTTTTCTAGAGAAAGGCACTCTTTTTTCATAATCCCACCCAAGTGCTGCTGTGCACAAGCCTGGAAAGTAACTTGTGTCACTAATGATCAACCTCTCGTTATACCTGTGAGTCAGGAGCTCAGAAAGCTTTTGGTCACAAAAAGCCTGAGCTTCCTGGGAGCTGTTTGCTCTTTTTGCATGGTGAGAGCTCACTGGCAGCTTCTTGGCAGTCCCCGCAGCGAGAGGATCAATTTGTCATGTTCACCAACTGCTATGTGAAAACTTCTGTTCAGGCCCTGCAAATCCCTGCAGCTCTCACCTCAGCCATTACCATATCTTGGCATTTCTTAATGAATTTCCCCTCTGCCTTGACGATTGTCTGCAGGAACTTGATGTACTGAACGTTCCTGCCGTGGGTCTCGATGCAGTGCACAAAGTGCTGAACGACGCGCTCGTTGATCTCGCTGCACAGCTGGAAGTTGTTCATGAAAATGTGCTGCATTGTCACTGCCTCCAGAATCTGAGGGAAAAGGGAAGAAGGAAATCAGAAAATAAACAACCCACCAGGCCCCCCCAGAGGTCAGGATAAAGCCAACACTCCTGCAGGGTGCAGGGCTGGAGGAACTTTCCTGTGGACCTCATCTTTCAACACCACAGCTCCTATGTCAGCCTATTTTTCACTCCACTTCAACCTCTTGAACTTTCTACACTGAAATGGCCCTAAACAAACATCTTGCCAACTTTTAAGGCTTTAGAATGAAAACAAAATGTAACCTCTTCAACCAATCTTGCATCAGAACAGCTCCAGAGGCATGGCCAAGGACAATCCAGTCCCTTTCCCTGCTAGAGTGAAAAATAAATCATGGCCTGAGGATATTCTTACCCCTGGGTTAAGGAACAGGTTTATGTGCTTGTGCAGCAAGGCCTGGTTCTGTTGGTTCCCAGCACAGAAGTTCTGCAAAAACTCATGTGCAAGCTTCATTATCTCCTGCATCCTCGTGTCTTCAGCCTGGGGTTGCATGACAAACAAGAAGGGGTTAAGAGGAATCCAAAGGTTCACCTTCAGGTGAGCACTGGCTGAGCCACAGCTCCAGCTCTGCAAGGGAACTGTCACGTCTCTCACACCCCGAAGAAAAACAAACCTCCACCCAGTCCACAGACATTCAGGATGAGCTTGGCCCCTTCCACAGTTCTAAAGACCATCAAAAATAAACTCCATAATAGAAATTACAGTAGTTTATTCTCTAAAACTGCCTACTCCATGGCCAGGCCTGCCAGCAACGTGCTTTAGTCACTTCTACACGTCTGAACAGAGCAGCACATTGGCCAAGCCACACATCATCACCTCGGGCTGCCCAGGAGCTCTGCCACGTTCCACTGCACAGCACAGGGACAGCTCATGGCAAAGGACACATGGAAAGTTGTCACTGCACCAGTTCAGCCCCGTTTCTGTTTACTGGAACCTGCACACTACTTGCACACTTCCAAGTACTGCTGAGGAACTGGTGCCTCTCCTCTGACGTCAGTGTGGATTCCCAACCCACGGATGGCTGAAGATGCCATTTGGAAAATAGCTGTCTGTTTTTATTTTTAAGGAATTTCATATATTTCCAAGGGTGAAATCCCTTCCACACTGCCTGTCCAATGCACATTCACATGTATGAGACAGAAAAGGGACAAGAAGATGCTGGAGGGTGTTTTTGCTGCCAATTTTTTAGCAAAATATGAAGCAAGAAACCATGAGACTTAACATTAATCAACATTACTGTCCAGAATTACTGGTTCTCAGAAACCTGTAGAGTTTGGAAGAGAGGACAATAGAGTGACCAGGAAAACTTCTCACCTCTGCACTGATAAGTACCTGTCACCTGTGATTAATGGGCAGCCAATGTGATGAACTTGGGCTGTGCTGCATCAGCACAACGAGGGGGTGTGCAGGCTCCAACCAGACACAGCCCAGCCTCAGGGGGCTCCAAGCCCAGTCCAACTACTGGGCAGCTCTGATAAAGCCCATGGGGACCAGGCACCCTCGTTCCCCATGGGGTTCCCAGGATGGTGGTCCTACAGCTGCCTCACAGCAACAACTGGGTTTGGCTTCCACAGCCCCCCTTCAGGGCAGCACACACCTCCCATGGAAAGCTCAGAGTGAAGCCCTGCTCTTACTCTGAGCTATGATGGACAAATACTTCTTCAGCAAAGAGAGCATAACTTTATATTCAAACATACAGAGCTTGTCTGAGCTCCCCAAAGTGTGGGCACTGAGGCCACATAAACCAGGCCCTGTGGATCCAGCCCATTCCAACGTATCCAAGACTCAGAGGAGGCACTAAAAGCCTACCAACAAGACAGGAAGCAAGGAGACAGCACCTTCTCGTAGGGGATCTGCAGCAGCTCGAGCACCACGGCGTGGGCCCCCATGTTCCTCAGGAGCCGCTGCTGCTGCTTCCTGCTCTTCCTCCCCGAGGCGCCCTCCTGCACGCAGAGCTTGCTGAGCCGCAGCAGGATCTGCAGAGACACTGCCATTAGAGCCCACGCCTGGCTCTGCTGTCACACAGTGCCAGCTCCCAGAGAGCAGCAACACGGAACAGCTCCTCTGCAGGAGCACAGCGGCTCCAGGCAGCACCTCACGGCCCAGGCTCCATCCACGGCATCTCACTAGGGCTGGTGGACTTGGATGATCCTGGTGGGTCCCTTCCAACCCTGGATACTCCGTGATGCTATGCTCCTGCAGAACTCAGCCATGTCCAGTGAACCCAGCAGCAGGCTCCACACACAGACCTCCAGCTCACACCACACCAGCGCCAACACACGCTCCTGGTCTGGTCTTTTCTACATTAAACCTCAACATCTCGGTGAGTTTGAGTGCCAGGTACTCAGGACAGGGCAAATTAAATGGCTTCTTGCCCTGCTCACTGCCTTTGTAGTCTTTAACAATAAAAATATTGTGTTACCATTGAAACAGCAGCAAAACGTCCTTTCTCACTAATCCATCCTTAAGGAAAGAATACACACGTTGTGCTTATTATATCCTGGCTTCCCATTCAAGCTGGGATGTGTTATTACTCAGCAAATAGTTTCCACAATGGCACAGTGACTCAGACTTTCCTGGGTGCCTCCCTCTGACTGCAGCTCTCCAGAGCTCTGTTACTCATTTACACTGCCAGGGAACTATCAAGAAGCAAAGTTTTACCTCTTTTACTACCCGGTAGTTGTAGCTGCTAGTACTTTCAGGCTTTTGGGACTTGCTGTGACCTTCCTGAGGATAAAATCAGACAATTTATTAGTAGCTTATACTACTGCCTCCATGAAGGCTACAATTACCGTTCTAGGACAGCGCCCGCTCTCCTCCTGGGAAGGACTGTCATCCTCCAGCTCTGACAGTCTCAGAAAAACACACAGAATTATCCTGTCAAGTCACATTGACCACTATAACACAAAATAAAGTGGGGGTGGGATGATTTCAGGGACAGCAACTTCCTCTCCTTTCCTCTGCCTGGCACATTCTGTCTCTAATCAAGTCTCCCCCCAAAAATTTACTTTCTCTTCCTCTCTACTATTATTAAACTGTCACTGCAGATACCAGGAAATGCTTCCCAGGACTCTGCACAAGAAAAGCAACGAGTAAATTGCTTGTCTTTACTTCCAACAATACACGTTCATAACCGAGGGACTGCTCCTTGAATTCCCTCACCTGGTCTTGTCTATTTGATTGCAAATTACATGGAGGCAAACGGTGTTTACTGAGTTCCCAGTCAGATGGGCATGTCAGGAAAGCCCTGGATTATCAGGTACAGGTAAAGCACAGTTCTGTTGTGTCATTTATCAGTGCCATGACTCAAAAGGCATCACCTGAGCAGTTCACAGCTCTGCCCTCACCTTCCTTGAAGTACTTTTGACTGGACAAATCCCCTGAGCCTGGTCAGTGCTGAAAGGACAGAACTGGGGAGCCAGAGCAAACCCAAACCAGCCCTGTTAGACCCTACAAGTGACACCTCAGTGGCTGCTCATCCTGAGTACACAGCCAGCCTCCCCAGGACACTCAGCGTGCTGGGAAGCCGGGCTTTGTCACCTTTCTGAACACAGCTACACCCCCAGAATCCCCACACGTGACTTGGCACCAACACAGCCTAGTTACCTCTTTCTTCTTGTGCTCGTTTTCACCTGGCACACTGTCCATGGCCTCGTCAGGACCTTGGCCTTTGTACACCCACAGCTCCGACTTCTCCACTATTGACCTCAGCTGGTCCAAGTCTTGCTTGATCTGCTTGTAGTTGTCAACATCTTGGCTGGTAACAAGCAGTTGAACCTTACATGAATGCAATCCGTTAGTCGCACAAAAACGGTTGCTTTTAGCTGCAATGTACACATCCAGATGAGAAATAACCCTTAAATCACACACATACCTGCTTGAAAGCTTGAAGGACTTCCTGTCTCTGGCTGAAGTGCCTGAAGAGGAGCTGCAGTGCCCCAGACACCAGAGGAGGATAATCATGCATGGTTAAATGCAACAGAACTCGGAGAAACGTTCTGCCACCGTGATCATCCAAATCCAGAGGGGTGTTCTCCTCACTGAAAACAGAGGGCAGAGTTAACTGGCAGATTGGACTGCGTGTTCCAGCAGGTTCTTAAGCCACTGAGCAGGAGGAAAACCTTTTTTTTTAACTTTTAAATAAGGAAGAAATTTATCAAATCAAATGCTACCTCTCAAGACAGGGGTTTTGTGTGCTGTTAAGAGGGAGGCTATTCCAGAATCTCACAAATCAGGGTTCACTCAGCTTACATTGTCCAATTTACATTTTGCCAATCCTTGCCTGCACAAACTCCTCCACCTCAGATTTTACTGCATCGCTGACCTTAGATGCCTTAATCCTCCCCCTTGGCTTGCACTCACACAAGTGGAGCCCTGACACGATGGCCCTTTTGGCTGAAGGACCCCTGTATCCCTTATCTGTGGTTTTTAGTCAAAAGGACCTTACTTTGAGCTGCATCAAAGCCATTTTAGGAAAAGAAAGCCCAGGTAACTGTGGCAGCTGTTTCCAAGCTTTTCCCAGTCACCACCTCACTTTGAACTGAAATTCCCACTCCTTGGGAGCCCTGCAGCCTGGGCACTCCCAAGCCAATCCCCATTAGCACCTGTGAAGAGATACTTTCCTTCCTCCAAAGATCCCCTCAGCTTGTTCTTCAATATGTTCAAAGTCCAGCGCTCCTGAGAACATAAACAAGGCAAAGACGTGATGTCAAGAGTGGCATCAAAGATGCTTTTTCAGTCTAAAAACATTTCAAATGGCAAGTGGTGATGGAGGTGGAAGCAAGGGGGTCATACCAAGCTGAAAGGGACACTGAGATCACTGAAGCAGCTGCTAAGGTGACATAAGACAATAAATTAACCTGTTCCTAGCTCATATATTAAACTGCGTAATAATTTCAGCAACATCCAGGCTTATTCCTCTCTTGCCTATTTTTAAATGACACCAGTGTCATTCGAGGACGCTGGTGGGACCTCGTGTCATTCTGAGGGGACGTTCACAAGAAAAGGCCAAACTTCACCCTGGAGAACTTCTAAAGTAATAAATTCAGCCATAACAGCAGTAAAAAGGCTTTTGCATTTCTCACAGTGTAGGGTGTCTTATCACATGGGCATTGACCAATATTCTGAAATAAAAAAATAAAGTGGCAAAACAAGACTTGGAGCCTCAATATTTCACAAAAACTTGGAAAGGGGAACAGAAGGGAGCACAGGGATTTTACATCTTGTCAAAAACATGCACCCCCTTTCTCCCAAAGTTCAGCCCCATTCTGAAGGCCCAGGCAGCCCAGAAAGAAAGTCAACACATCCCCTTTGAAGTGAGATCAAAAGACACAGTCCCCTCTCTTTGAAGACTTCACATCTAATCCACATTTTCCTTATCTTTCTCCTCTGCAACAGCCCCCAGCTGAGGAATAAAAAGTGTTTGATGACTAATAAGCTGCACATTCCAAGTCCAGTTACCCCTACATGGCACAGGTCCTACCTACAGGATACCTTTCTCCCTGGAAAGTGCTATCCCAGCTGACACCCCCAGTGACCCACAGCCCACCGCTCTGCTTCCAGTTCAGAACAGCACTGGACATGACCAGCTCCTCCCCAGCAGCTCCGAGGCACAGACACCTCCAGAGGTCTTGCCTTCCTACCAGACCTTTGCAAAAGAGAAATTTGGGTGGGTAGAGGTACAAGGCCAAGGGGAAGGGATGGAGAAAATCACATTACTCTAGGGACTGTTTTCCTTCATCCAGAAACATCAGTAGAAGAGATCTGAGGTCAATGACAGATCGCCCATGACCGTGCTGATTTTGGGGCTTCTTTAAGGGATGTAACTCAGGCTTTTGGTCACACAACACACAGAAACAAGTAGGAGACAGTACAAATAAATCCTGGTATTTGCTTGGAAAATGCTGAAAACATGGAAATGATCCCTACTCCATTATTCCACTGGAAGCAGGGCACTGCTTCAGTGGGACCATTTGTGTGCCAAAGCAAGAACCTGAAACAATTATCACATCAGTCCCTGTAAGATTCCAGAGTCTTCCCTAGCCCACATATTCCCTGCAAAATACCCAACCTGGCACATTAGCTGGCATTTCTTGATTGCTGCTTCCAGTGGGTGACTCGGACATCTGGGCGTTGCTTTCATCAAACTCATGTTTGAATATGCAAAGCAGGCAGGAGATCCTGTAGTCCAATCGCACGTTCAGAATAAACTGGGGGCACAGAAGTAGTAAAAATGTTGAAATAACGTACCTATTTCCAACACATTACAATTTACAGACAATGCAGTGCCACCAGCATGCAACATCAGCTAAGCAGAGATGTGGGTTTAACTTGGAGAAGAGTTACCCAGGGTGGGCAGGCCCTGGCACAGGATGCCCAGAGAAGCTGTGGCTGCCCCAGCCCTGGGAGTATCCAAGGCCAGGCTGGATGGGAGCACCCTGGGCTGGTGGAAGGTGTCCCTGCCCATGGCAGGGAGCAGGACTGGATGGGCTTTGAGGTTCCTTCCAATCCAAACCATCCTGGGATTCTATGATTCTAAGAGGTATGCAAGTGTTGTCTTAAAAATCCCCAGAATTCAATAATTTTCCCAGTGCTTTCAACAAGCGTGATACACACACATAATAAAACTTATGAGTAAGCTATTTTGGCAGAGCTTTGCTCCCCTCATTACTGCCTGGTGCTGGCACTCTCATCCCATCAGCCAGGGAAGGAAAGCAGCATTTCCATCTCCGTTCTGACCCAGCAGGAATCCCACAGACACACTGCTGTTCTCCCGGGGTGCTGGGGCAGAGGAGCAGGACAGGAGCTGCCAGGAGACAGGCTAGGCTCCTGCCAAACCACAGCTACACCAGTTCAGGTGGGCTGGGCTAGCTGGTGCCAGAGAAACCTCCACCCTCGCAGAAACCACCTTCTCCATGGCCTTCTCTTGAGGAACGTCAACAACACTCACAATTCTCGCAGCTTTCGGGGAAAAGGCTTCATGCCAGTTTTAATAGACCCTGGTAACTGGGGGAATACTGGCACACTGAAATATCCCACTGCACATGCCAGGCCCACAGGAGAAGCTGTGGCTTGAAATAAAATTAGCACTGGGGAAATGAAGGATCCAAGCCTCCCCTTCGTGCTGCATCTGCTGCTGAGGGAAGGGCAGGACCCCACCCCACGCTCCGTGCCACCCTCCCACAGGGCATGGGGAAGGAACACCGTGCATCTCCTGCTGCCTCACACAGTGCTGCCCACGAGGCTCTTGCAGCATTCTGACCTCCATGAACTCGTTACTGAACAAAGGACTCCTGCACTCAGAGGGGACACTGTATGTCAGGGCAGCAGTTGTGCAGTAACCTCTAGATCGAGACAGTGCTGCAGAAAAGGGAACACCCTGTGTGTGTCCCAAGGGCTCAGCAGGGAGCAAGTGAGAAGAGTCAGAGATGGAAGAGCCAGCGAGGCTGGCTAATGTGCATGCTTCAAACACATGGCAGGCTGATGGTTATGCAAGGAGGAATCTTCAGGATGCCCCCCTTCCTTGGGGCACTTGAGACAGCCCCATAGACTCCAAGAAATTGGCAAGGCAGTAGGGTGGAAAACAAGAGCTCTGCTTCAAGTCAGATACTTACAAATCACTGCTAAATATGCAGATGCCTATTGCAAGCTCTTTTCTAAGGAGTTGGTTCAGTAAAGGCATCATATTGTCACAGGCAAGTTGAGAGCCATGTGCCTGACAAGGTCACCTCTCGCAATGCTTTACCAGTGTAAGAGGCACATACGAGGCAGGAATACATTAAAAGGCAGCAGGACACTGTTAATGCTTAAAGAGAGGACAAGACACCACATTAATGTGTGTTGCTGGTACCTGAAGTATTTCAATGATTTTCAGCTTGGTGTCCATGACCAGGATGTCCTCCTTCTCCGGCTCGCTCTGCTTGACGTTACCCTCGGGAGCAGCAGCGAGTGGAGTCATGGGCAGGAACCCCCCACCTCGGAGCACCACCTGGGTCATCAGCTCTCCCACTCCATGGATTGACCTCATCACATTGCTCCCTTCAGAGAGGCAAACAGGTTAAGTTATGAGGCTGTAATGGGGCTGCATTAACAGGGCAAGGACCTTCCGCGTCCTATGGAGAGAAATTGTCTCAACATTACACATCCAAATCCTTGGTACAAAAGGAAGCCAACAGAAGCTCTGCAGTACTTGGAGAACTTCCTGCCCTCTCCCTCTTCCAGCACAAACATGACTCCACTTTGCAACCAAGCCATAGACAGAAAGGAGATTTCCAAGCACACCTGCTGGTCCAGGGAGGGGATTGTCCCGCTCTGCTCTGCACTGGGGCAGCCTCACCATGAGTCCTGGAGGCAGTTTGGGTGCCAAGGTATAAGAAAGATCTAAAGCTGTTAGAAAGTGCCCAAAGGAGGGACTTGGGGATGGGGAAGGGTCTGAGGGGCTGTACAAGGAGCAGCTGAGGGCACTTGGCTTGTTCAGCTGGAGCAGAGGACACTGAGGGCAGACCCATGAGGGTCTGTGGCTCCTCCCGAGGGGCAGCTCCAACCTCTGCTCTGTGTGAGCAGGGACAGCACCCAGGGAAGGGCTGGGGCTGGGCCAGGCTGGAGATCAGGGAAAGGTCCTTCCCCCAGAGGGTGGTGGGCACTGACCAGGCTCCCCAGGGCAGTGGGCACAGCCCCAAGGCTGCCAGAGCTCCAGGGGTGTTTGGACAACGCTCTGAGGGACAGGGTGGGATTGGTGCAGAGTCCTGGGCAGGGCCAGGAGTGGGACTGATGATCCTTGTGGGTCCCTTCCAGCTCCAGATATTTTATGATCCAATGATTCCAACCCACACTGACATTTTGAGGTGAACCAGAACCAGCAAGAACTTTCTGCCCATCATTTTCCAGCCTTACCTTTACTTTCCTCGCCTTTTGCCATCTTGGTAATAGGGAAGATGGTAGTGATGTGCACACAGTCTAATATAGCAAGGAGGATTTTGGTTAGTCTGAGGAGGTCACAGAAGTTGTAGAAACCAAAATATATCAGATTTCTGGCTAAGTTAACAACCTACCAAAATAACAATAAAAAGCCTCATTAATACTAAACATTTTGCTATCACAATCAAGTTATTCTTAACACAGTGACAAGATCAATAACTGGCTGAGAGTCCTATTTTATCCCAGCATCTGAGAATTCCACAACACTGGCTAGTTCTACATTACATCAGTTTTCTACTTGCCTACAAATCCTGCAGTGCCTGGAATAAAGTCTGTATCTGCAACTGATATTCTATAGCTACAAAATCAGACCATATTTGTCTCCTTGTAGAACAGGGGCAAGACTAGAGGGAATGTACAGATGACTTTCATCATTGTCTTACAAAACAGAAACTAAAAAGTTTGCCCACAAGTCCTCCCCATGCACTGCTTCAAGATCCACACAAAAATATCACATGCAGGGTGAATATTTAACACAGCTCCGTTACCAGAAGTACGTTCCCTACATTTTTTTAAGGAATGTCACATCCTTTCTTAAATTAATGGTTATTTTGGGAAAACTGTTGCATGCATCTGCTACATCTTATTTGCACAGGCTATTGAATAGGTCAGTAAGTCCCAGGACACTCCTGGTGAGCATTACTATAAGCTCTCTGTGCATGCAAACTCAGTGTTTAGTTTCTGAGACTATTTATTCCAGTAAGGCTTGACTTTGCAATAACACAGAACACAGAAAGTAAACAAGGCTGCTGCAAATCCAAGACAAACTCACATTCATTAATTGTATTTCAAGAACCATCACTGCAAACTCACAAACTTCCACCAGGAGAAGGACTCCTGTGGAAAGGAGGAGCCAGCAGAGGCTCAGCACTCAATCAGTACTTGCCAAACTATCTGGTGTTGAAAAAGTACCAACATTCCACCAAAAAACAGAAAAGGATAAATTAGAGCTGGATAACTACCTCAAAAGTGAGCTTATTTTTCTCTTTATCAGAGAAAGGGAACCTCTGACAGACCACATCTCTTAAATATTCCTCTACAAATTCCATTGTTTGTGCAAATCTCTCCTTAATTTCATCTTTGGAAGTTCCACTGCTATCATAGCTGAGGAGGGAGAAAAAAAAGAAAAAACAAAAAGAA
Source organism: Margarornis squamiger (assembly GCA_035222235.1). Lineage (NCBI taxonomy): Eukaryota > Metazoa > Chordata > Aves > Passeriformes > Furnariidae > Margarornis > Margarornis squamiger. The sequence goes on from JAWWTY010000022.1 coordinate 1,574,209, forward strand.
AACAAAACAAAACACAAAGCTTAGCATGCAAATACACAGGGCTCCTTTTCCCCAAAACAATTTTTCATTGACTTGTCAAGATCTAAGAAAAGTTAAAGGCTGGTAAATAATTTATCTAAATGAGGGAGTCAGGACACTGACACCAAAATTTCCTGGCTTTTGCTGTTTTATCCCATATGCTCATTTTGTACTATTTTAAAATGTCTGAGGAAAACAAAAAAAAAAAACACAAAAAAGAAAAGAGAACTTTGTCCCAATAAATAAAAAAAGCAACCTTTATTATGAGAGTGGAAACAATGACAAGGGATGTGCAGCACTGAGGAGGACGGGTGGCCAAGAGGTGCTGACTGGGGATGGTATTTTTTCCTCCAAATAAAATCTATATATATGCAAAACAGATATTATTTTTTAATGCAAGTTCTAGGGATTTTTTTCTCAGTATGTGCAGAGGGAGTTTGAAAAGACAATCCCCACCTTTCACTAACTTATGTTGTCCTGTTTGATCATTTATTGCTGTTGAGCTCCTGCCAGAGCCAAAACCATATAACAAAATTTGAAGTACAGCAAACGTGTATCAGGAGTGGAAAATTCTGCTTGAATTATTAAAATCTGTTAAAGTTTTGTCAAACTGTCAGGACTGAATATTTGGTGGTGGGGTTTAGGTGAGTGTGTCTTCCTGTTGCCATGGAAAGCAAAACACCAAAAGCAAAGAGAAAGGACTTAAGTGATGATCTAAATTACCCTCATGTAGTTTGTGGGTACTCGCTATATTTTGCATTTAAAACTGAGTATTATCTACTGTATCACCACTGTGTGCCCTGAAGACAAACCCCCGCTGACCCCACACACAGCAGGGACATTGGGGTTATTTATTGCCTTCTCAGGACCGTGTTATGGGCGGGGTTGGTTCATTTTCCTTGGGTGCTGTTTCCTCCCCCACCCCACTCCCGCAGGCACTCACTCGTCGATGGCGATCTCGGAGGGGATCTCGGACCAGAGGCGCGCGTACTTGACGGGGGTCACCTGCTCCTGGGGGTCCCTGTCCACGTGCATGTGCAGCATGAGGCGGCAGAAGGAGGCGCGCAGGTCGTAGGGCAGGTTCTCGTCAGACATGCAGCGCAGGATGAGGTCCACGTCCAGCTGCCCCGAGATCTCGTTGATGGCCAAGTACTGGCGGTCAAGGCACATTCGAGCAAAGAGGTTGAGCTGGTATCTGCAGGGGGAAAGGAATAAAACTGCTGAAAGTTTGTGTTTAGAGTTCACACTTTAATTGCCAATGTAGTAAGGAGTAGAGGATGTGGGTATAGTGCTGGTGTATTCATGTGTTAACAGAAACAGTATTACACTTTTCAGGAATACAGCTAATGCTTACTGTGGAAAGTACTTACCAAACAGGAGAAAATGGTATATAATAGAACAAAGGGAGACATGATTTTTCCTCATTAAGTATCACAGAATCACAGAATGGCCTGGGTTGGAAGGGACCTTAAAGCTCATCCTGTTCCACCCCCTACCGTGGGCAGGGACACCTTCCACCAGCCCAGGGTGCTCCAAGCCCTGTCCAGCCTGGCCTTGGACACTTCCAGGGATCCAGGGGCAGCCACAGCTTCTCTGGGCACCCTGTGCCAGGGCCTGCCCACCCCTGCAGTAAACAAAAAGCAGTATTCTCTAAGAAAGCTCCAGCAGAGTCCAAACAACACTACAGGCAGCTCAGCTTAAATCCTGCACAAAGTCAAACACTTCTTACAGACACTGAAGCCACAGTTGTGCACAGAGGCAACAACACAGATGGGTAAAGAATCACTGCAAATCAGGTACCTGATTATACACCCACTGAGCTCTGCTGCCTTCAAGGAGAGAACTGGGAGAGGAAAAACTCTACTTAATTCCTAAGCTTTTCAGTCCATGAACTGATCACAAGCAACTGGCATTTGAATTATGCACATCCAAGAGGCTGACAATTAGTCCTTGGCCATAACAATATCCAACACTCCTCAGTGTTCACACAGGCTGCTGTTCAAGGAAGGAACGTTTAACTGAAAGCAGATTCCTTTCACTCTCAGCACTCCCCATGGAACTGGACCAAACTGCAGCCTAAACCCTTCTTCAAAGCATGTTTATGAGGTATAATGTAGACTAAAAACAATTAACATTACCAATTATTATACCAATATATATATACTAAAAATTAAAACTACCAAGTCTATTTAAAAACAAGTGCAAGAAAAAAACCCTACTATTTTGAAAGCCTGTATGTTTTAAAAAATTGGATCTCAGAGGTCTCCTCCTGAGCTCCAAGAGGCTCAAATAAAACCAAATATTAGGAATTCTCCTGCAAGAACCATTTCAGTGGAAGAGGAAATGTAAAATAAGATAGCTATTAAAAAAATAATTTAGCTGTACTTTTTGCATTGCCACAGCTGAGTCAGTCAAACATCTCCCAGGGGTTTATAACCCAGACACAGGAATTTGGTCTGGCCTGAAACCTGATCTTACACTATGCCAAGAACTCAGTGTCTTGTCAAGTCATCTGGAAACATCACTCCGTGTCAGCCCCTGCTCAGAGCACGGCCTGGGCTGCACAGGGGAGCTCTGCATTTCCATCACTGCAGCCTTGTCCTGCTCAGAACCCTAAAGGCTTAGGGAGAAATGCAGAAGGCAGAGAGAACAGCAGTGACTTCCTGAAAACCAGAAGTAAAGCCATGTGCACACTGACCCTGTTCTTCCCAAGAGTGGCTGTTTACCCCCCTCCCACCTGCCCACAGGTGAGCCAGTGGGCACTGTGCAGGTGCTCTCCTACCACCCACCAGCAGGAGCCCAAGCAGAAACAGCATCAGGAAGTGCTGAGCAAATTCAATGCTCTCGAAGCCTGAACCCTGTTTTAAATCAGTTTAAACCAGCTCATGCTGGTAACTGGACTTCTCAGCACAAGTAACTCTGTGCTTTCAGCTCTCCTTCCCAAGAGACTTCATCCTCCCTCTAAAGGCTGCTTTGTCCAAGCTACCCCACCCAGACCACACAGCCCTACGAACTCTGCCACCCACTACTGCGTGTTGTTCACCTGTAGTAGCTGAGCACGTCCCGATCCTCCTTCTGCCCTTCCTTGGCATCCTGGGCCAGCTCTCGGATGCTCTTACTGCGGATCTCCTTGTTACTGTCCCTCCAGAACAGCCACACTTCTTCCTCGTCTTCTCCAACGTCCAGGGCGTTCTCTCCACTCGACACCTCTTCGAACTCAAAGCGGGAGAGGACGAGCCTGGGGGCAGGAGGGGAGGTCACAGCCCACCCTGCCAGCACCCAGGCCACCCCTCAGCCATGTTTCAGACATGTGCTAAAGCCTACTGGGGATTACAAGTAACTGATTTTATGGCCTCACCTGCATTCAGAAAACATAAGTTTCATTCCTCAACTCTGCGAAGTAAAAGCAGAGCAGTAAAAGCAGTTACCCCTTCAGCAGTAGCTCTTTACTACAGCAAATCATTGGGGCTTATTATTGAAAGCATCAGGTAAGAATTAATTCAGATTGTAAACTTTGCATTCAGTCTTGAAAAGGTGAATGTTTCAGCTTCTTTCAATTGAGCAAAATAAAGAAACAAGATGTGAAAGGCACATCTAATTGGCTTTCAAAAACATCTTTGTAGAAGTGGTTCAAAGATCATTCAATAAACCAGGAAATGATTTGGGAAAGAAAAACATCCAAAAAATCATTAATTCTGTATCCCATAAATGCCAATTGGATCAGAACTTCTCTGCTTATGTGGTGAAATAACTAGAAATTAATCACCTGCTGATACTAAGAAGGCTTTTGGGGCTTTTAGTTCTTCAGCAAAGACCACACATCTGAAAGAACCCCGATTTAACATACCAGGATAAGGACAAGTGATGCAGCAACATTAAGTGCTGGTGGAAACGAATACACCCTTTATGATTTCATGAAGGGAATCAGATGTGCAAGAATACTTTCTTTCACCCTTTGTGTTTGAAATACTACCTGGCAAAGACCCTCTACCCTTTCACAGCACTGGAATACTGGTTATCTATTCCTAGTACAGATATTGAATAAAGACATCTCTGCCAAAGACAAGCAGACCTGGTGCCTGCTATGAGGCTTCAGCAGTGGTAGGGCCATGCTGAGAGCTGGAGACCAGAACCCAAACCCCAGAGGGAGGAAAGGGTGAGCGGGGATGGATCAGGGTCTGCTCCTCTGCCAGCTGAGCTCCCTGCAGAGCTGGTGGAGGATCAGGCCCACAGGAGCCTGCACACCTTCCTGCAAAGTCTGTCTCCTTTGGATCAGAGATGAGACAGCTCCAAGGTTTGTGCCTGCAGGCTGAGAACACCCTGACAGACGTTTGCTGCCGTCAGTCCCCGGCTCCCCTGTGTCTGAAGAGGACCCCACACAATTCCCTGCTTCCTCAAGATGTGCCAGCAGAGTGCTCAGCTTTGAACACCTTCCTTCTGTTTCACACCAGGAAAAGCAGCTCTAAAGGCACTCACTTACTTGGTTTCAATGAGAATGTCTGCATTGGCTGGGTTCAGCACAGCTTTGCAAATCAGCTCCTGTGTCACCGGAATAGACTTGTTCATGGAAACGCACAGATCAGAGAGGTAATCCAAAAACCTGGTGGGGAACAGGAGCCAAAGGGGTATCAATCACTGGGGAGATCTAGGCTGAAGCTAGCTACATTTCAGGAAGAAAACACTCCATTGGAACAGTGCAGAGCAGGAGTGCTGCCTGAGGGGGAAGGAATGGAGAGTGTCAAAACAGAAGGAACTAGCTGTGCTTCCCTCTGAGCAAGCTGGCAGGTACAGACTCTTCTCAGAAGGAAAAGGGTAATTATACACTCAAAAATGCAGCTCTCACCTGGGCTCCCTATTTTTCCTCACGAGACTCACAAAGGTGTCAATCTCAGCAGCTGTGATGTGCTTCTCCAGGAGCTTGCGGTTGTTGTGGAGCAGGGCTGTGATGGTGTCCTCGGCCAACACGTCGTAGCCAATCTGCTTCTGCATGAAGCCAAACTGCTTGGCAATGTACTCCTTCAAAACACAGAGGGAAGGAGGGAGGGGTTGGAATTAACCCTCAGAATTTAAAACAATGAGAGAGAACAGGAGGATGTTCGTGGATACCAACATCCCAAGGAGTGAACTGGACTACATCCAAATTGTTCTTTTTCAAGAAAGCAAATGACAGACAATTTTCACACCTCCTTCCCTCCCTCCCGGGCTAGACACCAGCAAGGCAGCTACTCTGATCTGATAGCAGCCTGCTTTTAATACATGGCAACAAACACGGAGCAGTCTTGAGTCACAGGACAACTTTCAATGGAGCCCACAGAAAGCAAAAGCGATGAAAGTCTTGTAATTCACCTGGATGTGACAGCTAGAAATTCTAGTATTTTCTTTAAGTCCACTTAGAACCAGTGTTAATTACATTACAGACTCAGATGAAAAAACCCAGGTAGAATAAAACTGAGCCATCCCAACATCTCTTGCTGACTGTACAACCACAGCAGAGCAGAGCAGGGTTTAATTAACGGGATGCAGCTTATTTTTTTTGGAGCACACGAACAACATTGGTGCCACTGAACATCACAGACACATTCCCAACCTGGTTCTTCCTGTAGTCCTGCTGGGAGTGCCTGAGCACCCTGTAGCAGAGCCTGCAGATGTGCCTGAAGGGCGCGTGGCGCTGGTCCCCGAGCTCCTCCAGCCGCAGCATGGGCCCGTCGCCGCTGTCCGTGAACGGCGCCTGCAGCAGCTTGAAGATCTGCACAGTCACCACAGAACACAGGCAGGCCCGTGAGGCACTGCCTTCAGCTGGCTCAAGCTGGGGCCAAAGCCATCCAGGCCCATCCAGGCTGTGGCTCTGGATGTCTAAAGGTACATCAGAAACACACCACAGCCACCGAGCAGCCAGGACAGAAGATGCTGATCACCTTGATTCAACACCACGTGCTCTAATTTTGCCTTCCAGCAGTGGGGAGCCTTACAATCCACTGCCCAGAGGCTGCTGAAAGCTGGGAACTCTAAGGACCTTTTAGTCCAGATAAACCAGGACCAAAAATTTCATACAGCCACACAATGGTTTGGGTTGGAGGGGACATTAAAGCCCATCTCAGTCCATCCCTGGCCATGGGCAGGTACACCTTCCATAGACCAGGTTGCTCCAAGCCCCACCCAACCTCACCAGGGTCTCTATTATCAGGTGCTCTTTCCCAACAACCTTTCTTGCAGGCAGAGTTTGGAGAAAAGCACAGCCTACCTGCTTTAGGATATTCTGTTCTCTCATCAGCTTCTGCCGTTCTCTGTTAGGTTTAGAAAACACCACTTCAAGCACATCCTGTCCAGAATTAGTTCCACCAGTAACAAAGTAGACCAAATCCTCCAACAGCTTGGTAACAGATCTGCAGGAAAGCCAGAAGTTGTTAAAAGAACAATGGCAGGGTAAGTTTACACAAATTTCTAAATGCTATGTGAGTAATGAACATCAATTAGTGACTGGATAAAGCTCAGAGGTTTGTACAGAAGTGAAAATTAGGAACTAACACTCCCTATTGCTGCAGCCTCAGGGTCCAACAGCTAAACAAGAACAGCAATAAGACAACAGTATCACTTCAGGGCAACTCTACCCTTGCCAAGTTCTATTTGGCAGCTCTTTCAGTTGTCAGAAACAATAAATCAGGTGATACCTCTCCCAAGGCCAAGGAAAAGGCCTTGGCTATGGGAGCACCTGGGCCCTGGTCTGGCACAGCCACCCCTGTGCTCTTTTTGTGTGGCCACATTTCCACGGACACGGGCAGAGGATTTGCAGCAAGTCATATGTTCAGTCTTCACAGGATGGATTAGGAATTCCCACACTCAATTTGCAAAGGTATGCTGGGGATTAGTCCCCCAAGCTCACAGCATTTCTCATGCTCTCACTGCACAGAGGACAGGGAGGGCTGGACAGAGCAGGCCTGGGAAACTCCACTGTCAACACGGCAACAACAAAGACACTGATTTTTTCCACATCTCAAGGAGGAAACCAAATCCCTCTTCTATAGCATACACAGATAACACTATCAAAGGAACAGTTACTGAGTAAAGGAAGCAACATTATCTGAACTGAACCCTGCTTTCCTTACCTTCTTTCATTCTGGGTTATCGTTCCCTTCTCCAACTTGCCAGCAATGGAACCTAAAACCTTACTTGCATCATTTGCAAAATCCAAGTCCCGAACCTCTGCAGGTGACACTGGTACTATAGCAAAGGCTTCTTTGTCCTCCTTCACTGGAGAGGTACCAATCTGAAACCCACAAAGTTTTATCATCAAACCAAAGGGCAGGAACAAAGCAGTGGTTCACACACTGTGATAATGGAACAGGAGAAAAGCCACATTGCTGAGACAGCACGAGACTCCTGCTGAAGCCAAACTTTGAGAACACTACCACTCTGTGTAAGCTCCAAGCTGTTCTAAACCCAGAGAAACAGCAGGTGAGATGGCAAAATGTTACTATAAACAGTGGGGAAAAAAATGTTGCCCATGATGACTGTTGTGGAGCAGAAACTGAATAGCATAACTAGTAAACTAGCATAAAACTGAGCCCTGAAATCAAACATTTTGCATGGACACTGGTCATTACTGTTACATGTTTGGTGTGTGACAGACCCAGCAGTGCCAGGCACTGGAACTCCTGCCCACATCCCTTCTGTGGAAACACAGGAGCCAAGGCATGGCCTCACACAAAGGAACAGAACTTACTTTAAGCATCACAGGTTTCTCCTCTTCTTTGTCAATAGGGATATTGGTGCTGTGAACCCAGGTGTTCGTGCAAAGGTGCCTGAGCCTGACATAGGAGTTCCTGAAAGAAAGGCAAGAGTTCCAGAGCTGAGTCAGCCCCTCAGCCAGGAAACCTTCACATTGTTTACATTGCGAGGTGTTGGCAGGAACAAGGGGAAAAGAAGAGCCATGTCCATCCATGCTGCACACCACAGCACAACAGGAACAACATTCATCTTGCCTTGGTTCCTTCTACAAATTCGCCTTAGGCATCTTAGTGTGTAATGAAACAGATTCTGCTTTAAACCAGAACCACATCCACACGGTGTTACTGTAGCTCAGCTGCTGCACAGTAACAAACCAAACCCCTTCCCATCCTCACATTTCCATGACATGGTGGATCTGAGCTGCCAGCCTCCTCCTCACCTTGCGAGCTTTCAGCCCAGGGCTCCCTGATATCTGTATTTCAGAGTGTCTGACAATTCAGGAAGCTGCTAAAGTGGATGGGACAAATTTGCTCTGCTGTCTCAGTGGGGACAGACAGCAAAGGGCCCTCATGCAGACTCTTTGAAGGGTTCAGCACCTTTTAAGTGGCAAGAGGTACCATACAACAGTAAAGAGGTACCACAAAACAGTAAACAACAGAAAATGAAGTGCTAAATACTTGATGTTACATGCTAACTAACATAATAAAGACAGGTCACAGGAGCGGCCTGAGAGGACAGCCAAGGCTTTTAGTCCCAGGTCATACCCTGGCAAGGCAGTCATTTAATCTCAATTTTCCCATCTCTAAAGTAACGTTCTCATCATAACTCATTTGTAAAGTACTCATAACTCATACGTAAAGGACTGCAGTGAAGCTTCAGGCATTTTTTAGGTATTTTTACAATAACTTGAGGAAGAGGCCAACTCCAAAGGGTAAAAGGGAAATAAATACCTCAGGACCAAAAAGCCACGCGGCTGCCAAGCCGCCAGGGCCCTACCTGGGCACCAGGCTGTCTCCTCCGCGCAGGGTGGTGGGGTCCAGCTCGAAGATGGAGGAGATGTCGTTGCCCTCGGGCACGGACACCAGGGAATACGCCATCCTGTCCTGGGCTCCGCGCAGCCCCCGCCGCGCCGCGTCCTGCTCGGGGTCCAGCTGGGGAGGACACCCGTGTCAGCCCGGCCCCACACACCCCACAGCTCCACACACACGGCCTGCGACGGGCAGACAGCGCTCTGAGGCACGGCAGGCACTCCGGCACACCAGGGACACCGGCAGGCAGCCGCCCTTGCCGAGCTTTTCTTGCCTTCCCTGGGGTAACTGGGAGCGTTCCAGGCTCACAACCACAGCAAACCCCACACCACAGAGGCTGGTCTTGCAGACAGTGCCAGAAGAGACAAGATCCCCCCGCCACTCACAACACACGCCCTGGATGCTCGGACTGGTTTCTGAGATCCCCAACCCTGACACCACCAGCTCTTCCAACATATTGCAATTATCAATCTAACAAAGTAATTAATGAGCTGCAAATATCAAAATCAGCCACGCAATGTACCAACAGTCTTGCTGGGAAATAATCCACTTCAGCAGCAAAGATGGGACTCAGCCTCTCAATGCCAAGCAAGAGAAACAAGTTGCTAATCAAGGGCTGGGATGTCCTGCTGTTCACACTACAGCTGGTGGTGCTCTCAAGCACAACGTGTTACCAGGGCCATGGCACCACAAGGATCTTCATTCCCAAGGTGCTGGCAAATCACCAGCCTCCTTCAACAAAGATACTGACATCAACTGGATAAACCCCTGACTTGTCAGATGAAAGGACACAATGGGGGGGAATAAAGATGAACTGAGAAAAAGGAACAACAACTTTCTCCAAAACCTTTCCCAGGGAACTCCCAGCCATCACCAGTTCATGATGAAAGAAGTGGCTCACTGTCTGGCACAGAGGAGCCAGCTGTGCACGGACAACCACCTCATCCCTGGGTGCAGTTTTCAGGGTGCAGATTTATCAGCTTCTCTGTGCTGGTGGCACCAGAGCAGGGAGGCACCCAAAGCAGTCAGCACTCAGCCTTTCACAGTCCCGGTGGGAGGCACTGCACTCCTTCAACATATGGGAAAGGTATCCAGGACTGCTTGTGCCTCAGGACACTCCCAAGTTCATGAATGTGGCTGCAAAGCAGTGACATTTCTAGTCTGATTTTGCACATGGGAACAGGCAGGGAACAGAAATACGCCCTGGGGGTGTGCCTTCAAGGGAAGAAGCAACTCCAGGACTCCATCTGGAGGCTTCACATCAGGAGAAACTCACTCACTTGGAATGAATTCTCCCAATTTCAGCTGTGTCCCTCATCCCCATGGCAAGGGGATGGGTCACAGTCAGGAATACGGCTGCTCTGCATTCACACTTTGTACTCCAGGAGACAACTGGTCGTTTATGAAACTGTGGCAAAGCTGAACATGAGCAGTAAATCACAAAGTAGGAAACAGGGGAATTTAGGGAGCAGTGAAACTCCAACCCCAAAGCTGACAAGAGCAGCCCCCTTTGCTGCTCAAAGGCATAACTGGCTCCTCACTGTGCCTGCTGAAACCCCTCCTTGTACAGCTCCCTGAGGGATAAGGAGAAAATACAATAAAGCCCGGAGCTGTGCACAGAAACCCTGCAGGGAGCCCATGTTTGGATCAAGCTGGAGTTTGGATAAAGTTGGATCAAGCAGCTACACCCTCCTGTCACTAATGCATGTTAAAGGATGTGGTGACTTCGCGTCACAACTGAATTATGTGCTCCTGATCCTGTTCTTTCTGGTCTATTTTTGCCATCTAGTGGTAAAGAGACAGAGCAGGGAAACACCCGGAGAGCTCTGAGAGCGCATCCACATTATCACTGCACAGCACAGGAGGATGGGTGTCTGCCTGAAAGACTTCAACACTGATTAACTTTCCAAAACTTACGCCAACAAAAGAACTCAATGTCGGATTCCCCCTCATTCCCCAAACAATAGCTACGGATGGGGGTTTGTTCTTATTTTTAGTATGTTTACTGCACTGAGCTGCCAAATGTCACTAATCAGAGTAACAGCTCAATATCTGGGGGGGCAAGGGAAGCGTTTGTATGGCCAGGCTATAATGACAAATCCTTTTAGGAGGGAAAATCCACCCTGCAGCATTTCAAAGCATCACATTCATCTCTTAGAAAGGGGGAGGAGTAGCTCTTTGTCATCTCCAAATGGAGCAAATCTTCCATAATACAGGATAAATGATCAAGCTGCATAAGCCTACAATCAAATCCAACTAAATAAACATAATCCACAACGGAAAGTGCTGTTCCAGTTTTCTCGGTTTTCAGCTACTGAGGCAACACTGGGTCCCTTTGACACCAAAGAGAAGCTGTTAATACAAAGCATCACACACACAGTCTTTGACACAACAACATTTACTGACAACAACACAGACTTGTTGTCACGGGAAGATGGGAGGAATGGCACTGAAATCACCCCCATTCCTGCTCTCTCCTGTGACAAGCTCCAATGAGAGGGAAATTGTTTCTTAAACAAGGAGGTCAGACAAGTGACAGGCACAGCACTGTAGGACATCCCCTCAGGGACACCTCTCACCTGGTGTCACCTGGAGCAACTTGCTTTTCAGACCTAGACAAGACAGTGCTTCAAGGAAACAAAGGTTTGAGAAACAAGACAGAAAAAGAGATGCCACAAGTGGGAGAGGCGAGGTGGGGGGTCAGGTAAGGTGTAAATCCAGTTCCAAGAGCACTGCTCTTCTCTAAAGCCTAGCCCAGTTAATCCCCACTCCTCTGGATAGGCCTTAAAAGCCTTCAGAGCACCCTCAGGATTTTAGTTTCTTCACTAGCAACAAAGCCTGGCCCAGCTCTGCACTGCCCAGGTGAACCCTGGGCCTGTGCCAAGCCCTCCTCAACCAGGGGCAAGATCAGACTCTTGCCTATACTTACTGAGGATTGACACTCCAGGTCATCTTCCTCATAGTCAGGGTTTACCTGATGAAACAGAACCACAGGCACGTCAAAACTCCAGCAGAGGTGGAAGTGGGAAAGAACCTCAGCAGCAGCTAAACTCACAGTGTTAGCACTGCCTGCACTGCCACAGCTGCAGCAGCCATGCAGGACACCCTGCCCACACCCACACGGCTCCTCAGGCAGCTCTGTGCCCACAAACTCACAATTTAACCTCTGCAAACATGCAGAGAGAGTTATTCATTCAGGATAAGCACTACAGGAGCAAGAGTAGAGAGTTAACAAGCTCATGCCTTTTTTTTTTTTTTAATTCCAAGTGGAATTTCCTACTAGAAATTACTGGCTGGGCAAAAATCTTTTAGAACAAACACTATTCTAACCAGGGATCAGGTAGCAATTTCCTCTGGCATACTGCTGCATGATGTAAGACCATGTTTTTGTTGTGGCTGATTAGAAATCCCAAGATTTACTGGAAAAGCTCTGCACTGGATCACTACTGAAAAGGATTTGCAAGCGTGCATGTGACAAAACGCTGCTGGTTTTCCAATCTGCTTATCAGATGAATATAAAATGGGATATTTCCTTTATCTGTAGTTTTTACAGACTGGTGTGAAGTCTGCCTGTATATTTTCATTTTATACTCAGTTCTACAATTCTCTTCAAAAATCAGTGATTCAAGAGAAATTACCAACAGTTGAATTCATTTTCCCCCAAAGGCTCTCAGCCATTTACCATTTATTCATCTGTTAATAAAGTCATCTTGATTCTACTGCCCACATGACAGGATACTATTCAGTGTCTATTCTCTGCAGGAGAAGTTATTGCCTCTGGAATTCACACAAAAAGGAAAATGAGCTCAAGACTCCCCCAGCCCGGGGTGTTCTTTCGAGTGCCTTTCAACCCCTATTCTGTGTTAACCCCGATGACCCCAGCACCACTGCACTGCTCCCCCCTCAGGGGTTGAGGGCAGGACAGGACAGGTTTTGGAAGGTGTGGAAGGAAGGGAGCCCGGTGGGAGGGAGGCAGGCCCGCCCGGTGCCCGTACCTCTGCTGCCAGGTAGTGCCCGGTGGCCAGGTGCTTGAACCTGAAGAGGCTGTTCCAGTAGCCGGCGCCGCCGCGGCAGGGATCGTGCTGCACCACCTGGGGAGGGAGGGAGGGAGGGACAGGGCTCAGGGCACAGCTCCCACCCTGCTCCAGGGGCAGCCAGGAGCACACGGAGCCTGGAGCTCTGGAGACACCACCCACCTGTGACCCGTGGCCAACACACCCCAACGCTCCGAGCAGGCCCTGGGGGCTGTTTCGGAATTACGGTGGGAAGGTTACAGGGTAGGTTGGCAGAGAAATATTTCAAGAAGGTGCTTTCTACCTACATGTGTTGCCAGGCCTTAAAACACTTCCCAAAGCAATGTAGTCACTCCTTGACCCTTTTTGGTTGAACGAATTTATGACCATGTTGAAGTGGCTGAGGGAAGGCACCTGGAAACATTTCAAATGCAACGGTGCTGTACAGAAGAACAATAGCTGTATTTCCTGCCTAACTTCCCCTGGGGCAGACAGAGCTCCCCCCAGCACCTGAGGATCTGTTCCCTCACACAGCTGCTCCACGGATGCACCTGCTTCCCCAGGGCAGGGAAAGCTCAGCAGGGCCGAGCTGTGCCTGTCAGGGAAGGACTGTCTCACTGGTGGCACATTTACCACCAGGAATGGCACACACATGGACAGCTACCACACACTGATGGGCTCCAGCATGTCCAAGTGCAGTGAATTATACTCAGGCCTCCATGGCAAACACAGGAGAAGCTGAATGTCAGAACAGATACTTCTGGAAAGAGGATATGACCAACCCCTACCCACCATTACCATTGATTTTCTGAGTCTTACGTGCAGTTCACATTTAAAATCATAAACCAACTCTAATGATACCAATAGATTGAGGATATTTTAAGAAGCCAGAGCTGGCCAACATGTTAGTCACTCTGTTTAAAAGCCAAGTAAAGGAAAAAAAACCCAGTTCAGACAGACCAGCAAAGGCTTGCAGCCTCCCATCAAATGAGGATATGCATAATCACATTATTCCACACCAAAAATAGAGTGTTCGGTTCACTCAGCAGGACAGTGGAAATTATAAGCTGGTGTTAAACTTCAGTGACTGGTAAGAAAATGACTTCACTGATGTTTCTCTGTCCCCCTTTTCTGAATTGTCAAGCATCTAAACTTGGGAGCTCTGTGCTGCACCATCAGAGAGCAGAACTCCTCTGTGATTGTGTGCAGAAAGCACAGCCAGGAAAGGAATTTTATTTTAAACTTAGACCTCCAGGGAGACTTTTACCTACAAAAAAAGAATTCCAGATAGAGTGTGTTTAAAGAGCAGCAGTAATAGATCCTCCAGCCTGTGTTACAAGCCCTACCTCCACTTCCCACAGGGCCTTGGAGCTGGTGGCCGACGTGGCCGACTGCCGGCCCGTGGTCCTCAGGAACACGTGCTGCTTCTTCCTGTGCTCATCACACGTCAGGAACTTCTCCTGCTCTGCGTGGAACAGCCTCACCACGTCCCCCTGCCAAAGCCAGGCAGCAGGGTCAGCACAGGCAGCACCCCCAGGCAGCAGGGACAGGCAGGCAGGGCTCTGGCTCTCACCCCTTTGAGGATGTCGTCCTTGTTGTCGCTCCATTTCATGAAGAGTACGATTTTCCAGCTGGTGTTGCAGTTCACCGAGTTGACCTAAAGGAAGAACTGAAACCATCAGTCCCATTGTCTTGTGCCTCCACAAGACACAAGCCACTGTCTTACTTTCTAGACAGTTTTCACCAGAATCCTGCAAGTCCTGGCAAAGCAAAGCACTTTCTGTGTCTATTGCAGAACAAGGAACTTAGGAACTTCAGAGCTGACTTGCTTACAAGTCATGTGATACACATCTGTGATGGTTTTGGCTGAGGGGAGAGTCAATTCTCTTCACAGTGACCAGTGTGGGGCACATCACTGTGCCACAACTCAATTCTGAAGGAAAGTCTCTTCATACAGAAGAGACAAACTCAAACCTCTGCCATCACCCAACAGATATAACGAAAGTCTTCAAGCTCTGGCAAGTCACTGATGACCAAGATAACCCCTCCTAAGCAGTGCCACAGGTAGCAGCCCACTTGCTGAATTCCATAAAACATGGACAACAGCTTAGCTGAAGCGTGGAGATGCCTGTGCAGCTGCCCCAGCTGTGCCCGTGTGCCCTCACCTCATTGCATCCTGGGTTATCCACAAGTTGGTGGCTGCTGGCGTGGAGAGGCTGCCCAGCATTGACAGGATTCAGGACCACTTTGTCTCCAATGACAACCTGGAGAGAAGTGCAGCATCAGACAGAAATGTGCACACTGAGAAAACTCCTTTCCTTCCGTTTTTTTAATGGAAGTGATGGGAGAAAACCACCCTCCTGCAGTTTAGAGAGATGCCAGCCTGAGTACTCTGCCAGGGGTCTCTTTGGCTCAGAATTTGCCACAGCACACCCAGTCACTGGGGCAGAAGCCCCCTGGGACTCTGGAGCCAGAGCCTTGCAGAAGCAGCAGACTGAGTTCTGGTGCAGAAAGGACTACAGGATAAATTATTGCTACTTGATAAAGTCTGCTGTGTTTAAGTGCCAAATGTATACTTGGCCTGAACCCAGAGCACACTGACACTCATCACCTCCTGCTTTTAGGCAAAGAATACACCCCAGTGACTCAGATTTGCAGAAAAAAATAAAGAGATTAAGAGATTAAAATGGCAATGCATTTAATCAGTACCATTTTTTCCAGATTTCCCATGAACAGGAACATTTGACTTCCTTATTACCTCGTTTCTCATATCCGAAGTGATCGTGACTTTTGATTCTAAACTGACAACACTAAAAATCAAGATGCTAATTATTTCTTCCAAACCTCCTGAAGGAACTCAACATTTCCTACCATTTTGAATTGGGCAGGAATTGTGCAAGGCCAGCCTAATTAGGTCCCTTATTCCCTCCAATGTTAGATCATTCCACGTTTCCCAAATACAAGTTACCATAGCAATTTTCCTCCCCCTCATGACAGCATAGGAAAAAGGTTGTTCCTGCATCATCACACACTAAGAGATCTGTGCATTTCATTAATTGCAAGGCAGGCCTCCCAAGCCCAGCTTGGCCAAGCTGGGCCCAAAGGAATAGGTGAGGATTTTGCTGCCAGCACTTACACTGTCTCCGATGGACCGCAGTTTGTAGAAGGGCTGGATGTAGAACCAGGAACCTTCATTTCCAGCTTCATCCAAGGTCACCCTCATTGCATTCTTCTCTAGCAGAGCTGGAAGCCTCTTATTTACTGTTAAGTATTTGTTACTTTTTAAGTGAAGCAGCTAGAATAAGAATCAGAGTTCAGTTCTAAGAATGCTCCTCTTCCTCCCCTCAACAAACCGAGCGTGCACAAGACAACTTACATTTCTATGCAGGGGTAAAAACTAAACTATACACAAATATTGAGGGACTCAGGCACAATTCCACTTACAGATACAGTCCTACAGCATAAAACATCCTGTTAGTCCAACTGGCCCTTCCCAAGCAAAGGACTCAGACACGTCCTCATCACTTCACCACAGTCAGTTTAAAAGACCCAGAGCCAAGAGCTGTGGAATGCTGGGGACTAAGTGTCTCTCTCTGGTGAGAGGCAAAGCTGCTCTTACCCTGCTTTGCTTGGTCCCCTTTAACAGAAAATGTAACTATTGCTATTGACTTCCCTTCTCTGTGCCAGTTTGTGATTTGGTGTGTCAACACCTGACAGTGAGATGGTGTCTAGTGTTGTTCACATGCCGCCCTCACGTGGCTCTAACTCTCAGGAAGGCTCAAAGTATTTCTGAAGAAAGCAATCAATATGACCTCAAAAGCCCCACAATTAACCCATAATAAAAAAGTGACTTCACCACAGCTGTACACCCAGTCCCTGCTTCCCGAGATCCCCCTGCAGGGCATGGTCAGCCCTGCAAATCTACACTCTTGTCCAGGAATTCCAGAAATTTAAACTCCACCAAGCAGGGAATTTTGAACACAATCCTCTCCAGCTTGCAGAGATGTTCCAATACCCTACCTGGATCCCATTCCCAGACTGGGTGACTGTTCCCATACCCTACCTGGATCCCATTCCCAGACTGGGTGACTGTTCCCACAGCCTACCTGGATCCCATTCCCAGACTGGGTGACTGTTCCCATACCCTGCATCCCATTCCCAGAGTGGGTGACTGTTCCCACAGCCTACCTGGATCACATTCCCATACTGGATGACGGTTCCCAGCAGTTTCCTGTTCTCGGTTTCATTCTGTTTCTTTTCCAAATCGGCCGCATGCTGAAATCAAGGGACAATAATTCAATGGCCTGGGTTTCTATAAAAGGGTGGCCAAACACCTGAGCTCCTGGAGAGCATTTCAAAGCACTGGGAAACCAGAAAGCATCTGAAACAGCCTCATTTCCTTTTTTCCAGCTTCCAGCAGCGTAACTTCCAATTCTCCTTTTCAACTGTTTAGGAAGATAGACACATACCACTTAAGTAATCAGGGTACAATTTGACATCATTTAGAAATAAAATAGGAAATAAAAGTCTCAGACAAAATAGAAGGCAAGTGCCTCTGGGGAGGAAGACGAAAAGGGATGGGTACCAGCTCCAGCCAGGAATTCTATAGTCCTGTCTACTGACTTCTGTACAAATTGAAAGGAAAGAACCTCAACTTTGCTTCTTTATTTTCCTTTGCCAATACAGGCTCCAACTCTTCTCCAGCCTGTCTTTTTATGGCAAATCCAGTCCCTCTCCCTGTGCAGCAGCATCATTGAGAGGACATGTACAAATACCCACTGCAGCGCTAGACACCTGAATTCCCAGCTCCCAGCACCAGAGCTCATCCTTCCTGGGGCTGCTGGATGCTCTGTGCTACAGCTGAGCATCCTGCATCACATTAACAGGGTGACAAACAATTTATAGCGAGCCTCTTGCTCTTTTTGTTTTAAAAGCTATTTTGCCCAGGCTGTTTTTAAACTATTCCATTTGCTTAAGAAATTCTCCCTCAAGCTACATGGAAGATCTTTTTTATTTTTAATTAAAAATATAAATCTGTATTTGCTTTAACTGCTCTCTGGTGGGAGAGGGTAATTTAAAGCTGGACTTGTTAGGAGGCCAAGGATCAAGGTGCATGGTTTAGTTCTCAGATCTCAAGGACTACAGTGGTTCAGTTCCCTCTTGGAGGAGAAAGTGCCCACAGTTCCTCCCTGCAGTGAGCTGAAGTATCAGTAACACAGGACAGAGGAAGGTCCCTCTGTTCACTGTTACAGACTTTAACCACTTCAGCTCACTCAAAATGTGCTGGTTTAGAAGCTGTGTTAGGTACCATAGCTGGCTTTTGCTCCAGGAGAACCTGGGATACAGCTGCTCGTTCTAATTCAACAATGTAGTCAGCAGCACACAGTTTCCTCTTTATTACTGAAATACAACTTTTTTTGCTTGATTTCCAAGTATTCTGTCAAGAAAGGATTTTTTTTAAGGCACCAAATTCCCCTCATCTACCAGCAATCACACACAGGACTGCCCTCCCTGCCACTCTGGGTGCTGCTTTTGTTACAAATACAGAAAACAATTAGTCTGTGAAAATACCATTAGTACTTGGGGTGCACTTCCCAAGCACACACCAAACGTGACACTCATCCCAGAAGAACCACTTCTCTGGCCACTAGATGTCAGCTCCTCAACCAGCACCGAGATGGGACCAGGGAGAGACAAGTGTCCCAGATTTTAAATCCCTTAAATGGCATTAACTGAAAATAACCTGACCTCAGCACCGAGTGCTCCATGGCACACGAGAAATTCCACCAGCACACAAACAGGAGCCAAAAAAGGCAAGTGGTGATGAAGCCATCGATGGTGCTGGAGATGAAACATGCTGATGAAGAATCCTGGGGAGAGGTGACACCTCTGAGCATGGGCAGGGTCCCCACAGAACACACCCCGGTGCAGCAAGTGCAAAAGGTGAGCCCTGGGCCCACGTGAGAGGCAGAAGAGGAAGTTTTGACATGACTGATGCACACAGGACCCAGTTATTGCCAAGCCCCAGGTCACTGATTCAGCCCTTCCACCTTTATGTCCAAGTGATGGAGCTGAAATAATCCCCAATAAAACTGTAAAGCACCCAAACCCTTTCACCAAATCAAGCTGTTCATGGTGGGACATTCCTGTGCAAACATCCCTCAGATGGGGCTACTTCTGGAAAAACCTAATCCTGTATTTCCAGGAGCCTGGAACAAAAGGGCAAAGTGTGAGAGGAGCAGGGACAGACCCCAACCACCTGCACTGGGAGACTGAGGGAAGAGAAGACAACTGCCAGTGACACTGCAATCCAGGGCAATTCCAAAGCCTTTTTATTCCACAGGATGCAGTATTTAGACTGTGACTTCTCTGAAAACCCTTCAACTCCCCCCTTTGCTCATACACCAAAACAGCCAACCCCAGAATGTCCATCACTTTGGCTTTGCTGCCAGTGTCCACCTCCCTCACCAACAGGAGAAAGAGGGCCCGGGTGAGGGACCCTCGTGCTGCAGCCAGCACCAAAATAGCTTTGCCCTCACCAAGGCAACACTTCTGGCTTATAAAATTATGTTTTCAGAAGCAAAATGAGTCCTACAGCGGGTCTTTGTGCAGAGCAGGAGCAAGGCAGCCATATGGCAATCAGCAAGTGACACTCTCCTACGGGGCCATTTCGTATTTCAGGCTACAATGAGCTTAATATAGGCTTAGGGAGACTAAAAATACTCAATTGTAATTCTGACATGAAGTACTCCAGCTATGTAATTTTAACATAAACACGGAGTTTATTTAACTCTAAAGTCAACAGATGGTATTTAAGTTAGCTTTTTTTTTATATAGGAGCTCTAAAAACAGCAATCAACTGCCTTACTGAGTTTTCAGCTGCTGAATGTCAACATTTTACCCAGAGAATATTAAATACTGCAAGCTAATATGGAAGAAGAGGCTGTCTGGCCTTCTAATTACTCATAATTACCCATCAACCTTTACATGTGTTAACAGCAGCTATGTTTGTTCGAGGAATCCCAATAGATTGATCAGACCAGAAGCTCCTGATTTGATGCCTGAGAATCCTCTGTGTAGCTGTTTCAAGGGTCCCATTTTTATGTTGTTACCACTCAAAATGCCCACTCAGAGCACCACAGGGCTAATGACAAGAGCTTCGAGGGCCACCATGGCTCTAAACCAGTACCATGGACACCAGTACTGGGGGACACAGTCCTTGAACAGTATTTTACATAAATCAGAGGATGTTTAGACAGTTAGAGCTCAGAGAACATCTCCAAAGGAGTCTGGTGCCCTGATTTCTATGTACTCTCTTGGTGCCTCCTCATCAGTGGTGTCAAGCTGACTGGAAACCCTTCCTTAAACCCAGAGAGAAGAGTGCTGGTTGTGGGGAGGGCCCTGAAGGAGAGCACTCACGTGCAGTTTGTTGAGCAGCACGGCGTCCGTGGTGCTGTTGGCTCCCGGCTTTGCTGCCTTCCAGAACTGCTTCTGAGCCGAGTACCGGTTCATGGGACACAGCTTGAACAGGCAATCTATAAAAAGAGGCAAGAAACACAAAGATGGCTTCAGCCAGTCATAATTATCTGGGCTTCTGCTGCTAACACTGTCCAAAGATTGCAGCAGCACGGAAAGGTTTATAAACAAATTCCGAAAAGCTCTTGATCAGACAAATGCTTTTTTGAGCAACAGGAACATTGCCCCATGAATGATAAAAATTAACTGCTGCTGCCAACATCTGATGCAAGACCAGAAAATTTATAACTTGTCCCAGTCAAAAACGGTACCAGACTAAAATGGAAACACGTTCCAGAGCTTTCCCAGGCAAACAGACTTGGTTTAGGCACTTTGAGCCTGCAGTTTTTGTCCTTCAGCAGGTACACAATGTCAGCTTGGAGGGCTTTAGTGTGGGCTTTTTGCTGCTGTTGTTGTCTGTTTAGTTTTTTAATCAATCCCTTCTACTGCTTGGGAAAACAGGGCAAAAAAGTAGGAGAATCTCATTTAATGAAGTGGCAACAGCACAAAATCCCCCAAAGAACAGCCTGCACAAGCACAGACCTTCAAGGCATTGCTCGAGGTAACATCAAAGCCCTCGGGGTGTCAGGTTCTATACCCAGTCCATCGACAGGTTATTTAACATCCTGCCTGGCAAAAGCCAGGAATCACAGCTCATTAGTCTCATTAAAAATACATTTCTGTATTAGAGATGCTAACTTATCAGTAATAAACCCAAACGAGCTGCAGTGACTGTTTCTCCTCTTGCCTGTCTCTAAGCAACGGAACACGCAGAAAAATAAATCCAGCTATTCCAAGGCAGCGCCTGAAGTAGCAGCTCAGGAGTTCAACCCAAGTGCCAAAAGAGCCAGGAGGCTGTTCCCAGCCTCTCTGGCAATGACATGGATGTCACACTTCAGGCCCAGTTCACAGGGCCTTTCTCCAGGCTCCTGGTGCATCCCCACAGACTTTTGGGAAGCAGGAGGGTGAGGACACACCGACCTGGGGGTTTATGTTCAGTGCCTGCAAAGCAGAGCTGCTCCTGGGCTGCTGTCTTAATGGACACTTTGGATGCACATCAACCAAAAAGGGAAAAATCCAAAGCTAAAGACAAGTCGCTTCAGCTCTGCCACAGGTTGAGACAGACCTTGGTAATTCTACCTCAGGAGACTGTTTGAGATGGACATGTTCACTCTTCTCAAGCTTTTCCTAAAGAAAAGACCCATTTGATGCCACCCTGCCTGTCTCATCCACCCTCAAAGCACACCAGGCAACATCAAACACCTTCCACGGGAGGACAAAGAACCATCAAACCACAGAGAGGTTTGGGTTGGAAGGGACCTCCAAGCTCATCCATTCCACCCCCTGCCATGGGCAGGGACACCTTCCACCAGCCCAGGCTGCTCCAAGCCCTGTCCAACCTGGCCTTGGACACTTCCAGGGATCCAGGGGCAGCCACAGCTTCTCTGGGCAACCTGAGGGCACGTGGAAGGAGACTGAACTGCAGCCCTCCAGAAACACTCCCCTGCACTCTGCCACCACCACCCTAAAGCTTCTGAAGCACCAGCAAAAGTGCAAACGACACTTTCCAGGTTTGCTCTCTTCAATGTTTTTTCATTTCCATAAAGATGATTCACAGAGATTGACAGTACAGAAGAGACTCAAAAAGCCACTGCGGGCTGGCACTTCAAACTAAGACTGCATTGTAAGCAACACACCAGTTATAAAATCTTCTATTTTTGCTTAAACCATCAGTTCACACAATGACAGCAATTAACACACAGAACTGCAGAGAAGAATTAATTGTATGCTAGATTTAGTCACAGTGCACTTCTTTCCATCCTTTTCAGCGAAGAAAGTTGTCAAGTTGGGCTTAACTTCTAAATTGTTAATGCAAGCAGCCCCCTCTCCTCCCTCAAGCACCACGAGAGCTCTACAAGAGTTTGACCTTGTCCAAGGCAAGAAGGGAAAACATAACATGTTTTTCTTAGGTTTCCATCCTAGTTACAAAGCTGCAGATCTAAAACAAACAACAAAAAGCACTCGATACTTTTATTTCTAGTATTTGTTTTATGAAATCTATTTCTGAAGTGGCTGAGAAGTTAAACTTTGCCTTATTCACTTCAATATGGCCACCAAAGGCTGATTAGCACTGAAGGTATTTCACTGGGGGTCAAAATACAGCAACTCTGTGGCCAGCAGATGTTTAGACCTCCAGGTGCCATAGGTTTGGATGTTTACAACATCAAGGATGTGCTACCCGAGCACCACCACGGTCAGGGATCTGCAACCCACAGTCGTGGGGGCTGTGTAAGATAAACCAACTCTTCGAATGTAGGTCTAAGGTCCAAACTGAAGGCAAAGGAGCCCAAACCATCAGCTCCCTGCTCTGAGCAGGGATTCAGGCAGCTTTAGCCACATAGAAAGGTGATAAATAAGGCAATTACTGCACAGTAACGACATCTTTTTATAGGCTGTTTGTTGAATATTAACCAGGAAGGAATGCATTTTCCTTTCAGATCCTCATGATATCCAGTGAAAAATGGCAGAATTGTACAATGAACAAGTATAAAAATAAAACACGACGTCACTGTTGATGAAATGATGATACATCAAGCCCAAACACCCAAGGAAGGTCCTGCAGGAAAGAGTGATTGCATAATCCCAGCCCACCCCACCAGGATGCTGAATGCCACATGGGCAGGCAGGAAACGTGCATTGCAGCACTTCCAGGCTCAATCCCACTCTCCCATCAGCGCCTGCCCCACACAGGATGAGGCAGGACCGGCCCACGGGAGGGATTAGTGGGACACTGAGATCCCACATGGGCCCTGCAGCTCCCACAGAGCTCACCCGCACACGGGGCAATGGTCAGACCCAGGACACTGGGAATGCCAGGAAACCCCGTGTTCTGTACTCCGGGGTTCAACCAAAGGAAACTTGCCTGCAACGTCATTCCAGCTGCAATTCCTTCTACTCCATGTTTCTCATATTCTCTTCTTCCTTTTACATGCCCTTCTCTTGTTCTAGACCTTGCTGTTTTCCTCCCCAGCACAGTATACAAACTTCTAGCCCTTCCTGCCAGGCACATTCCCAATGCCCAATTTTTGCTCTCAGAGCACAATGAAAAACCTGACCAGGCTGAGCTTTTTCTTAAAATTGACTCCATCACATGGGAATTTAAGTCACCTTTAGGTAGCATGTTAATAAGATTATTACAACATATAATGCAAGACCTGCCCAAAATAGCAAAAACCAAGTTTAGAGAGGCTGGAATGAAGTGGAGAAGGGAGTAAAGCATTTCAGAGCCCACCCAAGACATCAGCACGTTCTTCCACACCAAGCTGCCTAGAAACACATAACTCAAACGTTCCTGTGCAATTCCAGCCTTCCCTTCAGAAGGTTTTCCCACCCCTGGGTCCCGTGAGCAGGGACACCTCCCACCAGCCCAGGGTGCTCCAAGACCCGTCCAACCTGGCCTTGGACACTCCCAGGGATCCAGGGGCAGCCACAGCTTCTCTGGGCACCCTGTGCCAGGGCC
>JAWWTY010000022.1:1598164-1616677 GCA_035222235.1 Margarornis squamiger
GGCAGCCACAGCTTCTCTGGGCACCCTGTGCCAGGGCCTGCCCACCCTCCCAGGGAAGGATTCCTTCCTAATATCCATCTACCCCTGCCCTCTGGCAGTGGGGAGCCATTCCCTGTGTCCTGTCCCTCCAAGCCTTTGCAAAGAGGCTCCCTTCCACCCCTCTCCAGGCTCCCTTCAGGTGCCCTCCCTGCCCCTGTCACATCAGCTCCATCTTCCTCCCTCTGCCATTCCCAAAGGATCTGGAAGCACTTCCAGCCCCAGCCAGGCTGGTTGTGTAATCCACCGCTCATCACTTTTTCCAGATCTCCACTGCCTATTTTAAGCATTTAGTAGAAAGTCTTCCCCAACTTCTTTGCAGTTGGAGAAATCAGGAATCAAATACTTTGCTGGCAACAAAAAGGTGCGTCGTTATTTCGGTTTTTAAACCCAGACTCTACAAAATGCCAACTGGAGAAAGGTAAGAACCAAGAAAAATTACTCCCCCTCACAAAACTCATACTTTAGGGTGCTCTCAAATGAGGGAAATCTATAAAGATGAAGATCTTTAAATAAGTCACTTACAAATCCACTGAATATTTAACACCAACACAGTTGTTTCTTCATTACTTGGAAAAATCCAAACTCCTCTTTGCACAGCAATACTAAAATTACAAGAAAATTAGCAATTCCCTGTTGAAATTTAGCAGTTTCTCTTCAGACTTTTCTATACTTAGGTACCTGATATTTCCCCAAGGCCAAAGCCTGCTCACAGGAGAGAATATCCATACCAATAGTATCTTTTCTTTTTATTTTAAATATTAAAAAGTAGCTGCAATGAAGAAGTAACATAGCTGGCAACGACAGAAATGCTGCAAATAGACCTCTCGACTTCTTATTTATGAAACTGCCCAGCTTTAAAACACTCCCAAGGATGGTAACACTTCACAGGATGAAGAGTTTGTTTATTTAAAGACAAAATGAACACCTCTTTTGTGCTTAAATGCAATATTTTCATGCAGGAGGCCTAGAGAAAAATACAAAATGCCTGTATTCAATCACAGGCAGGTTTCACCTCCTCAGAAGCCCTTGGATTACTCCATCATCTATTTCTATACTTGTTCCTTCTGAGATTTAAAATTAATAGATCACAGCTCAGAGGTTCAAAGAATAAAGAACAAAAGCAGCTACCAAAATGTGTTGATTATTAATCATTCCTGCATTTCCATGAAGAGGGAGAGGAAAAGAACCTGATCCTCCTGGAACGAGACTCTGTGCTGAGAAGGCATCCTTTCATTTTCCCTCTGCACTGCTGAGCCTTTGCTGGGAGCACAGCAGCACCTTGCCAGCAGGGGCTTTGTCAGGATCCAGCCCTGCTGTCCTGATGGAGCTCCATCCCCAGCTCCAGCCCAGCAGGAGAACAGCCTGAACCCTGCACATCCAGCCAAGTCAAACCCCGGGTTACAAACAACCCTGCCATCCCACAAGTGGGGAAAATTGAAGCACAGATGAGCAGGGCTGGGATGGAACCCGGAGAAGCTGGGGCTGCCCCAGCCCTGGGAGTGTCCAAGGCCAGGTTGGACGGGGCTTGGAGCACCCTGGGCTGGTGGAAGGTGTCCCTGCCCATGGCAGGGGTGGGGCTGGATGGGCTTTGAGGTCCTTCCAACCCAACCCACTGTGGGATTTTAGCCCAGACTCAGAGATGTTGCAGCGATAACATCTCTCTGCAAAGCAGTCCCAACTCAAACCCCAAACTCATGACATGACCCAGCCCAGGTTTGTGCCACAGTGACATCTCTCACCTCCCCACTGTGCTGCTCCAGCCTCGTATTTCAAGGGCTTTCAGTGCTTTGCTTTTTAAAGCAGAATAAAGGAGGAAAATCACCCTTGCAACCAACATTTAAATAGAGAACGTGCACATTTGTGATCTAAATATATTTGAATTTTCATGTTAAAATAACCACCCTCAATTCCCATCTGCAAGACATGAGGGTAACCACCCTCTTGTATTATATTCATTTATGCAAAGTCCTGCCAATGGGAATTGCTGCTTCATTTGTTCGAGCTGTAACAACACAGGAAATAATGTAATTGCTGTTAACTTGGGGCTGAGGTATCCAACCAAAGGGAGACAACTGCAACAAGGATTTCAGAGAGGGGAAAATTACAGACCTGAGGGCTGGACACTGAATTGCAATGCCTGCTAAAGAAACAATAATTAAAAAGTAATGGCTTTTTGGCCACATAATTAACTACCATATGACTCCATATTACCCTGTTAGTAACTTATAAATAATAAACACAGCACTTTAGATGTACTGAAATTAACTGGGGGAAAAGCTGTCCCTGGAATCAGGAGTCACAGGAGGGTTTGGGTTGGAAAGGACCTTCAAGAGCATCTCATTCCACTTCCCTTCCATGGGCAGGGACACCTCCCACTAGACCTGCTTGCTCCAAGCCCTGTCCAACCTCCAGTGGAAGCTGCACAGGATGATTTTATTCCAGCAAGGAAAAAGGAGCAAACCCCTCACTCCTCACCTGAAGGGAATGATCTCATGAGGCTCTGACACCTCAGGGTAAACTCAGAGCCCCAGCACAGACAACTCACCCCCCCACGACATCAGTACCCAAAAACTGCCCAACACTGACTCGAGA
This sequence comes from Margarornis squamiger, assembly GCA_035222235.1. Taxonomy (NCBI): domain Eukaryota; kingdom Metazoa; phylum Chordata; class Aves; order Passeriformes; family Furnariidae; genus Margarornis; species Margarornis squamiger. The sequence goes on from JAWWTY010000022.1 coordinate 1,600,796, forward strand.
AATGCACCTTTAAGTGAACATCTCTGGTACCAGAGAGTTCAGGATACACCAGTGTTTGTTTTACTTCTCCACGTAACCTCTTTGGTCTCCTTCAAAAAGAAAACTGCTACTCGAAAAGAGAGAAATATTTAGACACTGCATATACAGGCAGCTCCAAAAGGAAACATTTGCAGGAAAGACCAGCTGCTTTTTTCTATCTCTGGTACTGGGGGAAGATGCTGAGTGAAAACACAAAGCCAAAAGGGAGAGCAACACAAGGAGAAAGGAAAAAACCCAAAAAGCACGGATGCATTTAAATGCAACATATCCCATTTGACATCCAGGGGGTCAGGTGAAAGAAAGGCAGAAAACCATCAGGCTCCTCATCACCACCATGGATAATGAGACCCTGGAGGGGCAAAACAGGCTACAAGAGACCTGGGAAGGCAGAAAACAGGGAGCTGCCTCAGGGAGAGCTGTAAAGGACAGAGTGAACGCACCAGGTATCCTCGGAAGCATAAAGGAACAGTCTCATTTATGCCACAACGGATAACAGACCAAGAGAAGCTACTTCAGAATGATCTCTTTAGGAATTGCCAAGGCACCATGCTGGCTTCTGGAGAGTGGCACACAAGGCAGAAGAGAAACCTCTCAATGCTGAGGAGGGAGGGAAAGAGAAGAGAGCAGTCCTTGCAGGAAGAGCTGAGCCCTGCACACACCAACTGGGGCCACCCCAGCACAGCCCCCGGTTCCACTGACTCTCTTACTGTCTTAGCTCAGCTCTAGCACCAAAACAAACATTGGATCAAGAGACCAATCCCAAGGCCAAACCCTGCCCTCTCCCACAGGCCCGAAAACTCAACTTTTACACTCTACAAAGAGAAGGGTTTGTGCTTCATATGAAGCAAACTGATGTGCATAGGAGTTACAGAAGGAATTTCAAGTAAATGTTGTGGCTTTAGCCTTTGTGCCAGCTTTGAGAGCTGGATCCCTGACTCAGGAAACCATCCCCTACCTCCCTTTTCATAATTTCCATGACAAATCACCCCTGCACAGCACTACAACACAATGGTCAGGACAGGAACCCTGGGACATTCTTCCTCGAAATCTTGGGGTCTTTTCAGTCTGCTTTTTAACCCAGCAGCAAACCAAACCATATTCCTTTCCTGGCCCAATTTAATTTTCTTTCAGCTGCTCACCCCTTGAATTTCTTTTTCACATTTGCTCCTGCTTTTCTGGATGGAAGTTCCTGCTGAAAACAGGGCAGGAAGCGGGGGTAGGAGGCAGGGAAAGCTTGGACAGTCCGAGCACAGGAAGAACAAGGCAGATCAAATTTCAAACCCCTCTGGAAGCGTCAGTGTTGACCAGCATGGAAAGAATACAGTTGTGCTGCTAGAGCTGACAGGACTGAGCAGCACAGTAAGGGTCATTTCTATTTCAGAATGGTTTGTGTATATGTCATAAGAAATAAACCACCACAGCATCACACAAAAGAAAAGGCACATTTCTCAGCTGTTCAATAAAGTAACTCGATTTTCAGCTCTGAAACACATTTGGCTTTAAGAAAAACCACATTGCCAAAAAAAGATACAGGGCCTTTAAATAAATATTTGATAATATTATCGAGGTCTAATTTGGAAGAATGGAAGAAATAATAAAAGTGAACTCAGTGCTTCAATTTTTCTTGCACTAATGAAGCACTCGGGATCCCTTCCCTGAAATGCTTATTTGCTCCCTTCCTTCTGCCCCCGGTGCCATCCAGCCCCAGTGCCTGCTGCAGGGCATGAGGGCAGGGCTGGCAGCCCCTCAGAGCCCCTGGGCTCAGCCACCCCTCCGTGCCCATGGCAGGACCAGCCCTGCCTGCTCCATTCCTCACACAGCTCCTGAACTCCACTGTTTCCGTACCCAACCTATTTCTTTCACAGTTTCTCCCCCTGACTGCCCTCCCTCTGCACAGGGGGATGCACAAGAGAACTGCTCCCCCTCCCAGCAGCTTCTCTGGGCTCCTCTGTCCCACAGGCACCAAGATGCCAGGCTGCTCATCATGTTCCCCCCCATTTCCCTCCTGGTCAGTTCTATCCTTCTGCATCTAGGAGGTCCTAAATAAAAAACTTCACTTGAGGGTCTGCCAGCAAGTAAAACTGGAAAAAATAATCACTCTGTCTATTGGCAACGTTTCTTTTTCTATATTCCAAGGCAGCAGTTGCACATGTTGTCTCAGCACAGCGTCAACATCTCCTATTCAAGCTGTGATTCCCGCAGTCCCCGGAGCCTTCCCATGGAACTGCTGTGAGCCCATCCTCCTCCTCCTCCTCCTCCCTGGAGGCAGCCAGCTAAGAGTGGTCTTGGACAAACCCTGAGCAAATGCTCAAGCTGGTATCTCCTCTGGAGAGCTTGCAGAGCACAGCCAGCTGTGGGGGATGCCTGAGCAGCTGTGTGCTGCAGACACCCAGTGCCACACGGGCAGCACTGCGGGGTGTGAGCTGTCACACATGCTCAGACTTCCACAAACTGGCTTGTTAAAGCCAAGATAGATGCAGAAAACCCAGACCTGCCTAGTTACAGAAGAAACACCCTGGAGCTGAGCAGAGCAGAGCCCTGCTGCCCAACTCTGCTGCACTCCCAGGCAGAGCCAGCAAAGCACATCTGTTCCGAGTCTTGCTTTCTGCTCTCAGGCTTGGCTTGAGCCTTCCACCTCACTTGCTAAGGCCTCTCCCTACTTTAAACAGTCCCCATCCTTCTGGCAGGGCACCAGAGATGCTCTTGCTGAGGCCTATCAAGTGATGCAGCTCAGTCTGTCCAAGCTCTCTCCATCGCTGCTCCCTGCTCGGGAACAGAGCACGGCAGAGGCCAACAAATCACAGTGCTAATTGAAGTGTGGCCTGCACAGGGCACTGAGGCTGCACTCTGCACTTCAGTGAGCACAGCGTGTGACAAGGGACACGCACCCCACAAACACCAGTGCTGCCATGTATTGCCCGTGCAGCAGCAACCAAACGTGCAGCACTTCCCAAGGCACGGCGTTCCAGGCTGACAGCACCGAGGAGTTAAGCTGTGCCAGCACCGCTGCAGAAACGCAATCCACGGCTTTGGAGATCAAAAACGAAAGTGGAAAATAGTCCCTCAACTAGTAAAGCAGCCCCTTCCAGGAACAGCTTAAGAGCTCAGTGCTACCAAATAAGGGAAGGGAGCGCTGGGAGCCAAGGCAGCAGAGCCACGCTGGATGCGGCGCGGCAGGCAGCTGGAGAGGGGAAAGGGAGCGAGGCAGCTTCCCGGGGCTGGGCTGCAGCTGGGGGGAACAACTGCTCAGCGCCAGGGCAGAAGCACAGCCTGCCAGCACGGGCCCGCAGCCCTCTGTCCCCACTGGGCCTGGGCGTTCGGTGCACTGCTGCCACCGCAAACTGGCAGCTCATCCCAGACATGCAATCACACACTGAGGGGGCACCTCCCGCACCTGGCGAATTGCAAATCCTGGGAATGCTCCCCTCTGCCCCACAGGGGCACCTTCCACCCCCTGCACAGAGCTGCCAAACTGCTGCTACACAAGCAGAGTACGACCTGGAGCTGCTGAAAACTGTGCCTTTTTCACCTTCAGAGTTGTTTTTTCCTTCTCCTCTCTTTTTTAAACGCACGGATGTCACTCCATTTATTTTCTCCCGCTCTACTACTTTGTTGTCTTGCAGAAAAAGAGAAGCAGAACACGCTGTCATCCATCTCTCAGGGATGTTTCATGCAGGCTCCAAGTGCGAGCCTTCTGCAGAAATAAACACTGTTAGCTTGGGGTCTATTTTCCAACAGGAAGAGCAGCCTCTCCAGCTCCTCGGCTTACCCCGAGTGATTATATCCCTGGAACACGGATGGTAAGAGCCCACAGGAACACCAGCACTTCATAAGATAAATCAAGGAGGTAAAACACATCCTTAGAGAAATCCACTGGTTTCGTTTCTTTAACTCCCTGTCCAACTACAAAGCGGGGAAGTTTGGGTGCTGTAATTGCACATGGCAATGCCTCCCTTACTGCCCTGAAATCCTTGAGACAAAAACCACCAGGAAAACACTATTGTGCTGATACTACAGAAAGCAACTGACCTCCAGGCTTCTCATCCTTCTGCTGCAGCAGCCAAAGCAAGGGCTCACCTGCCCCACAGGTGCCCCAGCTCTGCAATATTGGGCTTTACAGCCTGCACTCCCTCCCTGCAGCAGCCACACAGCCAAGCCAGGAGTATCCAGCTGTGTCCCATCCTGAACTCCACTTGCTTCCTAACCCAATTTACCTTCAAACCCACAATATTTATCAGTCATTGAATCTCAAAGCCCATTAATTGCTGCCTTCTCAGGGGTGCATGAACCAACAGCTCCATTCATTTCTCCCTCTCCTGCCAGCTGCAAAGAGATGAGCAGATGTGTGCATTAGTGTGGCCTTGGGCAGTTACAGCTGCGAGGCCTTCACAGTGTGCTGAATCGACTGGAAAACAGGAGGGGAAAAGTGATGACCAAACCTTTACCCATTCCTGCAGCACTGATCATGTTATTCCTTAATTGTTCCCTGTGGTGGAAGCCCTCGGAACACAACAAAAATGCAACAAAAAGGCATTTGGATTGTCAGAAAGGACAGTGCCCTTCTCACCCTCGAGGCATGACCACTGTCACCCCTACACGCCTCCAGACCTGTGCCTGGGTCTGGAAAGACTAGGGAAAATAAATGTATTCAACTGCTTTGTGCTACAGCCATTTAAAAATGTTCCTTTCCCATAAAGAACAATAATTAGGTATTTTCACTGGTTTAAGCCATCTTTCAAGCTGCCTTACTGCTGCAGTGATAACACATCAATCAGAGAGAGAGAAAGCTGGATCCAGAAGTGTGGATGGGCTGGTGACAGCTATTAAATAGCACCAGCTGCAGCACCAAGTGCATCCTACACTCACATCCACCCAGAGTCAGCAAAGACACTCGCCCTGGCTCACAAATACCACCTTTGCCAGCAGCCTCAGAGCAAGAATAACCTTCCAAGTTCAGAAAAACACACTGAGGTACTCCTGTAACACTGACTGCTCCTGTCCCTTCTCTTCCTTCATTTGTTTCAATCACTGTCTTTATTTCCAGTTATTATTTGTCTCATAATTGCATTAAAACCATTTTCTGGTTGTGTCAGGTGGTCCAGCTTCTACTTCCAGATGTACGTCAGCTTTATCTTTGACTTCCAGGATTCCAGGTTTCACACTAGCTGAATCAGGTGTCAGACTGATTTCCCTGTGCTGCACAGAATCATGGCATTCAGAAGCAGCAGAAGCAATTAAAAAATCTGATTCCATCCCCTAGATGTGATAATACTGATGTGCAGCTGCTGGTCTGCAGGGCAGGAGGTGAAATCCTTTGGTGAGGAGGTGCTGGGATGGTGACACGTGGTCAGGGCAGTCCCAGTGCCCTTAGGTGCCACGGGGCAGGTAACCCTTCCAGCCCTGCTGGTCCCACAGGTGAGACAGAGCATTTAGAAACCTCCTGCACCCTCCTGGCTCTGCTGCCAACCGAGCAGGCATTCCCAAGCAGCAGAGCAGCAGCAGGTGACCACAGGAGCAGTGCCACTCCCTGCACAGTGCCAGCTGCTCTCTGCAGCCCCTGTGAGCTGCCAGGGCTCCCAGAGCTCCAGGCTGCCAAGCCTGCCCAGAGTTACAGGAGCACGAGGCAGCACCATGCTGGGTTAGTCACCTGCAGGCCTCAGGGAGGGCTTTTACCCACAACAATTCCAACACACGCCTCTGGAAAGGATTATCAACCTCTCAAACCAACAAGCAGCTCCCAGACAATAAACTAGACATGAATTATGGCAGAGGGACTGCGAGAGTTCTTGATGTCAGAGAGGGTCAGAAAACAGACCCAGAAAGAAGGACTGTTTTGACAAATCCCAAACAAAACCCAGACACTGGTGCTATCATCGTGGAAAGAGCCAATTGTCCTGATTAAATATCTGGAACTTATTCAAAGATAACTGGCACAAGCACAACAAAAACTCCCCTCAGAACACCTGAGGATACAGACCTTATGTGAAACAAAAATCTATGTGACAAAGATGAGAAAAGCTGATTATTTGCCATTTTTTGAGCAAATCTTTTAGATCTAGATGAACACTTGGGACTTTCCCTTTTCCCATGTCACTGATGGTATGGAGAGGAAGCCACTGGAAGCAGTGGGGTAAATCTTGTCTGCCATGTCTCTGGATTTTTAAAAGGTGAACTGCAAGATCCCAACCACGTCTTCCCTTCACCCACTGAAAATACTCCCCAAGTCTGCTACTTTTCCATTCAAATCCACAGGCTGCACACTAGGTATTTCCAGAACAAAGCCATTATTTCCCTACTAAAGATCAGGACACTAACAATACTATACACTAAGTTAAATGAAAAACTTTTTAAAGAAGGATTATGAGACTTCATCAAAGAACAGTGCATGGTACAAACCCATCTGCAGTGAATTACATTTCCAGAAACCTCAGCTGCAAGAGAAACAGAGCTATTAAGGACCTGGAGTGGCCACTCCTGCCCTGGGGTGCTTCCACTGTGCAGTTTTCCCCTCCAGGTCATTCAAAAAGCTTTGAAGGCTTTTACAAGGTGAAGCCACTGGAAGTGTGGTTAAAAATGTCACAAAAACTCAATGTTTGAAGCGAAACAGATGAGCTGCTCGAGGAAAGGGCTGGAGAATCACGAGCACTGCAAAGAGCTTGAGCCAAAACGCATCTGTGGCCTGGGAGAACACTCCCATTGCTTTTACAAGGAAATGCTGAGGCTGGAGCTGTGGTGGCAGCTCAGAGCACACGAGCTGCAGAGCAAGGATACAGCAGGCACTTGGGATTCCAGCCCTGAACTTGCACCGCTACAAACACTGCCAAATATTGTAATTTCCATGCACATTATCTCCACTTCTTTGACATAACACGTCTTTAAAGTTGTCATCAGCCAGCCCACGCTCTCAGACATGGTGTCCCACGTTTGGGGACACAAATGACCGCTAAAATCAGAAAGCTTTCAGCCTTCACTCAACTGACTGGCTTCAAAAATCGCAGCCTCACTCCAGAGAACAAGTTTTCCTTGTCAAACATGCCCATGTGGTACTTTTACTAATAAATACACCCAAATAGCTGCTGAGTAGAAGCCTTCAGCCATATGCCTGTTATGTGTACAAATCAACTCTTGTTTTTCACTAAAAATGTTTAAATGGAGACTGCTGATGTACCCACTGTGATGGAGCAGATGGGTCCTTCAGTGCAGCAACAGAACACCCTTTTGCTCTACTTTAACCAAGTCTCGTGAAGAAACTATTCCTACAGTCTCCATTGTTCAGGGCTGGTAGATTAATGAGGAGAGTTTTCAGAAGTCGTTAGAAAAGGGTAACAAAAATGGGCCAGAATGATGGCAATAAGAGATGCCAGAAAGAGTATCACAGAATGGTTTGGGTTGGAAGGGACATTCACAATCATCCAGTTCCATCCCCTGCCCTGCACAGGGGCATCTTCCACTAGCCCAGGTTGCTCCAAGCCCTGTCCAACCTGGCCTTGGGCACTTCCAGGGATATATCCCATCACGCTCTTCCCTGATCTCTTGGTACCCTGGATTTCCAGTTCCTAATGCATGGGAGTGGAAGAGGAGCACTTATTGCATCAGACCTGACCCATCATCCCCACGACTGACCTGTACATTCTGTTTACAACATGGACAGAGGGTAGACAAGGGGTTGTGCCCCAAGTAATTCCACCACTACATCCAGCCCTGCACTGCCAATCTCCTGCTCTGTGGGGATAAGACCAGCAGGAAGAACCTTACCCTCACCGAGCACAAAGTCACCCAAAGTGAACTGCAGGAACACTGACCCCATGGGAAGGGACAACACACACAGAACCCATGTGTCAACAAAAGCACAAACCCAGCTGGCCAGCTCACCAGCATATGCCAGGTAAAGCAGTGTTACTTAGTTGACAAACTCATTGTGAGGGCTAGATTAAAATTTGCCAACGATTTTTGAAGATGTAATAGGGCTCTGCACATCCTTGGAGGCCACACCATGGACAAGCAGCACTGGTTTGAACAGTGCAGAGACACACACGGGATTACCAAGGAACTCCATAGCACCCAAAGGCCATGAGGACTCCCCCGGTGACTCTGGGCAATGTGAGCTCTCCCCAGACCACAGAGAAAGCCAACCTGCCCTCTTCAGGAGCTCCAGCCTTCCCAAGGTGCCACCACAGCTCTTCCCCAAGGAACGCACTCAACGCTTGACAGCGCCAAGCTCCTTGGACTGCCTGCAAGAGCTGCCTCGGTGTGTCATCCTCCCCCACCCTCCCCAAAGCAGCTGCTGGCTCCTGCCCACTCCACCCCACGCTCTCCTCCATGGCAACACTTCCCTGCACCACCAGGGAAATACAGAGAAAATCCAGCAAGGCATCATTTCTGTGTCCTCAGCTCCAGCACCACAGAGCCACCAAGAACCACTGCAAAGCACCGTGGCCACTTCAGCAACCAGGGCAGATGCCTCAGTTTCAGCTGAGAGGCTGGACTGGCTCCATGTGAATCTAAAAAGCCCAGCCTGGCAGCTGGTTGTGCCCAGACTCATGAGCACAGACACCCCACCCAGGGCTCTGCCTGCCCAAGCTCAGTCCCTGTTACAGAGTCCTGCAGAGCCCCATGTCTCATGCAAAGCTTATCCCACTGAACACCCTCCTTTTCCAACCACCACCAACATCCAGGCCCTGCCACCCATGCCTGCCACCCTGGAGCTTCTGTCCACCAAACAGGGAGAAGGAGGTTATTGCAGCCCAGCCACACTGAAGAATGGTCACACAGTTCCTCCCTGCTCAAGCCACTAGTTCAGTTTTGCGTATTTACACAGGGTTTGCTGAGAAATTCCCTCTGATGCCTTCAAACCCAACCCTCACCAGGTCACCTCACTGATTCAGCAGAAGCTCTGTCCAGAACCAGCTCTGTCCATGCCATCCACACCACAGCACAGGGCAGGGCCTGTCCTCAAGCACATGCAGCGCTGTGCAGAGTAACACAGCATCTATCTGAGAAAGAATCTAGATAAACTTACCTTTGCACTTGCAAGATAATAAATATTTATAAACAACTGTTCTCCTTTCCACTCACCAATATCAGGGCACTATGCCTTTACACTTTCAAAATCTAAATATTGAGAGTATGCTCAAAATTAGCACAGTGCAAAAGGTACTGCCAATGAATTACCCACCAATAAAAACCATCTTTGGAGGTGGGAGAAACTCTTGGAGCTTCCAACACACACCACGGAGCAGATATTCAAAGGAGCTGAGTCACTGGGGCTTTCTGAAAGGAGCTTTAACCACAACTTGAAGGATGGAACATTGACAGGCACTTCAAAATCTCTGAGAGATAAAAGTTTTTCTTTTAAAGTTACCAAGTTTTTAAGTCTGAGGCTGCAATTCATTTCCTGACACTTTCTTCCCCTTTTATTTTTGGGTTTTGAATACTTTGATATGTAGTTCCCAACATGCTGTTTAACTTCAATCCTGCATCAGACATCAGAGCAAGGACCAGGCTCACCAGACTTCTAAAAACCCAGACAAGCAAATCCAGTAGATTCTGCATAGAAAAGGTACAAGAAAGAAACAGAAAATGTAAATATTGGGACTAGCTGAAGGGAGCACAAGGTACAGCAAGATGGAATTAATTCAGTGTGGGATGCAGAGAGCTCCACTCAATCCCTGCCCAGGTTTAGGCAGGGACAAACCTCGGGGAAGCAGCCCCAAGAGCCTCACGGAGCCATCACGTATGAAACTTGAACAGAGATTGCTGAAAGGATGAAATGAATACAAACAGAAATCCCCTCTCCCTGGAGAGGGTCTGAAAACAAGAACCAACTCTTCTGATTTCCACCCCACCCAAGAACTTCTCCAAGGTTCTGGTTTGCGCTTTTTTCTGCTGAATTTCAGAAAATGAAAACCTTGAATATATTCGTACTCTTTCTCAGTAAGGGATTCTTGGAGAAGATACAGGAATAAAATCTCTTCTCCTGTTCAGTTCTGAACAGACAGTTTTACCCATCAGTGTGAAGAGTAAGAACCCCCCAAGGACTCCCCTCTCCTTCAAACCCCACAAAGGGCTTTCCTCTCTTCTTTGCTCTGCTCCCTCTCCCCCAGCCCTTCTCCTTCCCACTCAGTGGTGCTGCCTTGGGCTGCAGAGGGAAACAGTCTGCAAAGGGTTCAGCCTCAGCTCAGCTGCAGGCTTTCCCCTCAGTCAAACACTTCTGAGAGCAAAAAATCTAATTACAGTTGCTCCCTCTATGGCTTTCTCTGCTGCTCCTCTGCCTCCAAGGTCCTCCCAACCACAGCTCAGCACAGAGGGTTGGGAAGACTGAGCAGATATTGTGAAAAAACCTCCTGGTCTCTAAAGGGAACTCCATCCAAATACTAAAAAATAAACATGAAAACATCTCTCAGTTTTTTGCATCAGATAAAAATTAGAAATTAATGTCAGCCATAATATTAAGATTAAAAGGAGCTGATATATTAGCTGATATTCCTACCATAAGCTACTACAATTAAATATAAAATAACCTATATATGGTGCACTCCTTTCTCCTGCAATGTTTATTTGTACATATACATAAACATGAAACTGTAAGACAAATAAGCTGTTAAACTCCAAATTGTTCTCTGCAGGAAAATTCTGATCCCAACTCAGAATTATCATCTGTCAAGTTCCCCAAACCTTCACAAAACACAGAAACTTCCAGCACATACTGACTGCATATGGAAGAAATTATATCTGGAATTAAATCCTCTAGCTCACACTTGAAGATCTTCTCCTTATTGTCATCCTTCATGACCAAGGCCTGACAAGCAGTGGGAGGATAGAACTTCATCACTTATTTTAAAAGCTGTCAATAATAACCACGAGCATTATCTGTAAAATCCATATTGCCTTCAGATTCCCCCTGCACTCCCTCAGACAGGAGCTCGTAGTGCTGCCATTGCTGCTCACAGAGGGTGCACTCTGGAGCAGGGAAAGGTTCTTTCCACACCAAGCACACACGGTCACCAGCCCTTTTTCACTGTCAAACTCTCCCACACCAGCCAGCAACGACACGAATTTTATTTCCCGGAAAAACGTGGTCATTGAGTTACTTTTACAGGATCTCAAGTTCTGATCAGCTTTTGTGGCAATCACATGACAACAGGATACATTATCTGCTTTTTAATCAGTAAGGAAAATGCACTTTTGAAGGACAGAACTAAATAAGCCAACACCACCCCCAGTGAAACTGCAGGTATGTGTCTGCTCCAAAGAGCATCTTTGCTCAATATCAATGTTAAGACACAAGTGAGAAGTCAAAGTCCTGTTTTTGCCAAGAACATCCAGTTAAAATGACATAAAAATGCTGTAGCTGAGAAAGGCTCTGCCTGTGCCGAAGTTCTGACCAAGCAACATCACAGATCCACCTCCTGGTCCTCCAGCCCTTCTCAGAAGCCTTTGGGGCTGGTAAATCCAAGCTCTGAGCCTGGCCTGATGGAGCCTTTGCCAGATGAGCAAACGCAATTCCTGCTCTTGGGAGGAGTTTGGACCACACTGACGTCAATCTCAGCAATGCCTGGCCCTGTTCATCCCGAGCTCCCACAACTTCCCCTCGCATCTGTGGAGGGGGGACCGAGCTCCTCCTTGCACAGAGGGACCGCGTACACTCCACTAACACCAGGATCTATCCCTGTTTCCCCGACAATAAAACCCAGCTCTAGGGCAGAAGGAGGAGCTGGGGACTGGACTCCTGAACCCAAAGCCACCCAGAGAGCCCTGGGCCACCACCAGCCCCAACTCTGCCTCCTGGGGCTCTTTAAAGCCAAGTGGTGCTGCATCCACATCACGTGCTGCTCTGAAGGGGAGGGAAAGGATTTTTGTAGCTCTAGCTCAGATTTTTTCCTTTTCAGGATGCCTGCTCCCTCATCCAGCTCCCTCACTTCCTCATGCCTGCGAGTTGTGTTTATTTTTGCCTTGGATAATTTTTAACCTCAACAAATGAAAGGGTTGACATTCACCAAACGCAAGGTCTCAGTGCTACCAGACTGCTTCTGCACAGCAGAGCTGCCTGTGGCCCCAGCAAGGCCCAGCTCAGGGATGCTCTGTCCTGCTGGGCACGGAGGGTCCTGCAGCAGCACTGCCAGCAGTGTCACCGTGTCTGTGACAGCACAGCTTGGGCTGCTTCCTCACCCTGAGCATCTGACAGAGCCACAGAAAGGCTCTGCCACCACAGCACAGGGAGCTGTGTTTCCACTGAACTCCTGCACGTCACGTAATCAAACAGATGATAATTGCCAACACCCAGAACTCAGTGCTGACTGTTTTCACAAATCAGGACTGAGGGAAGTGTTGGCCCTAACATGTAAGCCCCTCTCTGACTGAGTGGCTGTTCATTAGAATAACATTTTCGAGGCACACTACATTTAGTGTCAATCTGTAATGGCTATTCTGATGTTTCAAATGCTCATGTGAGACATAAGGCTCCTTTTACACATTTGTTAGGGGCCACTAAACGCTAATCCAGGATTTTTGCAACTCCCTCCCCCCAGCCAGCCAGCTGCCAAGCTAGGGAACAAACACTCATTTCCCAGTTTACTCCTAAAGAACCAGTAAGGTGCTTTACAAGACAAACCTCAAAGCAGCAAATTGCTTTTTGGATGGCAAAAAAAAATGCAAAGCACTTATCAGAGACACAAACCTTCACCAACAGCTCACTGGTTTCCTGGCATTTGGATGACAAACTTGAAAGTTATGCAGGAAAGACTGGAGGTTTTTATACAGACAGGCCCCAAATCACAAGGAGCTTGACAGATTAACACTGGCACCTTGATCTCCACCCAGCAAGGTGCAGAACCAGCTGGAGGAGCTCCAAATGCAGCCCTCACTGAAGGAGAGAACTCACACCCAGGTGTTGACACCCTTAGAACTGCACTTCATCCTGAAAGATGAATCCAAATCCTGCAAGGAGAAGGACAGGACACTCCATCTCCAGCAGCAGTGTGGGAGGGGAGGGAGATGTGAGTGTCACAGGCTGTTTGCTGAAGACACCTGGCAGGGCCTGGCTTTCCCAGCAGCACATTTTTAAGGCTGGCTATGCTGGCAGCCTCATTCTTTTCCTTCTGACTGCTCTCAAACACAAGTCCTTGCAGCTTTACCTCCCTGAGACAGCACTGCTGCAGCCAGGGCTCTTGCTCAGTGAAGAACAGGCTGCCCAGAAAATGAGAAGTGAAATTATTTAACTTGGGTTCCTCTTGGACTAATGACTTCCATGTGGCACTTGGACACTGGAAGGGCTCCTTTGGTGTGGGTACCCAGCATATTTATTGCTTAAGTAAATAACCAAAATTGAAAATATTTTTGAATTGGAACCGCTTCCAAAATACTATTTTACTTAAATAAGGCTTTGTAAGTTTCTAGCATAGGTTAATGCAATGAGCACAGAACTTCACTCTGTCCTAAAAGCAAGAGAAATGAGATGATAAGGAATGGACTCTGAAGGGTTTGACACAGATCAGCTCCTCAGGGGTGTCACAGTGCATTTATCTGCTCCCTCTGAGAAATGAAACACATCCTGAGCACAGCAAGACAAGGGATGGGAGGAAACCAAACCTGGACACACAAAATGCAAAGGAGAAAAACCTTGAGGAGCCAGGTATGGTTCCCCAAGGCTCCCTGGGGAGAGCAAAAAAACAGAAATCCTGAAGCATCAACATGTGAGTTGGAGATCCATGAATGTAGACCACACCTTGCCATGACTGTGCTGTACCAGGAACCAAAGCAAGGAGCACCAAGAGGATCTGCCTGACAGCTCAGCTATGGAAGTGTCAGAGCCTACCAGGGGAAAGTAGTGTTGTGAATCCAGCTCAGCTGCTTTGCCACCAAACCTTTGTGATTCCACACACCCAGGGCAGTCCAGAGCTAAGTCCTGGGAAAGTCATTAGGTGAACTCCAGTTACTTTTGGCCAGTTACAGGTGCTTGAAACCTTAACTGCCAAGTCCTGCCAGAAGAGGTGACAATTAATTGGTAGCTCACTGGCTAACAGGAACTCCCAAGAGCTGCCACCAAACTGGGCAGCATCATTGAGATGCTCCTTGTCTAAATGTCCTTCCCATGTACTGGGGCCTCTGAAGCCCCAAGCAGTGCTGGAACACAGCTCCACAGAGCTTCAGCTCGCAGAGAAGTGAGGAACAGACAGCTCCCCCAGCATATTACATGGGTTTTATACTACTACCCAAATAACCAACTTGCACATTAGAAAACAGTAATTCATCACAACTGCCATAGTGCCAAGAAACAACCCACAGTTTGGTAGGTCAGGGAGCCTTAAGCACAATAAATGCACTCTCCTTCAGGTATTCTGGACTGACATGGTGTTTTACACAGCAGACTTCCCCAAGCAGCCCCTGAGTCTGCCCCTTCAGGCAACCAGGGAACAGCTGAAGATGCTCCCAGTACCTGGGAGATTGCTGCCCTCACAAACAGCTTTTTTTCCCCACGAACTTCACGACTTGATCCATCTGTTTGCATCCTGCTACGTGAGCAAGAAAGAGTCCTTCCCCTGCAAGGCATGCAGGCTGTGCCAGCAGAAAGCACAAGCCGCTCGGAACTCTGTCTGAAGGTCCTCTGGAAGATCCTGGGACTGCTGGGACTCACCAGCACCTCAACCTTCCCAGCCCTCAGAACAGGCTCTGAGAGCCTTCCAAAGCAACAGAGCAAAAGAGAGATGGAGCGCACGGAAGAACCCAACAGTTGAGCTACGCTAAATATTAAGCAAGCCACAAATTTTAATAACTTTGCTATATTAAAAGATATGCACCAATGTCACCCCACCCCCACAATTCATCAAGGCATTGCACTCCCTTGGGCTCTTGTGACTAAGTATAATATTTCATTAAATATCCTGTTCATACTGGCTTATGTACTGGGGAACACACTAATTTTAGAAAACTGATTAGCTAGTTCTTTCTAACCGAATGTTATTGTAGCTAAGGTCAGGTTTTGCTCTGAAACTATGGCAACAAAGCCACAGTATTCCTTTGTCTACAAGGTTGGGGTAGGTTTATTAACAGAACTGCTCTACTTAATAGCTCAGCACTACTTTTTGGCAATCCCTGCCTTGATCCTACCTGAAATACCCTGGACTTTCCACAGGGGAAAAGGCTCAGACCCGCAAGAGTTGAGAAGGAATGAAATGCTCAAACCAGCCTTTTGGTTATTTCTTCCTTTTTGGGACACGGTCCCCACACCAGCACGTTCCCACCTGGTCCTGCACAGAGCTCCCTGTCAGCACAGAACTCCAGCCCACACTTCCAGGTGGGCAAACAAAGTGCACCGACCAAACTTCTCCCCGGAGTCCAAACAAATCCCCCTCCTTGCCCTGCACTACCTGCACCAGCAGATTGGTTTTCAAGCAGTGCTGCAGTTCTGGGTATTAATGGCACTTTCTGTCTCAGAGGGGCCCTGCTCTGCCTCTATCTCCACACAAAACATCCAAGATGAAAGCACTTGAAAAGCAGAAGTTGGCAGCAGCTGTTTGGCCACAGAGCAGCATGAAAACACAGCCCAGCAAATCTTTACAGCCTGTGCCTCGAGCTCCAACAGACCCAGCTCCTGCTGCTCACTGCCACAAGAACATTGAGCAGACCCTCCTAATCTGTGCCACCAGACCCTTCCCACTGGTCTGGGTAGGACACAGACAAAACCATGCTAAACCACCTCAATTAAACCAATTGTTACTTAACCAGTCATTTATCTACTATTTCAGCCCAGCACATCAGCACAGAATCCCAGAAGGGTTTGGGTTGGAAGGGACCTCAAAGCCCATCCAGTCCCACCCCTGCCATGGGCAGGGACACCTTCCACCA
>JAWWTY010000022.1:1616935-1643153 GCA_035222235.1 Margarornis squamiger
GTGCTCCAAGCCCCGTCCAACCTGGCCTTGGACACTCCCAGGGATCCAGGGGCAGCCACAGCTTCTCTGGGCAACAAAGGATCAAGATGTCTTTGGGATGTCCTGGTGCTTCATCACAAATCCCTTCTGCCTGGACTGCAAACTTGTCTGGTTTCAGAGTCTCAAACCTCAGCAGATATTAAAGCACATTTGCTGGATGAAATTGGAACACTTTCAGCTTCCTGGCTTTTTCAATACCTAAATGCCACAGTGACAATTGTCCCCAACATCTGCCTGTCTGTGGGCTGCAGTGGGCTCAGGATTCACAATTTAGACTCAGGATTCAGGATTCCTTCATCATATAAAGGGCAGCACATTCAAATGCGTACGAGCAGTTGGCAGTTTCCAGTGAAGTTCTATAAATACTGAGGATGCTACTGAAAGATTCCTCATCGAGGCAGCAAAATGTATTTTAGATTTTAACTGTATCCTAATTCAGCAAGATTGAAAGTTGTTGTTTTTTTTCTACTAAAAATGCCCAATGCTTCAAAGTTGAATTAAAAAAGTTACTGGTATACATTAGACTATATTTTTATCATTTTTTTCTTCCATCATACCAATCTAAAAGTTTATTTGATTTTACATTAAATCATCATATTAGCAGTCTTTTTGAAAAGGGGCTTAGAAGTATATTTTTTTTTTCTTGGCCATAAAACAGAGAAGGTATTTAAAAGGGTATTTACTGTTGTTACCTCATTTCCTACTTTTGGTATTCAGAGTGTGCATTTCAATGTGTCTGGGATGGCCCCAAAGCAGAAAGGAGTCAGCCTCCCATTGCAGTGATGGATCTGATGTGTTTCTCTTCAAGATCCCTGAGCTAAGCTTTGCCCTTAGCACTCAAACAGCCTCACAAGTTCTGCCTCCTGCATGAAAAATGAATCCTGCTGTTTGAACTGCTAATATATGGTTATCAGAGTGAAAAAGGTCATATTTAGACATTCGTTTAAATATTCCCTAAAGGAATCCAGGCACCTTCATAATGAATGTACCCAAACATTTCAGCAGCACTAGAAACTCCATGATGAAGCAGAAGAGGAGCCCAGACTTGGCTGTGAGCTCAGGTCCATCCCCTGTTCTCACCAGCACCCCAGGAACGTGCCCTCAGCACAACATCCACCCAAACCCTTCTGCCAGGGGCCGAGAGTCAAACAATTCAGACTATTTCCCATCCAAGTTTAAAAGCTGATGTAATCACTGTCCCCAGAGTGGCTCTGGATCCGTGTGCATGGAGAGCAATAGGATTCAAGGCCACACTGTTGGAAGCTGAACACAGGATCCCCGAAGGCTGATACCACAAAAACCCCTGATGAACACAGGGGACAGCACTGAACCATCTCAGTGCCTAGCAAGCGCTCTCCATATGCTGCTAATACTTTTCCAAAACTAGCAGGCAGAAGGATTTGGTTATTTCAGTTTGTTTTTTAATTTTCTGAAGTGCTTGGGAAAACTACGTATGTGACTCTTCAACTGAAAAAATCCCTTAATCTCAGTCCTAATGCCAAGCCATAAACAAGGCTGCATTGACTAAATAAGGGTAAATAATGTGTATGTGGAGCTCCAGAGCCTCTATCAGACCTGCATAAATCACATTTTTCCTTCACATGGAGTTTCCTTCACATAGCAGCGAGCAGGATGGAGAGGTTTCACATCATCGATGGCAAAGCCAGGAAGGACAAAACCCAAAACATTGCTGCTGTGGAGAAGCACACTGGATTCCATCAGTGCTGAGCACAGGGATCATTTAAGACTTACCCATCAAAACTATGAGGGTGATGAGGCACTGGCACAGCTTTGTGGCTGTTCCATCCCTGGAAGTGTCCAAGGCCAGGCTGGACAGGGCTTGGAGCACCCTGGGCTGGTGGAAGGTGTCTCTTTGAGGCCCCCTCCAACCCAAACCACTCTGAGATTCACATTAGATATATTTTTTACACACAGGTATTTACATATTAAAGCTTTGCAGTGCCTCCAAGGTGGTTCCTGCTGCAGTCCAGGGCTGAGTCCCTCCGGGCAGCAGGAGCACACAAGACGGATTGGGATCACAAGAACAAACAGAATTTGAACTACTCATCTTCTGCTTCGCCATGAGGGTATTTTAAGTCTAAGATATGGGTTCATTCCTTGAACATCTTGCCAAAAAAAGAGTGTTGCCCAGCAACTACTAAAACAATGTTCTGGAAGGAGGGAGCTGCTGGACAAATTAACCCAGTACGTGCCCTTTTCCGCACAGCTTCAGGCAGCTCTCACAGAGCTCCTGGATGCTGGCAGACAGCTCTGCATCCCAAACACAGAGCTGCAAGGAATTTCCTGGGAAGGCTGTCAGACAGCCTGTTTTGCTGTAGTAGCAGCGCCTTGCACTAAACAAACACGTTGGACTGTGCTCCAGGACAAATGAACACAACCAAACCCTGCCCAGGCAGCCCGACAGGCTCACGGAGCTCGGAACAGCAGCTGGAGCTGAACCCGGCGTGGCTCCGGGTCTGACTGCAGAGCCCAGCCTGTCTCCCTGCATTCAGGCAGGGATGATTTCCAGGGAAACAGGGGCTTTGGGCCGAGCTGAGGGGCAGCTCCAGTTGGTACTTCCCACCCCAATCCACCCTGCTCAGAGGACACTCATTTCTGGCCCCTCTTCACACACAGGGACACTCAGACAGCAATTAGAGAGCGGTTCCAGCTCATACAAAACATGAAACATCTCCTCTGTTCAGAAAAGTGCAGATATCTAAGGGATTGTCACACTCCTTTTTTGGGAGGCTTGTACAAGTAGGATTTCTTCCAGGAATCTCATCTGTACACATTTAGAACAGTTCAGGAAAAAGGCCTCTTTCACAAGAGCTTTCATATTAATGTTTTTAAAAAGAAACACCCTAATAAAAGTAACTCTTCAGCCTTAATGTTTTGCAAGGCAGTTTTAGAGGGTTTCTGAATGAGCTGGGGCTGAAGGCACGAAGGACCAGAGCAACACTGTGCTTGAGAGAAACCAAACACACCCAAAACACCATTTCTAACGTGGATTCAGAAAGCCAAAATAAAAGCCACACTGAAACCTCACAGATCATAATTACCAACCAACCTCAAACCACTAAGCTCAAGTGCTCTATAACCCTGATTGGGATGGGGAAAAGAACAAAAAAAATTCAGCCTTCACACCTTCAAGTGGTCAAAGGAATATTTTAAGGAGTGAGAGGCACCACAGCATTTAGGATGCGAAATAACTGCAGAGGAACTCGAGGGTGCTGCACTAAATCCCTTCCTTTGGAGCTCTTTGAATTCCTTTGAATTCCAGCATTTCACTTTTTCCCATCTAATACACCCTCAGAATTCTTTTTTTTTTTTAAACATCTCACCTACACTTTTACTCCAAGCTTTAGCTAACACTATCCCCCCCTCTCTTGCACTTCACCCCTTCCAGGGCTCCACCACCACCAGATCCATCCACCAGCCTCCCTTTTCCACAACCTCTGGCAACGCAGCAGCCCTGGTGTCCTCAGGATCGCTGTCCCCTGCCCTCCCAGCAGCTCTGTGGCTCCCACACCAGCCCATTCCCCCCAGCACTTCCCAAGCCAACATTTCCTAAAGTAGGGACTCACTACAAAAACCCACCTCCGTTTCAGCTGGGCAGTGGTTGCTTTTAGGAACACACTGCCCAGGCAGGTTATCAGTGGCTGGTGACAGAACACTCCTATTGCAGCGTGTCTGTGCCTCTCTCCAGGCACAGGGATGGTGCACAGAGCTCTGCTCTACCTCAAGGGTCTAAAACAGCAAGAAAACCCACCACTCTCTAACCTGGGCCTTGCTGCTGCCACGAGATGCAGCTCAGGAAGTGTAGCCTAGGCAACACCATTTTTTAGACCCTGGAACACCTGTGGCTAAGCAAAAAGCAGGATGGATTCCTTCTGCCACTGGATAGATAGGTTTAGTTTCACACTGAATTTTCTTGGAGTTATGTCTGCATATCTAAGCAGTCCATCTTCCTTCTGAGATTTCTCATCAGTTCCATTAAGCATGAAATTTGTATCTGCAAGTGTTTTACATCTCCCCATGGAATACAGATCTGCTCCGAGAAGCTCTGAATGACATTCCTTAAAATTACTGCCCAAATCAAGATCCCCCAAGCCTGGCCAAAGGGCAGTGCTCCTCCCAGAAGGGCCTTCAGATGGGGCTGACCTGCACCTGGGCACCTGCCAGCACAGCTGCTTTGCAGGAGAGGACACAGAGATAAATCAGGTAGAAAACCAGAGCAGCATTTTTCCAGTCCTCTGGAAAGGTAGAATGCCAGTCACGCCCATTTGATTCTTTTTTTTCCTTGCTCTAATGAGATTTTTAACCATTCCTCCCCAGTTTCCTGTATTTATGTCTTCAGCTGCAGTGATGCATCAGCAGTGGTGACTTGTATGAATCCTAGAAAGGTTTGGGTTGGAAGGGACCTCAAAGCCCATCCCCTGCCACCCCTGCCATGGGCAAGGACACCTTCCACCAGCCCACGTTGCTCCAGGCCCCATCCAACCTGACCTTGGACACTTCCAGGGCTGGGGCAGCCACAGCTTCTCTGGGCACCCTGTGCCAGGGCCTGCCCACCCTCCCAGGGGACAATTCCTTCCTAATATCCCATCCAAACCATATAGAGTACAGACAATCTGTGCACAACCTTGGGCACCACGTTGAAGTTCACTGGCAAGAGCAACATTTGCCCTCCAGTTCCCAGCCCAGGCTGTCCAACAGGTCCCTGGTGCCACTGACCTGCTGTCCCTGTCACACAGCCACGAGACCATATCCAGTATCACAAAACTGCTGCATTCCAATCTCCCTCTGTTGCTTTACACCCCAGAGGCAAATGCTGCTGTCTGCATTAATGTCCCTTCAGGAAGGACTTCTTTCCCAGGAGCCAGGCAGGGATCCCTGTAAGGTGCCAGGAAGCCCCGACTAAGGCTGTGGGTCCTGACCCTGCCAGGGACCCCCAGTGCAACCCCAGAGCAGCCTCTGGGGGCCTTGGCATCACCATAAAAAGGGGCATTACCCATTTCAAGTGAAGATGGTGTGACCAACTTCATTATTACTTCTTCTGAACATACTTATTGTAGAAAGCATTTTATCTCAGACTACACTTGCAAAGTATGTGTATAAATAACAGAAATGCCTGCTAAAGTTTTATGACTTTTGTTGCCATTTACCATTAAGCATAAACTTCCCCATGAAAGCTTTACTCAAGTAACTACAAAGGTTGGAAAAGGTTCACACCATTCTTCCTCCCTGTATAAATTATAAGTAATATGAGAACATTTACAATGTCTAACCACAATGTTTTATGTCAGACAAATGTCTCTCTGTACTTGCAGTTCCTAAACTGTGCCTTTTTTTCATTCTTTTCTCCCTCTCTCTCCCTCCACCTCCTTCTACACTCAGCAGTCCCAGTCAAATCTGGCTTTATTCTTTCTTATGATTTTAACACCAAAAACGCCTCGAGTCAAGGCTCGGGTTCACATAACATTGTTCTGTTTTCTGGAGAGCTTAACACTGAAACTTCCCCAGGTTGCCTCTTTAGCATTTGAATTACCAGCTCTTTAGTTCACCAGGAAAAAGGGAGGGGAAAAAACCCAACAAGAACTCACAGACTGCAGCAATATTTTAAAGAGTTACATTACGTGAGACATCTTCATGTCACGGCACAAAAACCCAAACCAGCCAAAGAACAGCCAGGAAAACAAGCAGTACAGAAGGTACACAATTTTCAAGGGCAAAAGCCTGCAGTTCTGGCCAAACCTGAAGAGAATTCTGGAGATTCTGAGGCCCTTACAAAAGCAAAGCGTGACCAAAGGAACAAGAGTCATCCAAAGAAACAAGACACAGTTACTGCTACATCAGAAACAACAAGAAAATCCTGCTCAAAATTTTAGAATATTTGGCTGAGTTATCCTTTGGGTAAAAGATGCATCCAAGGGGTGAAAAAAAAGGGAAAAGAATTCAAGAGTTTTGCAAACAAAACCCCAGTTAGTGCTTCTCTTCCTGTCTGAGACCTTTCTTAACCAAGTCAGGCCCTGCCAAGCTGTGCAGAGCAGCAGGCACCAATCTCTTATCACTGAGCATAAGCTTCCTGGCAGAACAAAAGCACAGCCTAACGTAGGTAACGTCCAATTAGGTCAGACAACAATAGTTGTTGCAAACATTTGCTCCTTCCTATTTTCCTCTTCTCCAAGACAGGTTTGGTACTGGGTAATTAAAAGGCACATGTGACAGAATGGAGAAACAAATTAAATATTCAGGGATCCTCTAAATTTGGATATATATGAGAGGCAACTGGCAACCCCACCTCCATCCCCTACAAAGCTGGGAGAGAGTTAATGTTCTTCACAGCAGCTGGGACAAACTGCCTGCTGGATTTGTGCTGGGAACAGTGCTGGGAACACAGGGATGTTGCAATTATTGCTGAGGGCTCCCAGAGCCTGCTCCTCACCCACCAGAGAGGGGGCACTGCAGGGACAGGTGGCCCCAAGTGACCCCAGGGATGCCCCAGACCACATGGCATCGTGCCAGCATATGGAGCTGGGGGTGTCTGGAGCCATGGGATTGTCTTCCTTCCCAAGGCACTGCTACACGTGATGGATCCCCGTTTTCCAGGACATGCCCACACACCTGCCTGCCCATGGGAAGTGGGGATGGAACTCCTTGCTTTGCTTGTGTGTGCAGCTTTTGCTTTATCTATTGAACCATCCACATCTCAAGCCAGCAGTTCCTCACTGGGACTCTCCCAGCGCTCTCCCCCATCCCAGCAGGGTGGGGCTGAGTTGCCAACTCAGGTTAAGCCCCAACAGACATTCACATGCATTAGTTGTTCTTTCTCCCCCATGAGTGGTCCTTCATGGAAGATGACACTGAAATATGCTCTAGAAAGCACAGAGGTCAGGAATGGTTCCACGTGGCTGCACAAAATGAAGGATGGTTTCTAACCAGCAGGGTAATGAGCTGTCCAACCAACTTACCTCGGAATTTTTTGGGTGGGTTGTTAAGATCCCCTGCCTCTGGCTGTACAACACACCGATCATCCACAAGGCTGCAAAGAAATGAGCAGTAAAGTGAGATTTCATCCCCCCTGCAGTTCCTCCCGTCCTTGTTAGCAAAACCAAAGTCGCTCGCTTGCAATATTTCATCTGAGTGGCCACTTGAGCAGAAGACATTCCCCAAATGCCATCTTATGCCAAATCTTTGTCAAAAGCATGCAGCTAATTTGTACTGTTGCCCAGAGCTATGCTCCTGGTAGGTGGGACAATAAATAAGTCATTGCTCCTGTGTTCTGCATCATCTTTATGTCCCCCCCGAGGTGCAGACAGAACAGCCCATATTCTAGGGAGGTGACAGACACCCTTAGAACAGCCACTGCCTCTTGGACAGATTTCAGTCACGCTCAAACTGTGTTTATATGAAGAGAGAGCAGGAAAATATGATAACTATGCAAACTGGACACTGACCCTGTGGCCTCTCAAGTATTTAAAAAATGGCAGAAACAGTCACTGCCACAATAAAAATTGACTCCCAAGAGACAGGAAGGCACAAACAGACCCTCCTGCTCACCAGGCAAAGACCAGGTGAGTCAAGGGATGGAGCCAACCTCCTTCTGTTGTACCGGGAAGGAGGAGAGCTGGACAAGTGAACCCAAAAGACTGCAGTAGGGAGTGCTAGGACAGAGCTTTGTGGGAATACACATGTGCAAACCTCCCACAGGGTCAATTACACCCCAGAGAATACAGGGAATTGTTAAGATGCACCTGTTCCCACTGCTCTGCCCTCAGCACACTTTGGATCCAGGTGGAGTTACACTTTCACCAACCCCACTTCCAAATTGTGAAATTGCAGCTGTAACCACACACTTGGTGCATGGATTTGATCCTTAATGACTCAACTGGGCCCCTAAAGAACAATCTGTCAAAGAGGCTTTCTACACAGAAGTAGAAAGTAAAACTCCAAGGTCAAAGGTTTGAGAGGTCCATTCTCATGCAGAATCAACTCGAGAAAGACTGAGACCTAGAATATGAGAGTTGTTCCTTGCAGAGGCTGGTCACATGCAGGGAGCATCTTGAGACAACAAATACAGAAAACAACCAAGTGCAGGAAAATTAAGAGATCAGAGACACTAAGTGGACTAAACAGTTCTATGCATCTAAAATTTGCATGTGCAAACATTCAGAGTAAATTGCTTTTTCCCCATGGATTTTCTCCCTACTCAGGATTCTATACACATGGAGGTGCTCCAACAGGAATGGCATTAATATTTGAGCTGAAGCACCTGCTTCTAGTGAACAAAGGGCCAAAACGTATCAAGTAAATGGGTTACTCTGACCATGCCAAACAGAGATAATCTCAGTGCAATATATCCCTCTTATCTGAGATTAAATTGAAAGTAAAGAGGAACTTCCCAAACTACTAAGAGGAAAATTTTCCAGGGTGGAAACCACAAAGAGGATATATTGTATAGCCCAGTAATCGGCGTGATGACAGCACTGAGTTTGGGACACAGCAAGAGTGAAGTCCTCATTAAGCAACTGTCATGTCAGAGGAGTATTAATTAGAAACACTTCCAAGATTTAGGACAGCATTAGAAAGTACAGTGGTATCTGCTCCTCAACCTTCAGTAACCACATGAACAAGTCATTACACATTGTTATGACATCAGACTGTCAAAACTCCACATGGGTTAAAGGACAATTACACCAAATCTTTCCTTTGCTGCTTTAATTTTCTCCAGGACAAAGACTAAATTAAATATGGGACAAAACTAATTAGATTATGAAGGCTTATTAAGATGATAATGCATTTCATGTTTCACACAGCAATTAGGATTTCTGGCTTAAATTAGGCTCAGAAGATATGTGGCCATTATATAATGCAGTTACCTTAAAACAGCACTAACCAAATCAGAGGGGAGGCTTGGAACACTGAGGGGTCTTTGGGCCTGCCATGAGACCATCTCATCAAGCCTAAAACACACGTGCTCGGGGCCTGCCATGTCCTAAAGGACACCCATGGTGAAAAACCTCTGCTCAGCAATGCCATCAAAGCCACAGCCACTGCATACTGTTCATCATGCACCGTAAGGAGCCGACAGAACATCACAACTTTCTACTCGCTGGGGAACCATTTACTGCCAGACTTGCTGGGGTACTAGGGAGAAAGAAAATAGCCCACTGTATGGTGTAAGTCATGTTGCCAGTGTTCAGCAGATAGTATTTGGCCAGTCACTGATCGAGTACTGCAGAGTGCACGGGGCATATTTGACCAGGGCCTGGGAAATTTGTCAAATACAGTTTTGCCAAATACTATTCGACCAACCCTACTTACTACACCCCTCGCTTTTATCATACCTTCTTTCCTTCCTGGCAGCATCCCATATTTTCTTCTCTTTCCTATAATAGATCATGGTGCATCTTCAGTGTCTGCTTCCTTCTCTGCCCCCTGATTTTCCAGAATCCTAATAGCTAGAGGACTAAACCTACAAGTTAGTTCGGAGTCACTGAGACGAGATTCCAGCCCCTTGTTTCCTGCCGAGACACTTACCAGGATGCTGTCTTTGTACCCTGCTTGGGAGCTCCATTTATCAGAGGCATCTGGACAGTAGGCATCAAAAAATTTGCTGTCACTGTACCCACCCTGAGGCCCTTACGGCTACTGGAAATGAGAAAGAGCATGTTGTGTGTGTACCCACTCACCACATCCACCTTCCTCGTGCCTCTTGGCCTCTCCTTCAGCACTGAGGCCCCGCAGCCACGTGGCATGCATGCTCTTCCCTCCCTCTGACTGCTCGTGGCTCTGGGAAAAGGGGGCAGGTGTGCTCCTGGAGCTTCTCACCCAGCCCCCTGCCAGGCCTCTCCAGCCCCTCGTGCTTGGGGAGGCTTCTGCTCAGCAGGATCCAACATCCCCTGTCCCTCCTCAGAGCCACCTTCCAGCCCCACGGCTTTGCTCTGCCAGCTCTTCCTTGCCCACATGGAAGGCTGGCATTTTGGTGAGTGCAGGAGCAGGCACTTCTCACTGCTCCAGGGAACTCTGCTCCGTGCCTTTGGGAAGGACACCAGGGCAGGAGCTCCCACCACAGCTCCAAGGCTCTGCCACGGGCAAACAGAAGGGCCAAAACATGCTCTCCTTTGACTGGAGAAGAGCAATTTTATTTGGATGAGAAACCTCAAGTTAAACCTCAATTTTAAGACAAAACTAGTCATAGTGATGAGTTAGTGGTATATAAACCATTTGGCTTAGGGGTTCTTTTTTCTTATATATATATTTTTTTTTAATCTACTTCCATGGCCTATGCTACATCCTTTTTTCCAGTCAGCAGATTGCACTGGGGGCTATTGATCCCTCACTGGGGGAAGGGGCAGGGAGGGACAGGACGGGACACACGGATGGACACGGGACAGACAACAACATGAAAATCATTTGATTGCATCCATTCCCCCTACCCACACCTTCACCTGACAAGGTCCTTCCTCCCCACCAAGGGCATCCAAACCAAACCACGCTCTCCAGCCTCCCAAAATCTACCCTACCGTATTCATTTTGAGCCATTTTTACATTTAGGGCCAAATCTCTACATAAAACTACATTGCTTTACCCAGAATTCCCTGGCATCAGGCTCAGGAGAGCTGGCTGAGCTCTGCTAGTGCTTCTCATCCTGCTTTTAGTACAAGAGAACAGCTGTTCTTACCCCAAAGTGCTAATAAATCCATTTGTTGAGCCCTCTGCATAGAGAGAACAAATATCTCCAATATGAAGGAAGCTCGACATCTTGTCGGTCATCTCTGGCTTACTGCCCCTGGAAGGAGGAATAAAGGATAAACCACAAGGTTAATCAGGCAAAATTTCTTGGTGTAACCAGAAGTTACAACAACAAGACCCTCCACTTGCTTGAAAAACCAAACAAGTTCTTGCACTGGAATTTCAGGTATCAAAGAAAACCCAGCAAGGCAGAATGCTTGCTTGGAAAAATGAACTAGGGATAAAAACCAAGCAGCTACTGGCATCCCATTCCATGTGGGAACGTTTTACGAGTCATTTTCATCCCCAAGGATGTTCAGTGGTTTCAGTGCAGGGGAACCAACCCACTCTATCCCCCCAGGGACAAGGAAGGGAGGGAAGAGTGGGATGTCTCTGAGCCATTCATTTGTATCTAAATCACAATACACTGCTTTGCCAGAACCAGAGGCAGCTTCAAGCATATTTGAAAGGTTGCCCCGTGCTGGAATGGTGCTCCTGGGAAACGAGATGTTAAATATCCACGTGATTCCTGTCACTAACTTTTGGTCATGTCTGTATTTTGACACAACCAAAGCCAGCAGCTTCCTGCTCACACTTGCAGGCCTGGAGGCAGAATTAGGTGAAGACCCACTGAATAAGCCTGGCAATGCATTTTGCATATAAAAACAGAAAGATAAGGGTTTTTCAGAGTCAAATACTTCATCAGGAAGCCAAATCCCTGTGAAATCAGCAATACTTCAACCCTGGGTTTAAAATAGATGGCCTAAATGTAACACTGAGGAGAGAGACACCGAGTGCTGTCAACTCCCACTGTATTAAGAACTTTATTTCTCTAAAACCCCAAATCCTGGCCCGAATGACAGAGAACCCACCTGTCAATTAGACAAATATAGAAAAGCGAGTTTGGATCTGTCACAGCAAGAAAGAGACAAACAACATGAGCCCAGATAAAGAGCCCAACTGAATCAATGCTCAAAGACAGCTTTTCCAAGCCCATTTACTGGTTTCCTGGAGATCCTCCCAAACCCTGCTTTTTGATCATCGAGTTCAAAACGCCAAAATATTCTGTGTTTTGAGGTTTTAAACAGCAGGAGCAAAGAGGCCCTTCCAAGCTGCTCCTCCTCACAGGCTGGTCACCTGCTCCACAGCCAACACTCCCAGATTTAAGGGAAAAAATAACTGAAGACACTTCCAGCCTCTCCAGCATCACACCTTTACATGCTCTGTGACCAGGAGAACTAACCAGCACGAAATTCTGCTTATTACAAAGCACAGCCCTGACACTGCACAGGGATAAATATTCCCTCTCACTGAACATTATCTTGTTTACCACAAGTGTAAGGATCAGTTTGTTGAGCAAGGCTGGAGCTCAGCAAGGACAGATTGAGGGAGATCTAAAAGGTGATGTTGAAAATACAGCTGTGAAAGTGCAACACAAACCCCAAGTTACATTTTCCTTCTGACAAGCTCCAGCCAGCTCTTCTCCTCCTTCCCCCCAAAGGATTAGTGCTGGTGGGAATAACCCCAGCTTTCATTATTATTAAGTCAGAGCACATTATAGACATTCCCATGCCTGTAAATCCGTGTCATTTGTACAATCACAAACAAACCCAGGAAAACCAAGCTGATGTGCAGGTAAAGGGGTCCCAGCCCCTCTGGGAGCAAACCTGGGTGCACATAGAAGCAAACATTTGGCTCCAGGTTGCTGTTTAATGCCAAGTCCTTCAGCCTCTGCATGTCACACAGCCTGTTCCCATTCTATCTTGATAAGTGGACAGAAAAACACCAATACCTATTTTAAGATGTATGCCACAAAACATACACAAATATGCAGAGGGACTGAATTAGCAGCACTAGAAATACAGCCCTGCATTTCCTCACTTGTATGGTAACTACCAACTTCAGACCAAAAAACTTGGCTTCCCTCAAAATTAAGCCCCGAATTAACACAGCCCAAAGCAAATGCAAACACTTCCACCCAAACCCTTTCTACAAGGGCATTAAGGTTTCCTGCTCAGGGTGTGAGAGGGATTACTTTTTCCTTTGGAAGAGGCAGATGTTCACCATAGCTGCTCCCAAGGGAATGTGAAGGTCAGAATTACTGACTTCCATCAGAGTATTTTTTCTTGGCAAAAATAAATAATCTCAGACTACTGATCAAAATGAGGCTCAGGGATGGACAAGTAAATTCCTGGATCACTTTTCCACATACAGCCTCAATTTCCTTCTATTTTCTCAGGGAGGAAGATCCCAGCACACCATGATACTGTAACCCCACAAACCAGGACACTGCAAACCCCTAAAATGAGCTCTTTGCAATGTGCTGACATTTCCACTATTAAAATCCTTAGCAGCTTTACCTGTAACCATCACCCAGCCCTGGGTAACAGGCAGGTCATGTCAAGCCTGGCAGCAGCTCAGATGTGGCTGAATGATTGAATTGCACTGCTGGGCTGTTCAGGAAATCCTTCTAAAATCTGGTGGGCAAGTTTGCAAAGCCATCACTCGAGAGCTGGGTTCTGCTCCTGAGCCCCTCAGGACTGGAAGGCCAGGCTGCCCTGCTCCCACCCAGCAGAGCCCAGCTCCTCACACTGCCTGCTGGAGTTAAGCTTTGCAAGGGTTGATCTGGTTACAATAACTTTATTTTTGGAGGCATAAGCGTGGATTATTTACCATGCAAGTGCTCACTCCCACTTCCCTTGTATTTCTGAATCCTGTTCTAACACCCATCAGCGTGATGTCATCTCCAGCACACCCGGAGCTGCTGGGATGGAGTGCAGCTCCACCACCACCTTGGGAAGAGCCCGTTCCCAGCAGGGTGAGCCTCTTTATAAAGCACTGATTTATCCTAAGGCTTACCCACCGTCAAAACCAACACTGTCTATATCTATCCTTTAATAACTGAATGGCAAAAGTCAGTCCACTTGACATTTATCTTCCACCAGGCTGTTTCTGGGGTTGGCTGGTGCTCAGGAACATGCTGAACTGGCAGATGGAGCGAGGGACTCTGTGACCCAACGGGGCTCCCCACATCCAAGAGCTGCAAGGAAGGGGAAGCATTTCTACATTGATTTAGCTTCAAAGCTGTTCTGTCTCCTCACAAGGGGCTTGTGACACCTAACAAAATTAATCCAGTTATTTGCATTAAACACTAAGTGATCAACCACCACAAACTGCATATTCCCCACCTTGGTCAAGGATAACGGGAAACGTGACACAAAAAGGAGAAATGGAAGGTTTTCAAGAGCAAAATTTCCAAGTACCCAGTTTAAAAACCTTTTTTAAAAAATGGTTTATCAACAACAGCTGACCACACTAATCCTCCCCAAATCAGACCTCTGTGGGGTTCATTTTTGATTATTTTTCCCAGCTGGAGGAGGCAGAAGTTGAGGCAGCAGAACTGTGTCAGCCTTGGCACATTGATGCCAAGCTTGGAGCACGGTGACCGAGCAGGGCAGGGCTCTTCCCAGACACACCAGCGAGGGCATCCCTGCGTGTCCCCTGGCCACGGAGGGGACAGTTCCCTGCACAAGGCACTGCCCAGGGATAGGAGATGATCTGGGATTTTCCCCTGGGAACAGGGCAGGAGGATTGCAGGAGGACTCTCCCACCTCTCTGTACCTGGCTCTCACAGACACAGAACAATCACTGCTCATAAAGCAATTGTGCTGCGCACACAAATACAGCCATTACCCCTCAATTTATTTATTCTAGATATGGCCGTGCCAGGAGCAATGAACTCACACGAGAGGAAGGGGTGGCCCTAAGGGAGCATTAGCTTCTCTCTGCATAATGCCAGTTTTGTGGCATTCTCACATCCCTGCAATAAACCCCTGCAGCTGCAGCCCATGGAGTGCTGTCCTCCTTTTCCCCTTAGCACAGGGGCAAAACCAGATCCCTTCTAGGGAAACTCACTCAAACAAATCCAACCATGGCAATATCTAGCAATAATCAGGGTTTTCCAAATGGTTAACTCAGGTGGCAGCAACATCGACAGCAGCAACACAAGTTTGTAAAATAATATTCTTTTCCCACTAAGCTGAAGGGTCTCATTTTGACAGACAGAAAGACTTAACTTTTCCAAAGAAACGTGAACTAAAAGTGGACTAAGTTGAGAAGTAAACTGTATCTACTCCTGGACATCAAAAAATACCTGAGAGATGAACACATTGTACAGTGCTTTTTTAAGGCTTGAAAGCCTGAATTTTTATAATTACGTTGACAATGATTTCCTCATGTCTATATGAGAGTTAGTGTGTCTGTAAATATGTTTTACATACAGTTTATCTGCACAGGAAAACAAAGTTAAATCTCTGTTTAAGAAGCTACCTATAAATAACCAAATAAATACAGAAATCTGCTGGATTTCCTGTAAATTGCAAGATAGTGATTTACAAATCCTTTTGCTCTGTGGGACGGGATCTGAAGATGCATTAGTGAAATGCAGGCAGTGAGTTAAACCCAGGAAAACCTGCTGTTCACCTCAGGACTTGCCTTTCCCCTCCTGCTCTGGTGAACACAAATCTGCATCACAAGACCACGGGTTTGATCTTCTGACTGAACAGAAAGTGCCACAATTCTGGGGTTCAGTTTTGATTATTTCTTACTATGGATTATCCTGTGTGTCCTCAAACCAAGCTGCTTTCTCTGTAGCATGAGGGGCTGAACAGATCCAGTCCTGAAGGGCAACCCAAGGGTGTGCACAAGCCCTTGAGCAGCAACACCCCCGTTCTGCCACAACCCAAAGATCCTGCAGCCCTGCAGACCCTCCCTCTGGCTCTCAGGACCAGTTTAGGTCACATTTTACGACACAAGCAGAGCATAAGCTGAGCCTGATGACCTTGAAGAAGCCAGCGTAAGTTTGACAGTCACTGAAATTCAATCCTTTCTCTCATGAAAACACATTTCATGGTGGCAGTTACAGCAGAATTACCAGGGAAAACACTGCAAAATCAAACCGACTGTTAAATATCAACCACCTTAATGAGACAGCTGCCTTTTGAGAATCTCAGAATGGCAAATGCAACTGCTTTGTAAACATTTCACACTAATTTCTCCCATCACTCATCCTGATCCTGATGCTAAAGGATTAAAAGCAGGCTCAGCGACACTGGAGTTGGCTTTCCTCGCGGAGCAGAGCCAGGGCCCCGCTGGAAGTGCCTCCTTGTGGGGACTGCAGTGACACCCTTCCTGCACTGTGCTACTCCTCACCTCAAGCAATTGTTTGCCGCAAGGCTTTCCAAAGCACCCAAAGCTATTTTCCCCATTTCACGTCTCACGCGTCTGCTTTGTGTGGGATTTTAATTCTTCACCTTATGACTGCAAATCCTATTTGTAAAATAAACGAGATCGCATTTCTCTCGGTGCCGATGGTTTGATTTCCAGCAGCCAGGATACAAATTACTTAATCTTTTTAAGATGCTTCTAATGATGTTTGTTTAGAGCAAAAAAAGCTCCTTGCTGTGCCTTGCAGTCCCGTGATGCACTCGGTTCTCCACTGGCATATTTTCACTGTGCTTTAGCGCTCAGTTAAATAGACTGGCAATTTTATATGTACAGAAACTGGAGCAGCACTTTATCAAAGTCTTTTTCACTATCTCGGTTGTTTAGTTACCAACAGACTCTCAAACTGTACTTAAGTGCTTTGGCTTTATTATTGCAGACAGGAAACTCCACAGTGAAAGTTTAATTTTGCTTCAGTTTCTGACAGAAACAAGACCAGAGTTTAAGGGGAGAGAGACAACAAAGAAGCAAACACAAAGAACTGCTTAATGGCATAAGCATGTGAAGGATCATCCAAAAAATAGCAGATCTGAGAATACCCAAGATCAGGAACTCTGTGTATGAATTAAATGGAATCGGATCCTTAACATTTGTAAATCAGGCCAAGCAAATCATTTTCTATATGCAACCAAACCTGATTCCCTGTATTGAACTGAAAGTCCAGTGCTTAAATAATTTGGTAAATCCACTTCACAACAAGATTACTTGGCTCAACATTTGGCCCTGTAGACCTGATCCAATGTTTCCAACTAACATTTCATGGTTTTTTGGATAACATCCACCCAGCATTCTGTATCTGTTTTCACAGGTGCAGCTAACTTGAAAATCTGGACCCAAACTTGATGTTTCCAGTTCTTATTTCAGTAAAAAAGGAAAGCTTCGTCCCTGAGGGCTGTGAGGAAGATTCCTAAGAATGCCATTGAAACTGCCAAGGCAGGGAGGAAGTGCTTTATTCCAAAGCTCATCCAGTGAATAATCACCGTGCTGGGGCTGCAGGACCCAGCTCCGTCATCTGCAAAGCTTCTGACTTAGCAGATCTAAAAGGAGCTCAGGAAAGGCAAATCCAGGGGATTTTGGGTAGCTGGGATATGGAGCTGCAGGTTGGGATCCTCACCCTCGCACACCTGCAAGCAGGAGGCAGCTCAGGAGCCGTGCTGGGTGCTCAGAGGGTTCAGCACACATTTTATGCACATGCAGTTACATTTCAGAGATTAAACATTAAAAAAATATCTCTGCACGGTATGTTTATCTACCACAGGATCTTGTTTTCCATTTAACTGCAACCTTTCATGCCCAGGAGCTGCTCTCCAGCAACACATCGGCCCTCGATGAGCCGTTAGATTAAAGGCAAGAGGCACTTCCTCAGACCAAGTATTTTTCCTCCTGACACTGAAACTGCAGCCCATTTCCCTGCACTGCCCAGGCTGAGCAGGCAAGATGGAGCTGTGGCACAGGGGAGGAGGAGCAGCACAGCACTGGGACTCGCTCAAGGACACGCAGCAGGTCAGGCTGGGAGCCCAGCTCGGAATCCAGGTCTCCTCAATCCCCATCCACCAGCCCTCTCCTCCTCCCAGGAGGGAGATCAGTCTCACTGCACTGCTAATCAAGCACACGCTTCCCCTTCCTCCAGAAATAAGCTGGAAGAGGCATGGAAATTCACACAGCGGGATGATGGCCAAGTTAATTATGTTCTATTCATACTATCTGCCACTTCACAGATAAATAGATCTTTTATCGTATCAGTGATAAAGTTATTCAGATGTTACTATTTTGTAGATGCAACAACAGTTTAAGAAAAAGGGAGAAACAGATAAAATAACTCATTTTGTTCACTTTAACCTCAATAAATCCTCAAGACAGGAAAGCAAACATCCAGTATGTCCTTTTTTGCCTGCATATTTCTATGTGCCCAGTGCAAGCAGCAAATTCAGGCCAGAAGGACAGAAGTTACACTGACAGCCATCTCTTAAACAGCAGCCCCAGTCTGAGGGAGGAAACACAACTGACAGGTCCTATTGACAGGCATCTGCAGGGAACTGGAAAGAGAAAATCTATGAGAGAGGCACTGTCAGGGGGGAAAAACCAGGTTTTGTTCCAAGCCAAGTATGACCTGACAGCATCTTTTTTTATCCCATTGGAAGGAAGGAGCTCCTCCTGAGGCTGATACTGACTGAGGTCTGCCCCTACTGCTCCAGCCCTGCTGGGAGGAGACTGCCCAGAGAGCAGCCTCTGGACGAGGCCCCACGAGCACACAAGGTTTGCCAGCATTGTTCTATCAGAAGGAGAGAGGTGGAACATGCCAAAAGGACCAGGACAACCCATGTCATGGGGAAAAAGAGCAAGCTTGGTTTGTAGCACCAACTGGAGTTTGGCCAAGGAAGAAAGATGGCCAAGGAAGAAGAGGGTACAGAACAGTCCCAATTTCATTTTGTGTGGTCATGTATCTGCTGAGGGTTCACCATGGAGCAGGCTGGCTCCTGCAGCCCTGCTCTTCACATTACCTCTCCGCATTTCCTTCCTCACAAGAAGGGGTTCCTGCAGCCCTGTTCCTCACATCCAACCTCTACCCTTCCATTCTCACACTCTGTAGCGAATTAAATGCTCCCTGCATTCTGCCAAGTAGTCCCCCTGTCTGTCTGTCCAGCCCATCAGCCTTCCTCCACCTGCCTGTCCCTGCTGCCCAAAATCCCTTCCCACGCCCCACTGCTCCAGCACTGCACCTCGGCGGGGGCTCCCTCTCCTCCATGGTGGCTCCGCTGTCGGAATCCAGGGCTGGGCTTTGCAGGATGTCCCCGGGCAGACTTGGGTCCACGCTGGCGACGGAGCGAGCGCTTCCCTTGGCTGGCAAGTGTCCCCTGCCGCAGGCTCAGCAGTGTCCCCCGAGCTCCAGAGGCAGAACCTCACGCGGGTGCACTCCCGGCTCTCCCGTCCCGGACACCTCCGCAGGCTCCCGGGGCTCAGCTAAAACCTCAGCCCAAGAGGAGGAGCCACTGCCAGCACATGATGAGCACGTGTGGAGAGCCACTGGTGGCCTGGGGACCTACTTTGAGCTCTGCTGAGCTAAAAACCCCTGCTGGGCCAGGCTCCTTCACAGATGAAGGCTCCAGGTCCCAGGGTGACGTGCACCTGTTGGCCCTCCAACAGTAATTTTCTAGAATCCAAGCACAAGTCAATCTTCTGAGGCAAAGGTTCAAGAAACTGAACCATCTTATCTCAAAGAGCATTAGCAGCTGAATCTACTAAACCCTTCCAGAGGAGCAGCCAAGGATTGCAGGGTTATTTTAGTTAACCCTTCAGATCAAGCATCATCAGCCAGCTCAGGTCTGTGTCTGCCTCCATGTCCGTGTGTCTCAGAGTGGGATGCACACAGGACATACCTGGGCTGCAATCACAGCTTTTTTTCTTAGGAACTTCTTGGCAGATTCCTGAAGAAGTGGAAAGGATGGGGCAAGCTACAAAAGAACTGTTTGTAAAAGTTTCATGTGAAACCACTACTACACAATTCCCATTAATTCCCAACAAAAAGCAAGCTCCAGCCTTTGGACAGCAGCCATTTTTTGGCCTACTGTGATCAGAAGTTCCTTCCATGTACCTGCCCAGAGATTATGACCTTCTGACCAGACATCGTGCTCAGGGCAGGATGAGGAGAGAAGGAGCTGTTTGTGTGCACCATGTTATCCATCCTGCAAGCTGATGGCTTGCAGCTTAGCATCACAGGGCCCCAAAGGCAGGCATTAACTAGCTTCCTAAGCCAGAAATTGGCTTCATCTGACCTTCCACTTTCTCAGAGCTATTCCCCAGCCTTTGGTCACCTCTTCAGACAACAAGCACAGAATGGTTTGGGTTGGACGGGACCCTAAAGCCCACGTCCTTCTACTCCCTTCCTCTAGACCAAGTTGTTCCAAGCCCTGTCCAACCTGGCCTTGGACAGTTCCAGGGAAGGTATCACCAAGCTGTGAACACTCAGCTTCCTGCAACACTCCTCACATGGGCATTCTGGCACGTGAGGATACAGCTACATTGCCAAAAGCCATAAACCACCAAACAACACAGACTTCCAGGCACATTTCCAACCCAATTCTCTCTCTAGAGGGTTAACTTGCTCAGATATGAAGTGACATTTTATTCTCCATATAAGACTGTTAGGAAGTTTTGATCCAAGTTTTGACAGGCTTAACCAAAACCACAGCTATGAAAATGAAACTCCTCTGAGTTCAGAACCCACAGCTGAATGTTGCAGCTTTCCTCGCCTGAATTACAGTTCCTATAGTTTCTATTGCATCTTCATTTCTTCATAGAATAGAATCCCAGAATGGTTTGGGTTGGAAGGGACATTCAAGACCATCCAATGCCACCCCCTGCCACGGACAGGGACACCTTCCACTAGTCCAGGTTGCTCCAAGCCCCATCCAACCTGGCCTTGAACACTTCCAGGAATGGAGCACCACAGCTTCTCTGGGCAAGTTTTTCACCAAAGGAATTTGATCCCATAAACCACAACTGCTCTGAAGACCTGGAAAAGTACGTTCTCAACAGGTACAGCACAAGCAGGAGTGACACGCTGCCTGTGGTTACCTCTGCCAACCCCTGGAGCAGCTGCAGCACCCTGGGAAGAGGGATGTGCCCCCATTCCTTGGCACTGCCCACCCGTGCCAAGACAGAGAACCAGGCAATAAGTGCTGTAGTGCTTTGGGAGTGTCCGTGGGGAACAGAAACCAGGGATACTGAGCCAGATCAAAGCTCGTGCTGTGCTGGCAGCCTGCCTCCCTCAGCAGCCTCTGGAGATGCCCGGTGGAAGAGCAGAGGGATCATGTGGAATAGCTGTGGACACAGCACCGGCTCCCAGCCCACACAGACTGACTGTCTGCTGGCTCCTCCAGAGCGGCCCCTGCCCAGTCCCAGCACAGACCCCCAACCAAACCCACTCGCTTTGCCTGCCCTTGTGCAGTCCCACACACCAAAGGCACAGAGAAGGCTCCAGGCAGCGAAGCACCCTCAGTCCGTGTTGCTGTCTCAGCAAACAAACTCATTTGGAACAGACAGCCAGGCACGTTTTCAGGACCCAGGATTTATACCACAGTCTCAGCATGACAGAAACACTATATTTACATAACTTTGGAGCAGCACATGATTTTCTCCCTCCAAGCCCCTCTGGTCTCCAGAAGCTGCTGTGGCAGAGCTGCCTTCCCTCACACTCACCCACGGGCAAGCCAGCAGCTCGTCTACCAGCTACTACAGAGCCATACCCTCATCCCACCTCCCACAGCATCCTCCCGGCTCCGAGGCACAATCCTACAACTATCTTGTATTTATGGGGTAATAACAGCTCAAAGACTCCCAGTACACTCTGAACTTGACACACCACATACTCCAGAGGAGTTTGCTGTGCACTGAGGAATCACAGCAGGATCACAGGATCATGAAGGTCGGAAAAAACTTCTAAGCAGCCTTTCACCAGTGCCACCAGGCCATTAAACCGTGTCACAAAGTGCCACATTTACTCAATTTTTGAACACTTCCAGGGATGGTGACGCCACCACCTCCCTGGGCAGCCCCTTCCAATCCCTGACCACCTTTTCCATGAAGAAATTCCTCCTGATGTCCCACCAGCCCCTACCCTGTCCCAGCCTGAGGCAATTCCCTCTGCTCCTGTCCCTGTTCCCTGGGAGCAGAGCCCGACGTTCACCTGGATCCCTCAGGGAGTTGCAGAGCCAGAAGGTCCCCCCTGAGCCTCCTTTGCTCCAGGCTGAACCCCTCCAGCTCCCTCAGCCACTCCTGGTATCCAGACCCTTCCTCACCTCCATTTCCTTCCCTGAACATGCTCCAGCCTCTCAATGTCTTCTTGTCCTGAGGGTCCCAGAACTGCCCCCAGCTCCTGCAGCCACACCAGTGCCAGTGCAGGTACTAACGAGCCCAGATGGTCAAAAGCAGCTTCACCTGTTGGAAGAGCCTGTCAGAACGAGCTACACCTGCTCCTCTGAGGGCTCCACGCCAGGGCAGGTACCCAAGAAGGGCTCAAGATATTCAGGACCTGGTTTAATCCAGCTTTATAGCACTGAAAAAGAAGTTTCACCTCAATACTGTCCACCTGAGCAACTGAGCAGGAGAGCCCACCTCAGTTTTCAAGATGCAGGCAAAAGGAGCTCCTGCTTCCAGCAAGGATTTCTGGAGCTTGCCCATTTGACCAGCCACTGGGACTGTTCCCTGGCCTCTGGCACACACACAGTGCTAGAGGAGCTGGCACCCTACCCTGCTCACACATTTCACCCCAAACCTGCCACCCTTGCAGGCCACTGGCCCTCTCCTCATGGTCATTGAGCAGTGCCTTTACAAGAGGAGATACTACAAAACCAGACCAAGACCTCCCTCCACACAACAGCAGGACCCCATGGTTTGCAAGTCTCTGAGCTGCAGTGACACCTGTGAGCTGCCAGGACCCGAGATGAGTTCTTCACTTCAACTTGGTTTTTCCACTTTCTAGACTACCCCACGCCAACACAGGTTTGTTGAGGTGACATGAGAGGATTGATAGTGCCATGAATAAGATCACATCACAGAATCCCTGAGGCTGGAAAAGCCCTCCCAGCCCACAGAGCCCTCCCTGTGCCCGATGCCCACCTTGTCACTGAGTGCCACCTCCAGTCCTTCCTTGGCCACCTCCAGGGCTGGGGACTCCAAACCTCCCTGGGCAGCCCCTTCCAGTGTCTGATCACCCTTTCCAGAAAGAAATTGCTCTCGAAATCACCCTTCTCATTTATCACCAGAGGCCACAGCTGTCCTTTACACACTGTCCATCAGCCCCAGGACTCTGCTCCACCCACCTGTTATTACCCACACCTGCAGCTCCAACCACCATCACCACAGCTCAGCCCTTCTGTGCTCTTCACTGGGGCCTCTTCCACCCTCCAACCATCCTCTTCGGGATTAGCAAATCTTATAAAGATATACAATTTCCCACAGTGAAGCTCCACCCACGATTGCAAACCAAAGTTACTCTTGCTATTTGTTTACTTCCTAATTTATGAACCCCTCTAAGAGGAAACTATTTTCAAGGTTTAATCATCCTTGCAAAACAACCAGATGGGGGGGGAACCCTCATCTAAGCAAACACTTTAATCTCAGGGGGAAATAAGGCATTTTAATGAGGAAAAAACCCCTGTTATTGGCAAACAAGAGATTAAAAAAACATTACAAATAATCAGCTCAGCACCAGCTTACTTGACAGCTTGTTTTGAAACACTGGAACTGTGGTTTTATTTCCAGTGACTCGTTTCTTTTGGTTTAGACACAGGGAGCTCTACACCTTCACTCCAGTTCAAGACACTGGTTTCCGCTGTGGTCAGCTGTCACATTTGTTTCACCAAGCGCCCTGCTACACCAGAACTTTTGGCCTGATTGATGCCACAGCTCTCTCCACTCACCGAACAGCCACTGCTGGGCAGCCAAAGCCAGGACACCGCGAACCCAGTCATTGTTTCAGGCCCTGACCTTACACCGGCAAAGCCACAGGGCACTTAGAACCTGGGGGGTTTGCTGTGAGAGGGAACTGGCTTGAACGAAAGTCCAGCAAACAAGCAGAAAACCCAGCTCCTGTCAGCCCCTCAGCCTGGCACGGGGAAAGGCCAGGGCAAGGCAGGGCAGTGGGTTGGCAGCAATAACCCCAGCAGAGCCCAGCCCTGCAGGGAGAGCTGCGAGGGAGCCCGGCCTGGGGCTCAACAGGTCTGGCACCGCCGGGGCACGGCAAAGGAGCCTCCAGGGCGAGAGACAACACACGCCTTCGAGGAATAAACACGCGCACGGGTGTCTACAGACCCTCGTTAATGAGCTAATGTTAATGGGTAAAGAGCAGGGCGCCCACAGGCTGCTCCCCGGGCAGAGATGGGGCTGTGGGAGCACCGTGAGGGGGAGCGGGCACCGGGAGAGCCCTGAGGGGACACCGACAGAGTCCCCCGCCCTGAGAGGACACCGAGCCCCTCAGCCGGCGGTGCCCTCACCCCACGCCGACCCCCCGGACAGCGGCACATCCCACGGCCACGGAAAGCACCCGAGCCCCCAGCCCTTCCCCCGCCACCGCAGCCCAGGAAACAGCCAAATATTAGTGCTGAGGGCGGCCCCGGGACCCTCCGCGACACTGCCCGGCTGGCAGGGCGATCGGCCACCCCGGTCCCGGCGGGCGCTCGCCCGTGTTTACATAACCCTGGCTATCCATCCATCCATCCATCCATGCCCCGGCAAAGTTGGAGCGGGCACGCTGCTGCCCCGGCGGTGCCGGCAGGGGCCCGGCCGTGGGACGCGCCGGGAGAGCTCCGGGTGCTGTGAGGGCTCCGGGCATCGCACCGGGCACGGCTGCGGCTCGGGGCTGCCGCTCTCCCTCCTTCCCGCTCTCTCTCCCTCCCTCCGTCCCTGGCTCGCCCGGCCGTACCTGTCGGTGCCGCCCGCGGCGGGGCCGGGCTGTGCGGGGCCGGGCTATGCGCGGCCGTGCAGCCCCATGCCCGCGGCGCTCCCGAGGCCGCGCCCGCACCGCCCCAGCCGCGCGGCCGCATGGTGAGCGCCCCGCGCCCGCCGCGCCTTAAGTACCGCGCGGGGCACGCCGGGAACGCGAGTCCCGCCGCCGCCGCGCCGCCCCCGGCAGCGCCCCGCGGGACTACAGCTCCCAGCGTGCCCCGCGGCGGCCCCGGGACGGGGGTGGGGGGGGCACGGTCCGGGGGCTCGGGCATGGAGAGGGATGGACGGACGGACGGACGGAGAGACGGACGGATGGATGGACGGACAGACGGACCGATAGGCGGAGGAATGGACAGACGGACGGACGGACAGACAGAAGGACAGACGGACGGACCGACCCCAGTCTGAGGCTGGGGAGCCTCGCACAGAGCCCGCAGCGGGCAGGGGGCTCGGGGCTGCGGGAGAGGAAACACAGAGTGAACCCCGAGCGAACCCCGAGCAAAGGCGGTGGCCGCTCCCCTGGGCAGTGCGGGGTAGCGGGGAGGCGGCGCCGAGGCACGGAGTGCGGGATGGGGCTGCACCTGCCGGCACAGGTGCTCTCACCCGTGCCGTGCCCCCCGTGCCGTGTCACCCGTGCCGTGTCACCCGTGCAGTGTCACCCCTGAGCAGGGCACTGACAGGACAATCTCAGCTGCTCTCTCAGGTGTGCCTGCAGAGCCCTGAACGCTGCCCT
This sequence comes from Margarornis squamiger, assembly GCA_035222235.1. Lineage (NCBI taxonomy): Eukaryota > Metazoa > Chordata > Aves > Passeriformes > Furnariidae > Margarornis > Margarornis squamiger. The sequence continues at coordinate 1,642,173 of JAWWTY010000022.1, forward strand.
TCACCAAACAGTGTCACAGGATGTCACACCTGCCTGCGGTGACACCACAGCCTCAGCCAGGGTGCCCAGCAGCAACTGAAAAAGTAGGCATATTCCATTTATTTGTTGCACGTGCCATACTTTGTCCTCAAGCGCTCGGCAAGGTTGTTTTCCCCAATTCCACCCCACTTTCCACGCCCTGGGGTACAGGTGTGTGGCTGGAGCACCAGGGCTGTGCAGAGCTGGGTGCAGTACTGGCCTGCAGAACAACTGTGTCCCCACCACTGGCACCAGGCGAAGGAAACACTTCCCTCCCCGTTTCCCCCACCACGTGCTGCCCTGGGTAACAGGTGGGCAATGGTGTGTAGCTCTGGCAGCTCCCTGCTCGCTGCTGTGCCCAGCAGTGGGATGGTGCTGGAGAGCAGCAGGAGCCCGGCTCAGCCAGGCTCAGCTCCACACACGCTCCCAGGGCACTGCTGTGAGTGAACAAGTCCTCCCGAGGAGCTGCAGCCGTGGCTCGGGAGCGAGGACACGGGAGCTGAAGGCCATGACTCAGGAACTGAAGTGAAGGTCAGTGCACGGAGTTTTATGGTTCTGCTCCGTGGCTGCAATACCATAAGCCATTACTCATCAGGAATTTGGCAGAGTAGTGGTGCCTAATATCATTAGATAATCCTAATGAATTCTTGTGTAATCAAATCTAATCCCTGGACGGGCTCAGCAGGCGGAGGCCGTGAGTGCAGGCTGTGACAGAAGGACTGTCACCAGGGCCAGGGCAGAGCTGTGCCTGCTGAACGCCCTGAGCACTCTGCAGGCTCCCTGCCTCGAAGCACCCTCAGTGCTGAGGGAGAAACACGAGCAGCAGCAGCAGGGGAATGCAGGGACATTTGTCTCCCAAGTGCCAAAGGCCATGTTTTCTCTCATGGACCACGTTTGCTTCTGGGACTAGGTCAGTTCTCCAAAAGCTGAGGAGCTCATAGAATCATTCACAGAGTCCTGGAA